>OX439133.1:39304591-39402091 GCA_949318235.1 Ecdyonurus torrentis
TTACCTAATATTTTGGCTATATTTAAAAATGTTTTAAGGTGACTAAGTAAATGTGTGCAATGTTAAAACAAAACTTCATAAAACTTAGTTTTTTTTTTTAATATGTATGAGGATTAGAGCTGTAAAAAACTCGACATTTTTTTAGCCCGAGCTGAAAATTTTTAGCCCGGTTTGACTTGAAACCCGGGTTTAGCTTGAAATCGAGCTTAAACTCGAAAAACGAGCAAAAGCTGGGAAATCATCGATATTTGAGCCGAAGTTTGAAAACGAGCTTTCGAGCCTATGAAGAAAAAAGCTCGATTTTCATTACAAAAAAATATGTTTTTGAAGGGTAAATGTCATAAATAAAATAAAATAATTTTTAATAGCATTTTAAACAGCCTATTTTTACATGATAGAATATTAAAAACACCATTTTAAACAAAAATTATAAACTTTTTTTTCATTGCTTTCTGCAAATATTTTTCTTTAGCTCGATTTATTTTCAAAAGCTCGTATTTTTTACGAGTCATCCACGAGCTTAACTCGAAATAGCTCGTTTTCGAGCTAAAAGCTCTAAACCCGGGTTGACCATTTTCAAAAAAACGAGCACCCGAAGAATTTGGCCCGGGCGGGTGCTCGAACCGGTTTAAACTTACAGCTCTAATATATATATATATGAGGATAAATTAAAGAGGGTTCCGATTAGATTGTTTTCCACAATTAGAAAAAATTCTATACTAGTAGTGTAACATATTATTTTGATGTAATGTTACTGTACACTGCAAATCTTTTTTCTTCTAACTTACCAAAAACTGGTGATTTCAAGACCACTATTCTTGCCCCCTTAATTTGGTCATTTTTTGATGACCAAACGGTTTGGTTTCTTGTTTCTTACCAATTTCGGTCATTCTTACCAGTTTTTGGTTCGCGTTTAAAATTTTTGGCTTTTACCTTACAAAAATTTGGTAACCTACGTGTGACCAATCTTGATAAAACTAACCAATTTTTGGTTAGATTTTTTTTCTCCTTGGCCCCTTATTTTATGCAACTACTTGAAGAGACTTTATTTTTATATGACGCCACTCAAGGCGGACTAAAAACTTTATTTTTTAATTACGGAAATAAGTGCAGGAACACGTAACAATTAACATACATCAAATAATATAAATAAATCACTCGTAGAATAATATAAATAATATATTTTACCTTTCGTTACTAAAAAATACGTTGCTCTTACCGCGAACTCGAAAGCAAAGGAAAGAATTCATCAACCGTCATCGGTCCACTCAATTGATTGAAATTTCGATTTCTGCGTTCGTTGTTCCTACAATTAATAAGTACACACAAAGTAAATACCCTTATAAAGCTACTAAACATATTATAAATGGATAATACTTCCCGTAAAACGAAGAAAAATCAAAATTTCTGTGCTCTGCATACAACGTGGGCACTGGCATTTTCTCTCACTCAACTAGTCTAAATCTATTCCGAAAGGGGGCAACACAATGCAGACAATTTTTTTTGGTAAGCTACGTTAGTCACCTTACCAAAAAATTGGTCAGTTTTTATTATTGGTTAGTTTTAAACTGACCAAAAACTTTAACTTTTTTTTTTACAAAAATTGGTGACTTAGATTACCAATAAATAGCTAAGTTACTGAAATATGGTAAGTTTTTAAGGGTTACCAGTTTTTTGTAAGATTTTAACCTTACCAAAATAGGAAAAAGATTTGCAGTGTAAGCTACCAATCTCTAATAAATAAGTAAAAAATAATAATAAGTAAAAATAATAATAATAAAAATAAAAATAAAGCTATTTCGTCGTGTTTGCGCCCTAAACGTCAACTTGCATTTTTTCCAAAATCTTTGTATTTGATTTTTTAAAAGATAATTTATTAACCTATCACTTCACAAAATTTGACGAGTCTCCTTTGAAAATATTGTTTGTTATTTCAATTCTTAAGTCATAGACATCACAGTACTTGGCACAAACTGACCAAATGCAAGTTCACGTTTTGGGCGCGAACACGGCGATTTTTTATTACATTTTGTTTAACAAATGACTATTCTCCAGGTATAGGTCATTACTGGATGTCAGGAACAGACATTGGCCGACCAAGAGGTGATTACATCTGGGACTCTACTGGACAAAAAGTAGAACACGGCGATTTGTTATTACATTTTGTTTAACAAATGACTATTTTCCAGGTATAGGTCATTACTGGATGTCAGGAACAGACATTGGCCGACCAAGAGGTGATTACATCTGGGACTCTACTGGACAAAAAGTAGAACACGGCGATTTGTTATTACATTTTGTTTAACAAATTACTATTTTCCAGGTATAGGTCATTACTGGATGTCAGGAACAGACATTGGCCGACCAAGAGGTGATTACATCTGGGACTCTACTGGACAAAAAGTTCTTTATTCAGACTTTCACTTTGGTGAACCAAATTTTTTTCCGGGGGAACATTACTTAGTATATTATTGGATGAACGGAGAACTGAAGTGGAATGATAGTAACGAAGTCGGACTAACTACTACAGCTACTTATACTATATGTGAGAAACTATAAATTTTGTATCCGTAATTGACAAACGACATCACAAAAACAAAAACATAAATATCTTAATCTATAGCACTTTGTGCACGACTAAAACGTGGTCTTGTATTTGGTCAGTTTCTGCCAATTGCTGCTATTTCTATGACTAAAAATTTAAAAATATCAAACAAAATTTTCAAATTAGACTCGCCAAATTTAGTGAAGTGATAGGTAAATAAAAAAAATCAAATAAAAAGGTTTTGGAAAATATGCAAGTTCACGTCTTTTTGTACTTGTCAGAAATGCAAAGTTCACGTTTTGTAAGTCAGACTTGAAATGCAAGTTCACGTTTTGGGCGCAAAACACGACAATAATTATTATAATAATTTTATTTCAATTTTAAACTATTTATGCCCTTAGCATATAGAGTTCTTTAAATACAACTATAGTAGCTACAGATATCATAAATATTATATAATCCTAAATATTTTTTTTAATAAATTAAACAAATTTCTACTTCTTACTACTTTTATCACATTTTAACTATATAACAACAAATAAAGATTGCTAAAACAATAAGTAAAGAATTTTTATTTGTAGTTTTACCTTTAAAAAAAAGAATAATACTCAAATTTTAGAAATTAAATATTCTTATAATTTTATTTTTAAATTAAAAAAAAAATACTAATAAAGGAACAACTGTTTTGAAGCCAACTATAAGCAATTTCGCTCACATCCGCTTTCGCTTCGACTTACTGCACATGCGTAATGAGAAATGGAAGCAAATGAGACTGAAATCCTTTACAGTCGGCTTCAAAACCGTTGTTTCTGTAGTCAAGAGGAATGTTATTAAAGCCATAAACCACATAAAACAACATGTGGCTTTTAATGAATAAACACGAATTGGGATCTTCAAAACTGATGACAATTTTTAACAGAATATTAATGTAGCCCCACGAGACAGCGTGAAAAAACTGGAAAGTATCCAAATTGCATGAAAATTCATGTTTATGACGTCAGAAACATGCAAAAATTAGTATGAAAATGTTGTGCAGGTTGCATAAATTGAATTTTCTGATCACTGCTACGAGGCTACTGTTGGGTTTTGATACCAATTAAAGTTATTTATGTAAATCCCATCAAGTGTTTTGTGATATAAATGCTTATGTTTTTCTCTGGTCTATTCCTTTAATATACTTGAGAGTATTTTCAAATGCAGATTATAATAGAGGATATTGTCCTAAAATTTGAGAATGTCTAGTTTTTGAGTATATTAGGTGCATAAAATTATAGTTTTGAGTAGCAATTTGACATTGCACTCAAAAGTTTCTTCATATTTCAATATGCATAAGTAACTAACCATAACGGCTGTTGATATTTGAAAAAAAAAATATTGAACTTGAAAATTAGAAGTTTTTAAATCAATAAATTTAGAACTTTGAAATTTCAGCACATTTCATCCTATTTATTATAATAACACATTAATGTATGAAGAAATTGTATAATACACAATAGAACTTGAAATAAAATTTCAAATAATGAGCATCAGAACACAAACGTAGCTGAGAGAAAATACTTTTCGATATTTTCTCTCTCAGTTGGTAACGGAGTCAATAAATTTTATCATAGGTAGCTGTTACAATTATCTATCAAATGTCATCAAAAACTTTTGAATTTTTCTTATAAAATTTTGAGATATAAGCCATCTATATACTGTACATACTTTAAAAATGACATATTTATCTTTAATGACGCAGAATAAGAAGTTTGATCGATGAATATTTTTTGTTATAATAATATTTGTGTGTGTTTAAATGAATGTATTATTTTGTGATAAAGTTGGCAAATTGCAACATTTTTATTTAATCTTTTAATTTGATACAATATATTCTGATTAAATAAACATATCGAACCACGTTATTGATTTTTAATCTATATTATATAAGGCGAAAGGTAGTTGAATAAACTGAGACAGATAAAAACAAACAAATATTTCAATTCTTAATATTAGCTGTAAAAGTTATTTTTAAATTTGACATGAAATTCTAATCAATAGCTCGTTCTGCAAAGTCAGACTTCCGGCGCAACTTTTGTGTCGATATGTTCCTTTGTTATAACAGCTGATTATGACTTCGTTACCTGTTTACTACGTTTATACATATGAGCTCGTTCTGCAAAGTCAGACTTCCGGCGCAACTTTTGTGTCGATATGTTCCTTTGTTATAACAGCTGATTATGACTTCGTTACCTGATTACAGTGATTACTACGTTTATACATATGATCGATCATTGTTATTTCTTCGTTTAGAACTTTGAACTTGATAAGAATGAAAGAAACTCCACACAAAAAAGTTCCATGCTCTTCATATGACTCAACTTTTGTCAATTTTGTTAGCTCAAAAAACAATAAGATCAACTAACGAATGTGTCGTATTTTGTTGGTCAGCCAATCACTGTTGTTGAGATTCACTTTACTTTACAGAACAAGCTCTAATGAATGTGTCGTATTTTGTTGGTCAGCCAATCACTGTTGTTGAGATTCACTTTACTTTACAGAACAAGCTAATGTTAAAAAAAAATAATGATATTACATAGATTTAAATCTTTAAGTATTTTAAAAATGAGACCAAAAAATAAAAATTTTAATAAATAAAAACATTATACATTAAATATTTTATTTTTCTCATAGAAATTACATGTAGCATGCAATCATATAAAATATAAATACGTCAATAATTTAGTGTTTTAATAAGTTGGCTTTAATTAGTGGCTATAATGGACCACTTGCAATAAAATGTTTTTATATAATTGTTGCAGCAAGTAAGTGAAAACGATTTTTACATAAGAAATGCATTAAGAATTATTCAAATTATTTTAAAAAGTTCGTTCATTGCAAGTGGTCAATTAATATATTTCAATCGTACAAATCAAAGGCAATAAACAGCATTTTTTTTTTATTTCTCTGCTACCCTTAGCTATGCTTGATAATAACTAATAATTCTAAACTCTCTTTATCCTCTTCAAACAAATTTATTTTTTTAAATGTGTGGGGGTAGTTTTCAACGTTAAATATTTGCTGCTAAAAGGTCAATAACTTCTTATTTTGAAGTATTTCATCAGATCTTTAACAATGGTTACAGCATCTTATCATATGATTATATAAAACATATAAGTTCTTAATTTATATTACATGTATAGGCCAAATCATTGTGCACTTTTTATCTTCCTTACTCCACGAATTAAATTTTATTTCCTCAATAGATAATACGTGATTAAAAATATATTTTGATAAAAAAGAAAATAATTGTAATACTATTGGGTATTATTTAGTAATAATGTTATGAAACCTACTAAAAAAATGATCTCAATTATTTATTTACGGTCAAATCTAAAATCAAAAAACCGTTACAATGAACCTAAACCTATTTCAAAACAGTTCGGATCAAAAAGTAGAAAGAACATTAAAATTAAAACATCACTTTCTGATGTAAAAGTTACAATAGTTAGCTCGTATCATGTTTGTTTTTTTAATTTATCTAAATTCAATAGTTAAATAACTCGTAATAATAACAATAATAATTCATTGTTCAACTCATAATTATGAAACTAGAAATTGATATAGTGAATTACCATCAGTATATTGTAGAACTGAGATGTATAAAAACGGTCCGTTTTGCATTTGTTCAAACATGCATAATAAATTACCATTAGAGATAAGCCTAATTATTGATTTCAATGTTTTTAAAAAGAAATTGAAAATGTTGTTATTAAATAATTCATTTTACAACATACAAGAATTTTGTGATTTTTAAATGATAATTTTTAATAAATTAAAAAAAAGTTGACAAAATCACGGCCCTAGAGTGAGCCCACAGTTGCTTTTATTGATTTTAATAATAATATAAATATGCATGTAAAAGTAGGACCAAATGTGCATAATATAGTATGTATAAGTGTTTTAACTTTTTCTGTCTGTTAATTTACCTTGACGAATACCATGTATATTGTATACCATTGAAGGAAAGAGAGATATAAAGAAATTTTAAATTTTTTTTTATTTTTTACAACTTTTTGTTTTCTAAAGAATTTGTTAATAATTAATTAAAAATTGGTACCTTTATATTTTTATTTATTTGCAATTTTTTCGTAAATATATTTTCTTACATAACTTTCTCTTTTTAATGCAGTTAAAATAAAAGTGCAATTTTTTGTATTATTACGAAATACTATTACAATTTTTCCCTTTTTTTTTTATCAAAATATATTTTTGAACAAGTATAATCTATTAAGGAAATAAAAATTAATTCGTGGAGTAAGCAAGATAAAAAGTACACAATGATTTGACTTACACATGTAATTAAATATAGATTAAGAACTTATATGTTTTATATAATCATATGATAAGATGCTGTAACCAATGTTAAAGATCTGATGAAATACTTAAAAATAAGAAGTTATTGACCTTTTAGCAGCAAATATTTAAATATAACAGTACGTATATGACAGATATAGAATTTGTAACACAAATTCTCATATTTGTCCTTGTACCGTAGATTACAGGTATATAAAGAGGCACTTTAAGCCTCTACACAGTAAATTTGAAAAGCAGAATCTACTTCATTATACCGAGTCATTTTGACTTGGCGTAAAAACTGCTCATGTCTTTTTTCCAAAAAAGCTACTCTTGCTATTATTTCTAAAGGTCATTTTAGTTTTTATTTTGGAGTAAAACTACTTGGTTTCTCCGAGTTATTTCTGCTGCGATAATAGCAGGGTGACTCGCTCGCGCGTCAAAACAGCTCGAGCTACCTGAGCAGAATCTGCTTTGCCGTTGCAGTTTTGGGAGGTGCAGCTCGCGTGACGTCACACTACTTCTACTCTAGGCGAAGCAGTTTTAGGGCTGCGAACCACAGCTGATATAGCTTTGTTTTTACAGTAGAATTTGCTTTAATTTTTTCTTTCATAAATGTGATGCCATTATTTTTTATTTTTAATATAGATTAAAAATTATAATTTAAATATGTTGTTTAAAATATTATTTATATGTTTATATTATAAAATTCTTTAGCAGAAAAACATACAGATTCTGAAGTTTATAGATTAAAAATTAAACATAGAGAAAACAAAATATTAGAACGCGCTCACATCATGGCAAATACTTATAAAAAAAAAGAAAAGGAAAGGAGTTGTAAATATTTATTTGTTCATTTCATATAGTAATAATATTACATTGCAAATGAGCATATGAAAATATGAATAATAATACATACATATTTTTATTTTTAAAAATGAAATAATAATAAAATTTATATAATATTATTATAATAAATTTGCAAACTTAATAATATTGCAGCGCCACTTACAAACAAAAAAGTTCGTATTCAAAACTTACGTTTATGAAGACATAAATGAAACTCGAGTAAAAATTATAACTTTTTTCGTGCGTCTAGTACTTTATGGTACTCATTTGCAATGTAACAATATATACTTATCTTTTATTAGAAAGATATTAATCCATAACACAGGAGAAATGATTTAGCACACCACGTTCTATAAAATATAAAACATATGATTCACCGGAAAGGGGTTCACAAGTTAAAATCAGGGTTTCCGGTCCTCGAGATGACGCACCCTGAAACTACCCTGTGCTGTAGTAGTATCTACTCGGGAGAGAGCAGTTTCTGCTCAAGCGGTGAGCAGTTTTACTCGCGCTCTCACCACTCAAAACAGCTCACATACCGCGAGTCAAAATAACCGGGAAATATTAAGGTAGAATCAGCTCACTGAGAAGTCACTTGTATGCAATAGTAGCTTTGTTCAAGTAGATTTGATTACAAAAGTGAAGCAAAATGAATTATGGTTAGCAAAGTTGATATTCTTTCTGCATATGCGTAGCTATTTTGCTTATATGAAAGTCAATATGGAACCAAATATGACATCAAAACCACTTTACGTGTCAAAACTACTCTATTTTCAAAATAGCTCAAAGAGCAAAACTACTTCAAAATTTTTCTGTGTATAAGTCAGTTATATCAGCCAGAGTAGAAGAGAAACAATAAGAAGTATACCAATATATATAGGCAAGTATTTTTATTTTGGTTTTTCTAGTAAACATTTATTATTGTTGCATGACGACTGTTTTAGGAGTTTTTTTTTTTAATATTGACTTAATATTTAAATAAAATTATAATTAAGTAAGCAATTTTGGTTACATCCACTTCCGTTCTTACTTACTGTGCAGTAAATCAAAACGGAGGCGAATGTGAGCAAAATCACATAATAGTCAGCCTTAAAACAGTTTTTTCTTTTATAAGTCTTTTTTTTCCAAGAAATTTCTAAACGTATCATATTTTTTTTAATGTAATATTAAATAACACAACTATGTTTTTAGAAAAAAATTTAAAAAATGTAACAAAATCCGACAGTTTACTGTTTTGTTAAGAATTTATACGATTTGTAAACTACATGTTGTTTCAGAATGACAAACATACTGTTGGCATCAGTAACCATTTTAGTAATGATAGCTGGTTTATATGGAGAACAACAATTTATCCATCAAATTACCGAAGGTGAATTGTAGTTGCTTATTTATCTATCTATTTATTTATTTATTTATTTATTTATTTATTTATTTATTTATTTATTTATTTATTTATTTATTTATTTATTTATTTATTTATTTATTTATTTATTTATTTATTTATTTATTTATTTATTATTATTGATCCATGCATTCGTTCATTCATTCATTCATTCATTCATTCATTCATTCATTCATTCATTCATTCATTCATTCATTCATTCATTCATTCATTCATTCATTCATTCATTCATTCATTCATTCATTCATTCATTCATTCATTCATTCATTCATTCATAGAAATATTTACTTGAGTATTCACTCATTGACTTCATTTGTTGACATTCATTTCTACATTTTCCTTTAGGTCCATATCAAAATTATTCTGGAAAACCTTTGGTAGAGCTTGGAAATGGAAATTATTTTTTTGAGACTATTAATCCAGTAAGTGTTGTTAATTTAAGGGAGTAGGTTACCGACTTTTTATTTCAAAAGCTAAAAATGTTTATGGTCTAAATTTGATGTCAATGTGTAGCTAAGGGTCACACCTAGCCGTGATAAAAATTTCAGGGACCGTCCCGAAGAAAAGAAAAAAAATAAAATTGAAATTAACACTGGACCTTTTGGGCTTAAAATTTAAAAAAATAATCATATAAAAATAATTTTAACGGTGACCCCTTAAATTTTTTATATATTTGAAATTGTCTCTAGCTGAAAAATCATTGTTTAAAATTGCAAATTTTGTTATCGAGAAAATTTTGTTTAATGGCTGACGTCAGTACCCTACTTCCTATATTTTTTTATGATGTAATAAAATTTCAATTATTTTTAGACGTCCTGGTCGAATGCAAAACATTTCTGCAGAGAACTTGGTTTATTCTTAGTCAGCGTGGAAACAGAGGAAGAAAACCAACTTATTGTGGATCACGTCATCAATGTTGCAGGTATAAAAATGAGATTATTATTAAAAAGTATTGCACAATTATCAAACTTTCCATTTTTTTATGTCTGGACTCGGGACAATAATTTTTAATGTCAATTTTATTAATACTATGTATTTTATCTTGATTTTAGGTTCAGACTTTTTATGATGTTCGGGAATAATATATATATAATATAAATATATATATATATATATATATATATATATATATATATATATATATATATATATATATATATATATATATATATATATATATATATATATATTATATTTGTATAATAAATGTGTAAAATTAAATTTTTAGTTTTAAATGTTGGCATGCAGTTTCCATAATATGTAAGAATAAATTCAAAATAATGAGAAATGGGGAACTATTATAATTTAAAATTAGATTTATCAGTAATCAAGGGTTGAGACACAACCTCGGGCCCTGGAACTGTGGTTACCGCACAATTTGGGGCCGGATACCCATTTATCCGTTTATTTTACCATTGTTATTATTATTAAAGGTGTAGAACACCTTGTACAAAAAAGTTGTATAATATCCTATAAACCTGTAAATCAACGTTGATTTGTACGGAGTCATTGTTTTCTAATTTATTTACCATTCACTAAATGACGTCACAGCTCGCCTGGTCTACTCACGCGTAAAAGAAGCAGGCCGTGACGTCAATGACCGCTCGCGCTATTTTGTGAATGGAAAAATAAATTAGAAATCAATGACTCCGTATAAATGAACGGTAATTTTCAGGTTTGTTACGATATTACTCAACTTTTTTGTTCAAGGTGTTCTACGCTTTTAAGAAAGAATCATATCAGTTAGAAAAACCTCGGCAACATAATATGATTTGTAAAGATGTGGAATATAAATTATTTTCTTATCTGTTGTCTCATGCGTGCAAGACAATGTGAAACAGTAAGTTCAGAGGTTACAAGACGGCTTCTTCAATGTTAGATAATGACAAGAACTGTTCATAAACTGACATATGATGACCCAAAGACCTTCAGTAGCCCTGCAAACTTGTGATCATCCTGCGAGATATGCAACTTGTCCCGTATCTGTTACGTCATAGTTACGGCTTTACTGTAGAAAAAGTCGTAGTGTGTTGCATATCTCGCAGGATGAGCGCAAGCTTAGGAGGCTACCGTGGGGCTAAGGAATGACTTTGGGTCATCATATGTCAGTTTATGAACAGTTCTTCTCATTATCTAACATTGAAGAAGCCATCTTGTAACCTCTGAACTTACTCTTTTATGTTTTTTTTTTTTTTTTTTTTTTTTTTTTTTTACACCAAGCAAATTTTAATTTGAGAATGCATTGAAACATCTCACATTAGTATTGTAAAAATACTTAAAATAAAGTAGGAGGGTTGGAAGTTAAAAAAATATGTGATTACATTTTTTTATCAAATGATTGTCATTAAGGGGGAGGGGACCTTAAATACGCATCAAAAAAGCACCATTTATTGAAGAATTTATGAACTTAATTTTGATTTTAACAATAATTCAGCATGAAGTTATTTGAAATTTTTGATCAAAATTACCCTAGTCCAGCGTCTACATCATTACAAGGCTTCGTAAAAGTTTCAGGATATTTAAAGGAACCCTGATTGATTTTTATGTGCAACCAAAAAAAATTAAATTCTTTAAGCGCCATCTTGTATCAATTATATGCATTAAAAATCTCTACAGATTTAAGGGTTAAAGCACCCCTAAAAGTATTTTGATAATATAAAAAAAAATTGAGTGCAAGGCGCTGAACCACTTCTGCAGTGTTAGCGACAATTTGGATGTTTCAGCTCAAAAAGTGTGAGCACCAAAAATTATTTCTAAACCATCAGCATTGTATCAATTTAACGCCCCTGCTTAATATTTATTATTTATTGTTACAAATATGGTAGGTGCTGCTGCTTACTGGATATCAGGTACTGACTATGGAAGACCAAGAGGTGATTACATCTGGGATTCTACCGGTAAAAAAGTTTTGTATACGGATTTTCATCCTGAGCAACCGGACTTTGCAACAGGAGAATATTTCTTGCAATATGAGTGGGTTAACGGAATGTTGAAGTGGAATGATCAAATCGAAGATGGAAGTGTTTACTTTCCTTGTTATACTATATGTGAAAAACTATACTAAATTAAATGTATATTAATTTAAATTTTATGAATATCAGAATGTATAATTGATTTCTACGTAAAGTATCAACACAACGCTGTTTTTTGTTTTCCCTTTGTTCTCTTGTTCTTGTATATTTTATTAAATAAAATAATTTAATTAATAGTTAATAGTATAAATTTTTTTTTAATAATTATATTTATGCCATAAAAAATTCCTTCCTAAAACTATTTTAAAAGTTCTATCTAAAAGCTACTTTTGTATTATTTTCTTACAGTTTTGTTAAGTGGTTTACAAATTTAAAGTTCTAGTCGCCCTCTCTCTTGCTCTTTCGCACGCGTCCTAAATGTCTGTTCTATTTTTTACTTCGCACACATGATTTGGTGCGGTGGTTGTAACTTAACTGTAGCTGTTCTTTTTCTTTCCTTATTTATGGAATTTTTGTTTTTAAGAAACTTGTAAAAAAAAAATGTATATTTTCTTGTATTTTTATAATATATTTTGGGGTTGAGACGGCCGATGGTTTAATTACTTGTGCCTTGCCATGTATTATGTATAAAGTTTGACAATAAAAACCCTTTGAAATTGGAATTGAATTGCTTTATAATTTATCTACTAGCAAATATTAGTATGAGTAGTAGGTTGCATAAATCAAAATTTCTGATCACTGCTACGGAGCTACAGTTGGGTTTTGAGACAAACTAAAGTTATTTATGTAAGTCACATCAAGTGTTTTGTGATATAAATGCTTTTGTTTTTTTTTCTGTTCCATTCCTAATCGATAAAAACGTAAATGACGTCACAAGTGTTACAATCACAATGTAATAAACGTTAAACGTTGCTGTTGCAAATCTACATTTGTTCTATTCAGTCCCAACGCTTGTGACGTCCCTACGGTAAGTTGACCTTTTCAGAAATTTTATAACCTTTACCCTTTAAATTATTTCAAGGTCCACCACCATAAATTGAAAATTAAAAATAAAGATTTGAAATTTTTTTAATTTTTATTTTTGGGTTTAAAATAGGTTAAAATATGTCTAATATGTATATATATCAAGTTAAAACTTGGGTGTTCTGAAACTTTAGGAGGAAAGTACGAAAAAGTATGTCCGCCACCTATATTATGAAAATAGAACAAATTTTAAAAATTCATCAAATATGTTAAAATAAAGCAACTGCAATGAAATTTTGTATATCGTCCTGGTCACGTCAAAAGGGCTTATCTTCAGTAATCGATTCCATGACGACGCACAGTATTCGGGAGGTGCATGATTGATGTGTGATTGCAGTGCACCGACCAGCCTGCCTAGTTGTTTCCACGGTTTCTCTAGACTGTCATGGTGAATGCTGGTCTGTGTACTTAGATCGTGGCCGGCCCGTGTGTGCTTTTCCATTAATTGAAAAGTCCTTACCTGTCGATAAGACAATGTTTTTACTGGGACTGCGATTAGTGTATAGCACGATAACACAAAAAATGGCAAGCAATATATATATATATATATATATATATATATATATATATATATATATATATATATATATATATATATATATATATATATATATATATATATATATATATATATATATATATATATATATATATATATATATATATATATTATAATATTTTAATAAATGATTTTCCCCATTATTTATATTTCAGGCTCCAGACATGAAGTCGCAAATCACTGAGTTAAGTAACGATATAAAAACCCTAGGAAATACGTTAGTAGAGAAAGTGGTTGCTACTGGGGAAACACTGAAGGAGGTCAGGCTGGAAGAGAACTTTCTGTGGTCAATTCTTACCGGTCAACAGAACGAACCTGATACCTATTTAATTGAGATGAAAAATGTACAAAACCAAATAAAAGTGTAACAAGATGCTATTTTTGATACTACAAAGAAACAGTCATGTGAATTATCAGTATTAAGCTTGAAAACAGAGTTCATCTATGGCAAGAAATATTATTTCTATACAGATGAGCCTTGGAAGTCTTGGACTGAAGCAGATAAAATCTGCAAGAAACATGGCATGGAATTAGTCAGCCTAGATATTTTGCAAGAGAGGAATGCTCTGGAGCCGTATATTGACAGGCTATTTTCTACAAATTACTGTCCGTGGTCTAGTGGAAGTGATGCTGCACAGAAAGGAAAATGGATATGGATGACAACTAGAAATGACGTCACATTTTTTTCTGGAGAAAATTCAAACGAAAACTGTGTATTTGTGTGTACTAAAGGATGGGGAGATCGCAAATGTTCAGATAAATTACCTTTTATTTGTAAACAAAATGTTGAATGTTGATAATTAAATAAATATAACCTTCAATGTAACACCAATTTGTTTTCTAACATAATCAATACAATAAAATAGCTTGAACGAGATTTGTTTGCTTATGCTGTTTTTTGTTTTTTTTTTTATAATTAAAGATTCCTTATTTCTCTACGCTCCTATTGATGTATTATAAAATTATATTAGGTTCAAAAACTTATACAAAAAAACAGGGAAGGGAAGGGAAGGGAAGGGAAGGGAAGGGAAGGGAAGGGAAGGGAAGGGAAGGGAAGGGAAGGGAAGGGAAGGGAAGGGAAGGGAAGGGAAGGGAAGGGATAATACAGAAATACATTTTATAGGAAAGACAAAAGAAAATTGTTAGACAAAATGTTTTGAGCTGGAAAAAAAAATAAAAATAAAGCAAGGCTAATTATACTCAAATTTTCTCACAAATAGATTCGTATAATGTTTCAGACTGACATAACTTAAATGATATAAGATTAAATAAAACAATATTTGACAGTCATTATCATTGCCAAGGTCAATAAAAAATACTTTTATCTTTATTATCGCAAAAGCGGCACAAGAGATACAGTAAAAAAAGTTTATAAAATATAAATACGTGCTTTAATATTTTGATCTCTATTGAATGTTTGTGAAGACAAGGTCGTACGTTAAGCTAGTATTCTAAAAATAATTCACGATCACGGCCAGTCTAACTTCTTTTGTTATATTTATTTATCATACCAAGATGCGGTAAGACTTTTTGTTAAATATTGATTCATTACACCATGACGATGCGGTAAGACCTTTTTCAGTCAGCAACCGGAAACACCTCCAATTTTTGCGGTTTTTAAGAACTACGGTTCTTGACAAATTGGTTCTTAAATATTAATTTTGAGAACTGTTTCTTGGAAGCTGTTCTGAACTGGTCTTAGAACCGGTTCTTAAAATCGTGCGGTTTTTAAGAACCGATTTCGGTTCTAATTCGTTCCACATTTGTCATGAACATCACTAAAAATATTAATTATCCTAATTCTGTACACCTCTCACGATATTTACGCAGAACCACAGCCCCCACAACCCCTTCGTGGCACAACCCTTTCGTGTATATAATGCAAAAAAAATTCTAATTTGATTTTATATCCTTGTTTTATTTTGAGTGATGCACAATAGAATAAAATAGATCGTGAAAAAGTGAGTTTCTTAAAAGCTGTTTTTGGCTGTTCCAAGAACCGGTTCCATTTCTGGTTCCTGCTTTTTCTTGCAATTTTTTGATTAATATAAATATATACATATGATCACTGTCATAATTTTTTAATATGTATAATCTGTAAAAAATACTTGTTGCTGGTAGGCATGTAAATAATGGCTACAAAATTCTGTCAGTGTATCTTCTTCTTTTTGTAATTTTAATATTTTGGCCACCCGCAAAGCCAATAAACATTATTTCGGTATGGCCAACAACAATAACAAAATTGTTGGTACTCCTAGACCCACGTGACCGCATTAACCTATATATTTAAGGTTTATGCATACATGTTAAAGTCAACATCATATTGGATCACGAAAGAGCATGTGCCGCATAGGAACTATACTAATTTTACAATTTTTGAGAGCAAGGATGATGTTGAATTAGTATCTCAAGTACGGTATGTAAGAAAAATAATATTATCAAATAATTACCTGAATTCTCAAAGAAATTAGGCAAAAGCGTAGTTTCTATTATGGCGTATGTGGCCATTAGGCATTAGTATTATCTCTAGTATGGCGTCCAAGCGCATTACATATGACGTTACACCCTATACGGTCTATGCATTCATGTTAAAGTCACCGCCATGTTGGATAACTGAATAACATGGGTGACATAGGAAAAAAATCATTTTGCCAGTTTAAAAACATTCTGCAATATTTTTAAGAGCATTGATGTTGTAAATATGTTTAATTAGTATCTCAAGTATTTCCCAAAGAAAATTGGCTTAAACGAAGTTTGTCCTATGCTGAGCAATGTTATGCACTACTCCAGTATGGCCTCAAAGCGCAATAAATATGACGTCATCCGCATACACACTTATAAATATCCTTCACTTCACCCCGTTGGTTTAAATACGAAATAAACTATAACTTTCATTCACAATTCATATATAATTCATTTCTATATTAAGTCGCACGTTACTGTTCCTTTATTATTGAACACAAATTATTTTCATCACATTTTATATACGCTTATTTGTTTATATATTTTGTAATTATATTTTGTCGCTCATTTTCTTTGTACATTTTCAGAGAGAAAAAAAAATAAAAATAATGATTTTAAAATATATTTATTACCCTAAGTTACATAGTAAATAAATACACATATCGATCTTGTTGCGAAAAAAAGGCCTATCTCGTATTTTGTCAGTGGAAGCAAAAGGCCTAACTGAGCGTTATCTCCATTACGTTCGGGTACGATATAGGCCTGTTGCTTTCACTAACAAAATACGAGATAGGCCTTTTTTTCGCAACAAGATCGATATAAGACTTAAAATAACAATTCATTCCATCACAGTACGTATAAGTACTGTATATACGAAAAATAATTACTAACAAAAAATTATTTTTAGCCTTATTTAGTTTATAGAGAATAATTATTGAATATAGTTACGCCAAAAAAATAAACTGTGAAATGTAATATTCTTACGATTTGACAGATATTATTACATTGAAGTTCATAAAAGAATGCGTTATGAATTTCAATCGTCCAAATTGTTGCTATATACACGACACAAAAATTAAGTAATTTATGCTTCAATAAATGATAAATTTACTATATATGATTTTTGTTGGTGCTAAATTGTAAAACTGAAACACAATGGTTACATGCTTTACTGTATAATGTTCTATTTTATAGAAGCATCAGTCATGTTGTTAACAGTCGGTAAATTGTGTTAGAATAATTATTAAACTTAAATAAAAAAATTTTGTTAGTGTATATAAGAATTTAATTCTCCTGTAAAAAGAAGTTTCTTGATTTTTAATCTTTTGATAAATCGTTGATCTCTTTGGCGACTCCAACCGCTGCTCCTGCAACTATTCCTGATGCTGATACCGCAGGTAGAACACCCACTGCGAACGCAGCGTCGCCTTCCAGAGCAACTATATGAACAGACAATTATTAAGGTTAAAAAAATACGTAAAAGCGAAAAATCGTGATATTATTGACTGATAAAGAAACAACTATTTTTAAGCCGACTATAAGCAATTTCGCTCATATCCGCTTCCGTTTCGACTTACTGCGCATGCGTGGTAAGGAGAAACGGAAGCGGATGTTACTGAAATCGCTTATAGTCGGCTTAAAAACAGTTGATCCTTTACTAGTCAATACATTATACATTAAGTATTCCAAAAATTAAACTTTTACATTTAATCAAGCAATCAAACTTTAGTATTTGGTATAATACTGAAACATACTTAAAATTGACCGCGACAATAGTTGCATTTATATGCGGCGTTAATTGAAATTTCATTATTGAAGTAATGTTTTTTGCTGACGAGCTCTCAAATTATCTGAATATAATGGAGCTTATAATGGTTTGGCACGCGGGAATACGCGGTGAAAGTAGAGTGGTCCCCTAATTTAACATTACTCTTATAGGGAAAGCACTTTTTTTTTTTTTTTTTTTTTGCGTTTTTTGAGAAAGCTACTCCGTTTGAAAATTATATTATGAGGTGTATAAAAAAAATGCATTAGAGTTGAGCTTACCACATGACGCGTCCATAGCCGCAGCATTCGTGACCCTGGCGACAGGTCGAACGAGGTCTTCGCACCAGGGATCTTCATCCATAACGTCACATACTCCGTCAACGTTCTCCTTAAGCTTCCACTCAACACGTTCACTACGCTTAACTACCTTGTAATCGTGTCTGACAGTATCGTACACTCCAGCTACCGTGCCCGCGCATGTACCTGCAAAAATAAGTACTTTATTTTAAACTTCTTCTCTCAACATTTTGGCACTCACTCTATGTAACGATGCATGAACCTTTAGCTGTAGAATCCCGTCCCGTCATTGCACAAACAAAAACAACATCTTAGAACATAATTTGGCTTTATCAGAAAGAGAGAGAAAGAGAGAGAGAGAGAGAGAGAGAGAGAGAGAGAGAGAGAGAGAGAGAGAGAGAGAGAGAGAGAGAGAGAGAGAGAGAGAGAGAGAGAGAGAGAGAGAGAGAGAGAGAGAGAGAGAAAGAGAGAGAGAGAGAAAAACGAAGAAACAATGATTATTAATTACCAATAACAGCTCCTGTAGCGGCTCCAATAGGGACAGTGATCACGTCACAGATGATACTTCCTGTTTTGCCCGCTTTAACTCCTGCTTCAAATCCTTCCCTCATCCCCATGACTGCCCCCACCAAAGCCCCAGCTATAATACCAATCGAGCTAGACATAGCTTTGTCTGAAATTAAAATATGTTTCTATAATTAGTATTAAGACTAATAGCCTTATAAATACATGTTTGTCTTTATTTAAAATTATTAAAAAAAAAATCAAAAAGAGCAGGTGGCCTCACAAACTTTTAGTCCACTCTTTAAGCCTATATTACCCAATCACTGTTAAAAAAATTATTTGTTTTAACGATTATTTTTATTGGAACAAATTTGATATACGACATAATTTAATGTTTTAAATTTTTTAGTTTTTAATTATGAATGAGGAATTACATATAAAAGATAAGAAAGAATTTCTTTATTGATCCATAGGCAGTTTAAAGTGTAACAGGTTGTCACAGCAAGCGTTATCAAGAATTATTTGCAATAATATACATAAATTGTTGAGCAAATGTCAACAGAATCACATATATAACAAAATATTGTATAATTTTTATACTATATATTTTATATATCATATGTACTCTGTACTAGGTACCAGGTACCCTTACTTCATTGTCAGTCTCAGACTCTGTCATTGAGTCCTTATGCAAAACTGGAGACGTAAGAATAAAAATGCTTATTGACCCAGGCAGTTCATAGTAACAATCAAAGTTACAACAAGCGTTGGTCTTGTCAAATATATTTGAATAAATTATACAAATAACAACAAGAATACAACAATACAATAAATTACACAACTATTATTAAATTATTAATCTATAATAATTATTATGAAGTTTGTGAAACTGTATCATCAGTATAATATTCCACTGTTGTATGGGTGGTGAACATTAAATTAAAACATCGATGTTATCTACCTTTGAGTTTTTATCAAAAAAGGATCCTAAAGTATAATCCTTTTTTGATAAAAACTCAAAGGTAGATAACATCGATGTTTTAATGTTCACCACCCATACAACATTGGAATATTATACTGATGATACAGTTTCACAAACTGCATTATAATTTTATTATAGATTAATAATTTAGTAATTGTTGTGTAATTTATTGTATTACCTGTAGCAATGTATTTATGATATGTTTAATAAATAATAATAATTGTCAATAAATAATTTAGATGTTTATAATACTGACTAAACTGCAATTATTTGCTTAATGTATGAATTGTTCAATTAATTTCTATATAGTTTCTATATTTGTTTCCCTTTAATATTCATTACACTTGAAACATTCTGTATTTTTTTTATGCTTCCTGACATTTTATGAATATCATTTTTATATATATATACGTATCGTATATATACATATATATATATTTATATATATATATATATATATATATATATATATATATATATATATATATATATATATATATATATTATATATATATATATATATATATATATATATATATATATATAATTATATAAATATAATTAAAACTTATTGTAAATATTTTTGTGCCAAGACCATGCAAGGCTTGTTGTAACACCACATTTTACTATAAACTGCCTGCATGGGTTAATAAAGAAATCATATTCTTATTTTGAAATTATTATATATGTTTATAATTAATTAGATAATTGTTGAATGATTGGATGTATGTTGTATACACAAATTATGTTTAATAAATAAATAATTAAAAATAACATATTCTTCTTTTTTTTTTCTCCTCAAAGTTTTCATTAAACATAAGCAAACACATCAAGTATAAACCTTGGGTATACATTAAGGTAGTACTTTAGGGTAGCATTTTTGTCGTAAAAACTAATTTAATATCATATATAATATCAAATATTTATATATAAATATATAAAAACCTATATATAAATAAAAAAAACTATATATAAATAAAGCTAAAAACAAATCATTATTTAGCTTTCTAATAAACCAAGTAACAATTTTCTATACTAAAAAAAGGTTTTGCTGAAATCAATTTTCCGCAAATGAGCCTTAAAGTCGGTGTGTTTTTTTTTGGGTTACGATCTCTTTAGCATGTACAAGATACAAAACTTCAAGCTCAACGTGTGCAAAATTGGATTGATCAACTTCTCAATAAAAAATACTAGCATGATCTACACATAAACTTTTAATGAATTTAAGATTTAAAAAAAAATTTACGAGATTTTTACGGAGAAAAAATTTTAGAAGATTGCATATGCAATTAACATGGGTCAATTTGCGATAATTTTTTTCTCGGCAAGTACTTTCTAGAAAAATCTGAAAAATCAGTTTTCATTAAAAGTCAACACGAAAAAAAAGCTAAAATTTTTTTTAACCACTGAAAAAAATTCAAAGTGGGTCAAAATCGGGGCTCAAATATAGATTCATTAGCATTAGGGGGCGGGGCATTTAGCGACACTTTGATACTCTGTTGTGACGAGAGTTTTTTAGATAGAATTTTTTTGATTTCATTTTTGGGTACAGCAGCCTAAACCTAATTCAGAATAATAATAATAAAAATACACTCCTACCTTAAAGTAGTACCTTAAATAAATGTTTTCTCACAAAGTGTACAAATTAAAACAAATGATCTAAAGTTTAATATTAAGTTTATTCATTACATACCTTATTGAAGTTTGGGATCTAAAAGTCTTAAAGCTTTGAATACAATTTGTAGATTGAAACATTCAACAACCGCTTATTCATGTACGCTTACGAATCATTTAGGTCCATCCTAGATTCCACTTATTTTTCTTGGTATTGTTTTTTGTATAGTTTGGCATCTGCTTGGCATGCTCACAACGCTCATTATACGTAAGTACGTGCAGTATTTTCATCTCTTATTCAATGTTGATAAGAAAAAGTCGTATGTAGAGCTGGTATTCTAAAAATAATTCCCGTGTTCACGGCTAATCTTACTTCGTTTGGTATTTATTTATCATAAACTACCAAAGATACAAGCGCTAAATTTTTTTCTTAAATATTTATTTATCACATTACGACGATGCGGTAAGACTTTTGTTGAATTTTTTTGGCAAATATAAATATACAGGGTGTTTATAAAAAAACGCATGATTTAAATCTTAAATTTAGACATGAAGGTAAGTAAGAAAATATTGTTTTATACATCAAATGAAAGCCTCAGTTTTGAAATATTTAAAAATGTTATTTCTGTACAATACTTTGTCTTCTTTTGAAACCAGAAAGAACGAAAAATGGGAAATTGACGTGTTTTTCGTTAAAATTCACAGTATAGACCTGCAATAAAACACTTTTATTAAAAATCTCGATTAATTAAAAGTTTTGACGCAAATATTACCTTAAGGTTTCTCTACGTGAGCACCATTTGTAGCTCGGCTCTGGTCCAGACGCACTTCCAGCTCACGCCATGCGTTCTCCAACATGGCTGGTGTCACTGAGTGGATAGCTGCAGTAATGCGTTGCTTGAGGTCTCTGATATTTCGCACTGGAGTTTTAAATACGACATCTTTCACGTATCCCCAGTGAAAGAAGTCAGGTGGTGTTAGGTCAGGAGACCTTGGAGCCCATGCTGTTGGTCCATCACGACCCAGCCACTTGTCTGGGAAGACTTGGTTTAGGTACTCTCTAACCGCTAGTGCCCAGTGCGGTGGAGCGCCGTCTTGCTGGAATGTCAAGTCAAAGCCTCAGAGCTTGAAGCAGCTGAGGTACAGCGTAGTTTTGTAACATTTCAAGGTTGGTATTCCACCATAATGTAGCCTCGTGGAAGAAGAACGGTCCAATAATGCGATCAAAGAGAACACAGCACCAAACATTCATCTTCGGGCTATCTCTCCCATAAGTGCGAGAAAAATCAGGTCTCTCTGAACATCAGAATATCGTTTTGCGAGAAGGTATGTGGTGATAATCCACTTGATATGTAACACGATATGTCCTTTGAACTGCCGTAGGAGCAGTGGCGGCCCGTCAAATTGGGCGCCCGGGGGATAAACTTGCGGTGCGCCCCCACCCGCCCGTAGAAATAGTGCAATGAGTCGAATGGGGCGAAGCCCCCTTATTGCGCCGCAGGCGCGATTTTTTTGGGTGCCACGCCCCTTTTTGGCAGAAAATGCAAACTTTAGTATACTAAAAAGAATTTGCTATTACAATTCAAGTTCTTCAAATTTAATATTTTTTACACCATTTGAGCATAAAATTGAAGAAAAATGTTGATATTTTTTTCTTCCATATATAAGAACATGATTCTAAATTGCGTTTTAAAAATTTCTTTACGACAGCTTATAAGTAGAGCCCGGATTCGTAGGCAAAGTGCCTTTAATATGCACCGGGTCTATTTTGTTCAAACTTCGAACATCTATCTCCATCGATCGTAAGAAGGTGGTCAGGAAAATCCAATAAAAAAGTGCCTTTTTTGGTTTTTGTTGGTTTTCATGCCTTTTTTTCTAAAAAGTGCCTTTATTGCCTTTTTTTTTAACATTTGCACAAATTTGTACTAAAAATGCAAAAAAAAAAATGATTTCCAATTATTATTTATTAAAAAAAGTTAAAATTTAAAAAATAAAAAAAATAATAAACTTATTGATATAATAAAAAACATTCCTACTAAAAAAATTTTTCTTTATTGCTAAATGTATCTAAATAACTCTTAAAGTAATTATAAATATTTATAAAAACAAAATACTTCATATTTATTTTGAATTAATTTCATCAAAATAGCTGTATTTAACTATTTATATTAGAATATTGTCAATACAAGATAACATTCAGATTATGATAAAAAAAAATTAAAACTGTTGCATACTTCATTTTATATCCCATATTGCATTTTAAGTGCCTTTTTAGGCGTTTTTTTTTTTTTTTTTTTTTTTTTTTTTGTGAAAAAAGTGCCTTTTAATCCGGGTTTTACTTAAAATAAGGTAGTATAGTATGCACTTTAAGGTAGGATTGTATTTTTCTTTTCTGTAGAGTGTGCTAGACCCAAAATTAAAAAAAAAAAAAAAATCTATCTCAAAAACTGCCTCTCGTCACAACAGAGTGTGAAAGTGTCACAAAATACACCACCCCCCCCAATGCTAATGAAACTATGTAAACCCCGATTTTAACCCATGCTTTGATTTTTTTTATATATATTTTTTTAGGTGTTTAAAAAATACTTTTCAGGTTAAATTTGATTTTACGAATTTATCCACAAGGATTTTTTTATTTTTTATTTATTTATTATATATATTTTTTTTATTATTTTTTTTTTCTTACAAGTGACCCATGTAAATTTAAATATGCTATTTGCAATAATTTTGTTCTACGTAAAATCTCGTAAAAATCGTTTTTGAACTCAAAGTTAATAAAAGTTTATCTGTACTGTACAGTATATTTTAGAACACGCTATTTAGTATTTTTTGTTCAAGTAAAATTTTGCGTACGAAGAGCTTAACGTTTTGTATATATCTTTTGCTTACTAAATTTGCGGAAGATTTTATTTGAGCCGAAACTTAAGTTACTGTACATATTTTACTAACTCCACACATAATTATTTGTGGAGAAAACTGTTCCTTGGTTCATTATAAAAATATAATAATAAAAAAAAATATTAACTTTTAAAAATTATATAAAAAAAATATAATTATACGCATGTAAAATGCTTCACTATTTTACAGATTGTGCATTATCAAACTTCAATTTCATATGCTTTTGTCTCTAAGACTGTTTTAGTGTAGTTTTTATAACAATTTATTAGGCACTTATTTCTCTCGCCTGTGCGCCCTTTTTACTCCGGCGCCCTTTTTACCCCGGCGCCCGGGGGAAATGTCCCCTCATCCCCCTCTATTGGGCCGCCACTGCGTAGGAGACTTTGAATTTTCATACCAAAGAACGCACTGAGCCTTTTGTTGATCAGTAAACATTTTATGTTTTCGTTTACTGAGAAAAAAAACACGCTTGAAAATGCAAGTAAAAAGGCAGGCGTTTTGGCGATTTGGCATTTTGCGCCATTTGGCGAATAAAAAATAAACGATTTGATGAAAATTAAAACTGTGCACATTTTTAAAAATGTCAAAAATGAGGCTTTCATTTAATGTATAAAACAATATTTTCTCACTTACCTTCATGTCTAAATTTAAGATTTAAATCGTACGTTTTTTTATAAACACCCTGTATACATATTACATATAATCATGCACTGTTATAATTTTTTGTATTTGTAAATCTGTATAAATACTTGTGGTTGGTGGAGACATGTAAATTAATTCTGCCAGTGTATCTTATTCGTAATTCTTTTTTTACGTTAAAGGCGTAGAACATCTTGAACAAAAAAGTTGCTTATTATCCTAACAAACCTGAACATCAACGTTAATTTAGCTGAAATCATTGATTTCTAATTTATTTTCCATTCACAAAATGACACTGGTGGTCACTGACCTCATAGCTCCGGTTTACGCGCGCGTGGACCAGGCGAGTGTGACGCTACATTTCCAGAGAGAGAGAGAATTAAAAAAATAAAAATAAGGATTTTTAAGACATAAAACATGTCTATCAACATACCTAAATATCAACGTTGATTTGGCCGGGGTCATTGATTTCTAATTTATTTTCCATTTACAAAATGTCAGATGCATGTTTATGACGTCACAGCTTACCTGTTTCCGCGCGCGTGGACTTATTTTACTTTTTATTTTTATTTAGATCAGTAATTAAAACTGAAAATATATTTAAAGAGTTTTCGACGTTAAATTAACTGAAATTAACTAATATTTTAGGTGTCGGACATTATTATGGATGTCCGGTAATGACGTTGGTCGAGCTAGAGGAGACTTCATATGGGACTCTACAAGACAGAGGGTTTTGTACTCAGATTTCAACGACTTAGAACCGGATTTAAACGTTCCTGACCATAACTATTTGGGATATTGGTGGTATGACAATATTTTAAAATGGGGAGATTTTCCTATAACGGCCAGTCCTGTGTACGCTATTTGTGAAGAGGGTTCATAAATTTATATTTATTATGTTACCAAGATGTAAAAATATAAATTAGATTAAATGCAAGATAATACATAGAAGCAACGAAGCTCAAGATAACGTAAGGCATATCGACTGCGCATTTCATGCGTCTGCTGCAACATTTAAATCTTTATTTACGGTATTTTTCACGTTTTGATGGCGGGAAAATATTATCGTGTATATATATATATATTTTTTTTTTTTGAAAAATTGAAATTTTACCGGAAATAGATCTCGTTGATCGCTCAAATTTGCAAAAGACGAATGCAATTCGCAGTAGTTGCCTTACGTTACCTTCAGGATGCTACCTAGGCAAACTGCAACAACTTCTCTATATATAGGGTGTTTGCATTCATGTTAAAGTCGACGCCATATTGGATAACTCAATAACATGGTTGGCATAGGAAATAACTCATTTTGCCACTTTATAACTACTATACAATATTTTTGAGAGCATTGATGTTGTAAATATGTTGAATTAGTATCTCAAGTATGTGAGAAAAATAACCATAACAAAAACTTAACCGATTTCCCAAAGAAAATTGCCTCAAACGAAGTTTGTCCTATGCTGAGCAATGTTATTCGCAACTCCAGTATGGCCTTTAAGTGCATTAAATATGACGTCATCCGCATACATCTATACATATTGATTAAATGTAGATATAATAGTGCATCGGAAATACCTGCAGCCAGGGGACCGATTCTTTAATATTTTCGCTTTGTTGTAAACAAATAAACTTGCATTAGATATCAAATAATTTCGTTCGTATAAAGTATATATATATATATATATATATATATATATATATATAATTAACTACTTCTTCTTGCTCAATATAAATATTATCAATGATAAAAAATTTGCATTTTTTTTTTTTTTAAAAGGTCTTTTGCTTTAAAATTTTAACACGGAAAGAATAAACGACGTATAATTTACGGTTCATTTATGATGTTTCAACACAAATTCAGCTAAAAAAAATCTCGCTGACAGCATGACATTGATGCTTCCCACATAAATGTTATACAGTATTGTTTTTTTTTAGATACTTTGTTTTCCACAAACTTTGCTGACATTGAATTGACCTAATTATTGCATTTTATTGTACGTTGTACGTGAATAAAATTTTTAAAAAGTTTCCAATGTTTTTCTAATATATTGAACCGAGCTGGTATGGCCGAGTGGTGAAGGCAGCTGACTCGCAACTCTGTACTCCTCACCGAGTATATGTTCGAGCCACTGCTGAGTGCGTACGTCAAGTGTGAGAGCACAACATGTTGGACGATGCATGTTTACATGCATTCCATGACGACGCACAGTATCCGGGAGGTGCATGATTGATGTGATTGCACCGACCAGCCTGCCTAGATGTTTCCACGGTTTCTCTAGGCTGTCATGGTGAATGCCGGGCTGTGTACTTAGGCTGTGGCCGTTTCATGTGTGCTTTTCCATTAATTGGAAAGTCCTTACCTGTCGATAAAACAATGTCTTGACTGGGACTGGGATTGGTGTATAGCACAATACCACAATATGGCAAGCAAAAAAAAAATTACAATTTTTTTTTTTTAAAATACAATTGTCATCTTCTTATTTTCTTACATGTAACAATATCATAAATCATGATTTTATCGCCCCCCTAAAACTGAATTATTAACTGAATTTAAAATGACAATGTCCGAGGTATCAGCTAAATACGAGCAGGTCATAATCACAGGGGATTTTTACATTATTTTACCAAAGGGATCACATGAAAAAAAAAAAAAAAAAAAAAAGCCTTGCTACGTTTTCTCTCAATATTAAATCTCAACATTCTCCTATCATGCATTCTTTTAGCTGCACATAATAACTTAAAAGTGTTTATCTCAAAGCAATTAGGATTCAAAACTGAAGTAATGCCTTTTTTTTTTAGTGTTTTCACCTACGGATAAATCATATTTGAAATTAACTATTCTGATGGATTATTAATTGGATTTATGAATAAATTATTTTAAAATATGTAATATATATTTATATATGTAATATGAAATATATTATGTAATATTAAAAAAAATAATAATAATAAATAAATAAATAAATTGTACTTTTATTAACATAATGTTAATTCTTATGATTTTTAAATTGTAACGGTTATGAAATGTGATTTTCTTACAAGTAACTTTTTACATTTTTATTTCCTCCATATGGCACCGGAATTATTCTGAATTACGAGAAAAAAAAATGATTTTTATTTTTTATCGTATTTTATTACAAAAAATGAATGATCAATTTAAAATTATAATTTAGAGAGAGAGAGAGAGAGCGAGAGAGAGAGAGAGAGAGAGACGAGTTGCACTCATATTTAAGAGCCGTTATTTTGTTGGTCAGGAATACATAGGCCAGCATAGGAAAAACGTCATTTTTATATTATTTATAGCAAAAGAAGCTTCAAACCTCAATGAAAGCCTTATTCCTAGCTCCTAATAAGCCCGAAGAATATGAGAAAAATTCGTTTAGTTTAAATAAACTATTTATATAAAAATTAGGAGAAATGATGTTTTTCCTATGCTGGAGGACAATTCATTAGGCAGCAGAAACATGGCGACAAAGCGCAAGGATGTGAAAGGGGTCTATAAACGTTATTTCTTCAACGGTAAATACTTAGCTTTGCACATCTTAAAAAACGTTGTATATTTTATAATATTTTATCTATTCAATTTATGATAATAACAAAATCTAATTATATTAGAAACATCCTAAAAAACAAAAATTTCAATTTCTTCCTCTGGGGGTACATCAAGGACAAAGTCTTCAAAATACCTGTGCATGACGTGCGCGAACTGAAGCAGAGGATCACTGCCGCCATCCAGTCCATCACGCCGCACACGCTCCGCAACGTGAGGCGCGAGCTAGAGGTTCGTCTCGACACGTGTCGTGCTACTAATGGATCCCACGTGGAACTCCCTTAAGGTAAATTTTGAGAAACTTTTGTCAGAAGTCCAAATTTTTGAATTTGTTTGGTTCATTTCAGACGATGCAGACGTGTCAAGATGCGGCGATTCCGGCAAAACCTCATTTTTTGCATTTTATCGTGTAGCAACTTTACTAATTTTCCGATTTTAAAACTGTTTTGATTTTCATAATTGTAAAAAACGGTGCTTTAATTTCATGTATAAAAAGTTTATTTTATGTTAAGCCTTATGTATTTTATTAACGCCTAAACACCCTCAAGGACTTTATAGACACCCTGTATAATACTTGACCTAAAGTTATCTCCCTTATAAGGCAATAAATTTATTTTAAGTATTCTGCAAGATTTTTTACCTGCTAATTTTATTATAAACACTTAAAAAAAATTGGGGGGGGGGGGGTCAACAAAAAGACTTTTTTTTTATTAGTATTTAAAATTTATAAACAAGTTGTTTCCAATATTATTTACTAAATATTTACTGTTTTTTTAATAATCAATTTCGAGATATAATATCCACTAAAAATAATATAAATTTATATATAATTCAAATATAATTAAAAAAAAAAGAGCGATCAAAATATATAACCAATTGCATTTTCTATTTACTCAACAGAATAGTAATAAAAAATATATAAAATTAAAAATATAGGCAGATATTAATGAATGAATGAATGAATGAATGAATGAATGAATGAATGAATGAATGAATGAATGAATGAATGAATGAATGAATGAATGAATGAATGAATGAATGAATGAATGAATGAATGAATGAATGAATGAAGTACAGAATTAAATACTGTTTTCATATAGAATTTATTTAAAGCAATAAATTAAGCTTAATAAAATGAAGTTTTAATTTATTCAAAAAGCAACATTGACATTTTAAGTCGACTTACCTTGTAAAAACTTTTTTTTTTTTTTTTCATTTGGGCATTATCATGCAACATTTTGAGGTATAACTTTTTGAAAATTTTTAAACCAACATCTATTACATAGTTAATTTTACCTCAACTGAACTTTAAACGAAACAAAACAAAAAAAGGGGGTGGGCGCAGAGACTGTAATGCGACGGCAATAAGTCCTTACCAACAACTATAGGAAATAAAAATACTTTTTTTAAAAAATAACTTTCAAGAAGTAAGGAGATAACTTTGAAATTTCAGCAAGCTTAAAATTTTATCTTCATATAAAAATTAAGTATAACAATTAAATAAATTCAATAATAAATAGAGGCTAGAGCTATAAAAAACTCGTAGCATTTTTTAGCCCAGGCTCAAACTTTTTAGATTGCTTTGACTTTAAACCCTGGTTTAGCTTGAAATCTTGCTTAAACTCGAAAATCAAGCTCAAGTTCGGAAAGCTCGATATTTGAGCCGAATTTTAAAACAAGCTATTGAGCCTATGAAGTAATAAGCTCGATTTTCATTATAAAAAAAATTGTTTTTAAAGTATTTAAGTCAGAAATTAACTAACTTTTGTTACTATTTTAAACAGCTTATTTTGTATGGTTAAAAGTTAAAACGTGTTATTAAAAAAAAAATGAAACTTTTTTTTTTTTTTTTTTGCTTTCTTCAAAAATTGTTCTTTAGCTCGATTATTTTCAAAAGCTTGTTTCTCTTGACGAGTCATTCGGCACGTGTTCAACTCGAAAAAGTTAGTTTTTGAGCTAAAAACTTGAAACGTGGGTTAAAAATTTTGAAAAAAAAAAAAAAAAAAGCCCCCGATGTTTTTGGCCCATAGGTCTGAACCATATGTGCTTGAGCCGGTTTAATTTTACAGTTTTCTACAAATTCTAAGTAAAAAAACATTTATATCAATTTCAAATAATGAGCGTCATATCTCATGCAAGCTGTTGAGAGCAAATAGTTCTCTAAACTTCAACAAGATGTCATGCGTTGTCTGGCTTCAATCTTCCTATAAACTACAATAACATAAGGTAAGGAAATGCTAGGTCAAATTGTGCCAGCAATTAGAAATGATAAACATAATATAAAAAAAAATAACACAATTAAAAAATAAAGAAAGTCAATTTACTTTAAATTACTACTTATATCTGAGTAGTTTTGTTAAAACTTTGATCAGCGAAATCGTATACTTTAGAGTTTGTCGTATATAAAAAAAAAAAAAAAAAAGCAAATTCTCGGCATTATCTAATATTTAAAATGACAAACGGTTGAAAAGTGTATATATATATATATATTATATTGTTATTGTTATTGATGAAATAATAGCAATGCTATTTTACAATTTAATGTGCAAATTTATAACAAATTTAAGAAGATGTAACTGAACCTTTACAAAAGTTACACATTACGCAGATACACAACCAACATGTGTGCATTGCACGCAAAGTTATATGTATGTATGTGGATATTGGAATCCAAATTTGAGACAATATTATTTGAAATTACTTCAAATATTAATAATAATTCATAATGTTTCAATCTAGCGCGCGCGGAAGCTGCATGATGGCTGCGTAGCCCTCAATATTTACTAATTATTTTTCTCCTTTTATTATCACGGATAGATAGAAATAGATATAATAGGTAATTATACCATCCCAATTTCAACACAATGAAAAAGTTATTAGTTTAAAAAAAAGTATAATTTTTCTTTATATATATATATTAAAACAAGTAATACTATATTTTATATTGTTTATTTAAATATTTCCGGGATCGGTTATAAAAAGAGACATAATAACAAAAAGATAGTCGTCTGCTAGCACTTTCTTAGTATTGTGTCAGTTTGTTCATTTTATCACTGAACTCCCTCTTTTGTAAAAGTATTTTATTGAATAACTACACGCGGCACAACATTACAAATTTTATGTGCAAGTATTTTATTAGTTTCATGCAATTTCAAAATAAATTAAATTTTTATGATAAACTATATAACATAAATTTATCATAAATAAATTTATTTTATTTTTTGCAGATATACTTTTACTACACTTTGAAAAATAACCGTTGAAAATCTTGTAACAGTTTTGCTGTTTTAAGTATTGTGTAATCAACGGTTATGACGTCACTAAACGTTGACAATCTAACGATAAAAACGTTAGTGACGTCACAAGTGTTATCACAATGGAATACGTTAAACTTGGCCGTTGAAAAATCTACATTTTTTTCATTGGATTCCAACGCCTGTGACGTCACTAATGTTTTTATCGTTAAAATTTCAACGTTTGGTGACGTCATAACCGATGATCCCAAATACTTAAAGCCATAGATATAATATATATAATAGCATGAATGTGCTTTTTAAAGAATAAACTCGAAATGGGATCTTTAAAATCGTTCACAATTTTTACCAGAATATTAATGTAGCCCCAGAGAGAGTGTGAAAAAACTGTAAAGTATGCAATTTGCGTGGCTATTCATGTTTATGACGTCAGAAACATGCAAAAATTAGTAAAAGTGTTGTGCGGGTTGCATAAATCGAATTTTTTTTTTTTTTTTTTTTTATAAAAGTTGGGTTTTGAGATAAACTAACGTTATTTATGTAAGTCCCATCAAGTGTTTTGTGATATAAATACTTATGTTTTTCTCTGGTCTATTCCTTTAAAGCATTAAGAAACTGTGTACAAGCTTTTCAAGGATTATTTTGCAAAGAGTGTACATTTTCTATTTCAATTTCTATATAAAGTTATGGCAATTTCATAAAACACAAATTTACAATTCTTGTAACGTATAAACAATTTCTACCTGAAAAATAAAATAATATAAAAAAAAAATATTAAGAATGAAAAGAAAAAAAAAAACGCTAAGTCAGCAAGAATGAAACATGATTGAAGAAATGCATTGAAGAAGTCGAGTAAATTGATCCAAATTTTGAGCGCAAGCCAAAACGTTTACATTTATGTTATACCTGCAAGAACAAAATATATTTTCCACGATATAAATTGAGAAAAAGCAGCTAATAAAACACAAGGCAATAAAATTTTATTTCTATTTTTTTTAAGTAAAGTGAACCTCTTTTTATGGAAAAAAAGGGAAAAGAAAATACAAAAAGTTTGTGAGAAAATTGCACTTTCTGTATTGAAAGTGTTTTTATTTTTGTGGAAATGCAAGTATTTTTTATCAGTATTATTGTTTATTTTAAGAAATAGACGGAAAAAAAGAAAGCGAGAGAGTGAGAGGTGTGTGTGAGAGAGAGAGAGAGAGAGAGAGAGAGAGAGAGAGAGAAGGAGAAAATATAGAAAGAGAAAGAAAAAAAAAGTAAAATTGTTGCTCAAGTCTAAAAAAAAAGTTTTCACTTTTTGTAGGTAAATAAAAAAATAACGTGAAAGGCATAGATGATCTTATATATATATATATGTATATATGTATATATATATATATATATATATATATATATATATATATATATATATATATATATATATATATATATATATATATATATATATATATATGTATATATATATATATATATATATATATAATCCTAACATAGCTAAATATCAACGTTGATTTGGCCGCAGTCATTGATTTCTAATATATTTTACATTCACGAAATAACAATTTCAGTTTTATGACGTCACATCTCACTGATCCACTCACATGAGAGAAGCGGGGAAAGTGAGCTGTGACGTCATGAACCCGCATCTCACATTTTGTGAATGTAAAATAAATTAGAAATCAATGACTCCTGCCAAATCAACGTTGATATTTAATAATAATAATAATAATAATAGATCTTTATTTAAGGCGCATAAAGGGCTTTTTCAACCCTATTACATGAACCTTGGCTAAAACAAATGCCAATATAATTATACATAAAAACATAATTTATTATACAATAATCAAACAATTTTCAACTATTTAGGTATGTTAGGATATAATACAAGGTTTTTGTTCAAGCTGTTCTACGCCTTTAAGTTAGAAAAACAAAATCACAAAATTACTATAAATACAAAACAATAAAATTTGCATTAATTTACGACCTGTAAAATAACTTCTGTTCATTGTTGCATACTTAAAAGTGATCCAATTGTTTATTCAATGTTTTTCTTATGAGAATAGACCAGAGAGAAACATAAGCATTTATATCACAAAACACTTGATGTGACTTACATAAATAACTTTAGTTTGTCTCAAAACCCAACAGTAGCTCCGTAGCAGTGATCAGAAAATCCGATTTATGCAACCCGCACAACATTTTCATACTAATTTTTGCATGTTTCTGACGTCATAAACATGAATTTTCACGCAAATTGCATACTTTACAGTTATTTGACGCTCTCTAGTGGAGCTACATTGATTCTAGTAAAAATTGTCATCATCCCATTTCGTGTTTATTCATTAAAAAGCACATGTTGTTTTATGTGGTCTATGCCTTTATGGGAGAACTCATTTGATCCACAATCATGAAAGTAAATAGAATAATTCTAAATGCATGTCATGAATTTGTCTGTTATATATTTATAAAATAGAATATATTCTGATTAATTTAATGTGTACAGTAATTACTAATTATGTAAGTACAATTTTAGAAAAGTTTATCCATACACATAACAACATAATTTAAAATATAGACATTATAATAATGCTATGTATAGAATAACATTTCTATTTTACTACATAATAATTTGAATGCAATTCAAAATCTGAGTTCTATTGACATAAAAGTCTGTCATAAATCAAAATTTATCCGTGAGTTTAAAGAAAAAAATAAAATCGTAAAATCTGAAATTATAATTTTAAAAAGCAAAAAAAAAAAAAAAAAAAAAAGAATATATTTTATAGGGTGTATTCGCATGACGTCATATTTAATGCGCTTGTACGCCATACTGTAGTAATAAAGAACATTGCTAAGCATAGGACACACTTCATTTTTGTATATTTTCTTTGTGAAATCAGTAAATTTTTTTTTAATTATCTTTCTCAATTACTTGAAATGCAACCTATTTACAACATCAATGCTCTCAAAAAATTTGCTTAATATTTTTAAATTGGCAAAATGAGTAATTATCCTTATGCGACCCATATTATTAACATGAATGCATATTAAGCACAGAATTATTTAATTATAGAAAATAACAAATAAATAATAATAACAAAGGTAACAATAATATTAAATAATTTGTACTTTTTTTTATTTTATTTTATTTATTTATTTTTTTTTTTTAAGCAATATCAATTCACCATTTTTTATGTTATACTAACTAAGTTTATATAATATAAAGTATGTATATAGCATAGATATAACATAAATCAAATTGTTTCATTTATTCGTGAGGCAAAAAAAAAACAACAAAAAAACAAAAAGGATATTCGTAAGAGCTGAAATAATTGCAGAAAATTAGACAATAAAAATAGCAGAAGAGCTATTTTATAGAGATATAATGTTTCAAAGAAACGATAATTTATTTCTAAGTAAATATTAATAACATTTGCTATGTAATATTATATACACTTAAAGCTAACATGTTGTAGCTGTATGCTATAATTTGAAGTAAGAATGAAATGAGAGACGGAGAAAAGTTTTGACCGAACGAAGTAACAATTCTCATAGCAAGTCGACTTTTGACTGCACAAGATTAACGTTGGCTGTAAATCCCATTAATCACCGAGCCATTTAATATAGCGTCTTGCTAGGAGCGGGCTAACCATCTTTCTATATGTACCGACAGGAATTGAATAACCTGCAATACATTATCCTTATGGGAATATGAAAAAACCGGCAACATAGCTATTTCTAAGAAAAATAAAAGTCCCCTCCTCTACTTCTCCTCATCTCTTTTAGGTAAAATATCTCACCAGACTTGATGCATGCTGTATGTGATATATTTTGTTGACAATTTTGTTCTTTCTATCTGAATATTATTCAAAAAATAAAATATTTGAAAATTTATATAAATAAAATATTACGATAAAAAAATATACACAATGAAATAATTTTAAACAATAGTTGGTGAATCAAATGAACTAATAAATCTCTGGATATTAAAATTATTTTGAATTAAATGTAATAATGCAATTGAAATATTTCTAGAATCAACGCAAACTATTATAATGATTCCTTTTTTCCTAGAAGCGTTGGCCTATATAATAAGTTAGATTGTGCTGTTAAAGAGATGGCTGCGTCTGTGTTTTTAAAACATGTATAATCTACTTTATGTTTACTAATGGATAATTAACTCGATGGGCTTTGCCTTTTTAATTATCCTTTTGAGCAAATGCATCATTGTGACTTTGACTGTTATGTCTGTGTAATTTACTTGCTCAATAAATCTATATTATTATTATTTCATCGTCTTTATGTAGTGTTATAAATTGTATACCTAAATTGCGATGTGTTGTTGCAGCTAATGCAGGACACACTCGCTACTAGAAGTAGAATGCTGTTCAAGTTATTGTCATTACGTCGCGAGAAGAATTTGTAACTCGTATTCATGGTATATTTTTTTAGGTTGCAATTTTAGAAGATAAGATACACTTGCACTTTCTTAAAAAAAAAAATACTATACCATCGATTTTAGTGATTATTTTGTGATAAATATATATATATATATATATATATATATATATATATATATATATATATATATATATATATATATATATATATATATATATATATATATATTATGTCAAATTTATTTTTAAACACGTAAAACAAAAGTTTAAATTATATTACTTTACTAATTATAAGACAATGATAAATAAAATTCAGTTATATCAGAAATCATAATATTATAATGCTTCACGTGTCTTTTTATTTCCCTAATAACCACAATATTTATATTATGTCAAAATATATAATATTATAACAAAATTTATCATTTTATTACATAAATATGTTGCAAACATTGTAACATCAGTCAATATGTATTTATTATAGAGATCAAGTTTTTGGTTGTTTACTAAACGTGGTGAGCGTCGACTTGGTCAAGAAATAAGACAGGATGTGTTTGATATTACAGATAACAGGTATGAGGGGAACAGAGCGCTGAAATAACAGACAGTAAAACGGGCATACAGTGTTGCTTTTCGTTCTATTGTTGTGCAGGTTATTCAATTCCTGTCGGTACAGCTCTGGCAAAAAGTTCCCGAACGGGGCAGCGGCGGCCGCTGCATTTTCTTATAAAGATAACATAGTGTGGTTGCGGGGTGCCTATGCAAATCGTTCGGGAGCTTTTGGCCAGAGCTGTACTACAGTGTTGTTATTTTAATGGAAGTCAGTTTTGGGTTGAATTGATCGTGTAATCCAGTTGGGCATAAAAAAGCAAAAACTGATATTAACAATGGAAAAAAAAAAAGTTTCAAAATATTTGTATTTTTATTTATATGAGAGGGTTTATTAATTTTAATTCAGCTTTTTAAATCATTCAATGAGCATCGTCTTTAGTAAATGAATTATCCCCTATTATTTTCCATTTAAAGTCCTTGTCAACTTACTTTTTTTTATCATTTAGAATACTAGACTGATAATTACCATACCTTATTATCCATGAATTAGACACCAACACATTGATTTTATAATTATTTTTATTTTTGAAGTTATATCACGTATCTGACGTCACAATGTACCGATGGGGCCTTGATAAGGGTAAAGAACTTGAGGGAGGGACTTAAATTTATCACGTGACCAGAGCGGTGACTGTAATTGGCGGCGGTACATTGTGACGTCAGATACGTGAAATAACTGCAAAGAGGAAAATAAACGAAAATAAATACAAAATCAACGTGATGGTGTCTAATTCATGGATAATAAGGTATGGTAATTATCAATCTAGTATTCTAAGTGATAAAAAAGTAAGTTGATAAGGGATAACATTTCAATTATCATTACAATTTTCTGTTTTCTTACCTCTTTTTCTTACTGCTGATAACTGATGATAATAAAAATTCCGATAGAAAACGTAATCACAATTAAAACTTAAAATTATCTTAAACAAAATAATGTCAATTATATATTTGTCAATTAAAAGGTAATATTTTAATAAATGAGGAATAAATAATCGATAAAGTTGTTTCACACAACATTATTTCAAAAACATTTTGTTTTTAACTCTTTTTCTTGTTTCCATTATCATTTATATTTTCAAAAAATAATTTTAAATTTTTTAAGAGTGGAAATTCAATATACTTAAATTATTCCTAATTTTGTAAACATTCAAATTAAAATGATTTAATTCTCTGAATATAATTACAATCAAAATTTGAAAAATATTAGTATTTATGGTGCAGCAGTATCTCTCTCTCTCTCTCTCTCTCTCTCTCTCTCTCTCTCTCTCTCTCTCTCTCTCTCTCTCTCTCTCTCTCTCTCTGTCTGTGTCTCTCTCTAACCCTCTAAATAAATCATTTTTTAAATATATATACTATTAAATTATCAATCGACTTGAAACTGATTTAAGGTGGTACATCAGGCACTGCGGGATTTGACTAAAAAGTTGTCAAGAAAGAAAAATCTCACATTTTGCACAGTGATACATTAGGATAAGATATCTTCAAAAATGTAAAAAAAATTTAATGGGTCACCATGCTAGATTTTATATTATGATTTTTTGAAGTTTAAGTCTGGCCCAAGTTAATTTGAATAATTATTTTCTCTCTTATCTGATGGTGAAAATGTTATCATAGGTAGCTGTTACTGTTAACTTTCAAATGTCATCATAAAGTTTGCAAGTTTTATTTTGAGCTATAAGACATCTGAATACAACACTTAACATAATGTCCGTTTTTTTAATAACTGTAATTAAAAATATCAACGAAAATTTAAACCTGATTCAGGAACGTGTCACTTAATTTGAAACTATTATTGATAGAGATTTTTGATGAAAAATAAAAAGTTTCGGAAGAAATGAGAAAAAGGTTTACCCGAGCCTGCATGATATTATAGTTTTTGCTTAGAGCTGCTACGTTAGCAGATTTACAATATACACCAACCAACCAGGCAGTCGAAATTAAAAACTGTTATTTAGTAAGTTAAGTTAAAATATCTAAAAGAAAAGTATTTTAAATGACTTATTGCAAAGTAAGAAAAACTAGCTTTATATAATATTGAGAATAAGGAATTTATTGTTATAGACTCGAGAGTGGAATTAAAACTATTATAAAATATGGCATTTTCTAATATTAACTTTAATTTTATAGCTTTTGCAGCTGTTAATGTTTGTCGTTTTTGTAAAATTTAGGTGAAGTTGGGAAAGAAAATGATCTGTAGAATAGTGGAATGGAGGTTATCGGATTAAAAAATTGTTCTACAATTTTTATAAAAAAGAAAAAAAGTTGTTTTTTCCCATAAAGCCATAGACCACATAAAACAACATATGCTTTTTAATGAATAAACACAAAATGGGATCTTCAAAACTGTTAACAATTTTTACAAGAATATTAATATAGCTCCACGAGAGAGCGTGTAAATACTGTAAAGTATGCAATTTGCGTAAAATTCATGTTTTTTATGACGTCAGAAACATACAAAAATTAGTATGAAAATGTTGTGCGGGTTGCATAAATTGAAATTTTCTGATCACTGCTACGGTGCTACGGATGGGTTTTGAGACAAACTAAAGTTTAAAATTGACAACATTGAAATAAGTTTTAAAACTTGGTGGACTGAAGCGAGTATTTTCATGTATGTTGTAACTTTTTGTTTGTAAATTTGATACTAAAATATCCAGCTAATACTAAAACCAAATGTAAAAAGTAGCGCACTCCACTAATTAGCCCAGTAATACATATCATTTACTTCAGTTGACTTAATGAGCAGTCATTTAAAATTACGATCTTGAACGTATATGAACTGAGAGAGAGAGAGAGAGAGAGAGAGAGAGAGAGAGAGAGAGAGAGAGAGAGAGGAGAGAGACAGAGACAGAGAGAGACAGAGAGAGACAGAGAGAGACAGAGAGAGACAGAGAGAGACAGAGAGAGAGAGAGACAGACAGACAGACAGACAGACAGACAGACAGACAGACAGACAGACAGACAGACAGACAGACAGACAGACAGACAGACAGACAGACAGACAGACAGACAGACAGACAGACAGACAGACAGACAGACAGACAGACAGACAGACAGACAGACAGACAGACAGACAGACAGACAGACAGACAGACAGACAGACAGACAGACAGACAGACAGACAGACAGACAGACAGACAGACAGACAGACAGAGACAGAGACAGAGAGAGAGAGACAGAGACAGAGACAGAGACAGAGACAGAGACAGAGACAGAGACAGAGACAGAGACAGAGCAGAGAGAGAGAGAGAGAGAGAGAGAGAGAGAGAGAGAGAGAGAGAGAGAGAGAGAGAGAGAAACAAAACAGTTCGGACCAACTACAAGAGAAAGAGGTTAAGAGCATCAAAGCTATTACTTGAACTTTACGATTTTCTTTATTACTCTTGTTCATTTTACTTTTAACAAACTTTTTATGACCCGTATTATATACTTTAAAGTGATCTACAGTGAGAACTTTTTGAACCGTTTTCTCTAACTTTCAGTTTCTTTTCTTTGTTTTTCTATTCTATCTCTCTCTCTTTCTCTCTATCTCTCTCTCTTTTCTCTCTCTCTCTTTCTCTGTATATTACTCTCTGTCCTCTCTCTCAAGACCTTTTTTCTACTCAATTCTACACAATTTTAATCGTTAAAGGAATCATTGATTAAATCCCTGGTAATACTATAGGGTGTAACCACATGACGTCATATTTAATGTGCTTGGAGGCCATACTGGAGTAGTGAATAACATTGTTCAGCATAGGACGAACTTTGATTTTAGTTATTTTCTTTGAGAAATCGGTTCATTTTTTGTTATTGTTATTTTTCTCACATACTTGAAATTCAAGCTATTAACAACATCAATGCTCTCAAAAATATTGCTTTGTATTTTTAAACTAAAAAAATGTGTCATTTTCCTATGCGGTCCATGTTATTGAGTGATCCAATATGGCGTTGACTTTAATATGAATGCATACAATAAAAAAAAATCCACTCATACCACTATAATATATATAATATATATATATATATATATATATATATATATATATAAATATATATATATAATTTAATTTTATGACTATGTAAATCTATGAAAATGCTACACTATAAATATACAATCAAAAGTTGAATTTGATCATGGATATTATCATGGATATATGGATATATATGGATATATATCATGGATATTATATATCAAAGACTTCTTAAAGCAAGTAATAGTTTGACTTGTATTTGTTTGCGATATCTAACCGGCAAAATAAAATGAAAAAAAAGACATAAAAATACATAGAAAAATATTTTATTTCAGATAATTTTATAGGATTTTTTAATTATATAGGGCGTATGCATTCATGTTAAAGGCAACGCCATGTTGGATAACTAAATAACATGAGTGGCATAGGAAAATGACACATTTTTTCAGTTTAAAACCACTATGCAATATTTTGGAGAACATTGATGTTGTAAATATGTTGAACTAGTATCTCAAGTATGTGAGAAAAATAACATTAACAAATAATTAACCGATTTTCCAAAGAAAATAGCTTAAACCAAGTTTGTCCTATGCTGAGCAATGTTATTCATTACTTCAGTATGGCCTCCAAGCGCAATAAATATGACGTCATCTGCTTACACCCTATAGAACGTAACAAGTAAAAAAAAAAAAAAAGAACTTCTAGATTTTTTTTTTAATTTTATTATTATTATTACGTTGTGTAGATGTGCAACTTCAAATTTAAATACTAGCCCGAGACCTTGCAAATATGACTGTTAAAATAAATAAAATAATTGTGTAATTCAAATCAAAATTATCATTTCCTTATTTATGACATTAATTTTATCTTACTTCGCACTTCAAAATAAGTATATGCAAAATTTTAACGTGAAATTTTCCTCATATAAATTTATGGCCTAATTGCAGCTAGTTATCTTAAAAAAAAAAAAAAAAAAAAAAAAAAAAAAAAAAAAAAAAAAAAAAAAAAAAAAAAAAACGGATAGAGAAATCAAAATAAATAACACTTAATGAATAATGACTTAAATCCTTGGTAATGTTACAGGATGTATGACGTCATATTTTCAAATTTTCAAGTAAATCACCTAAGTACAGACTTTTGTAAATAAGGATAACAGGCATACATTAAAGCCCTTGTCAACTTACTTTTTTATCATTTAGAATACTAGATTGATAATTACCATACCTTATTATCCATGAATTAGACAACATCACCTTGATTTTTTTTATATTTTTTTCGTTTATTTTCCTTTTTACAGTTATATCACGTATCTGACGTCACCTCACCGAGTACTCAATCTACTGCTGGGTGCGTACGGCAAGTGTGTGTGTGTGTGTGTGTGTGTGTGTGTGTGTGTGTGTGTGTGTGTGTGTGTGTGTGTGTGTGTGTGTGTGTGTGTGTGTAGTGTGTGTGTGTGTGTGTGTGTGTGTGTGTGTGTGTGTGTGTGTGTGTGTGTGTGTGTGTGTGTGTGTGTGTGTGTGTGTGTGTGTGTGTGTGTGTGTGTGTGTGAGAGAGAGAGAGAGAGAGAGAGAGAGAGAGAGAACACGTTACACGATTACAAGTTCAATTTTTTTCTAAGTTACAATACTTGATAGTTTTAAATATATTCTTAACTTGAACCTATACAGTATACATATAGTATATTACAAATTTAAAATCTCACTTTTCCTTGTTCTAAATGTAGGATAATTATATACTATATAGCTAGAGAACCATAATATACTATACTATTATATACTTTACTATTATACTATATAGCAAGAAAAGTCAAAGTTTCCACAGTTCATACCGTGGAGTCAAAGCAATTCTCTCGGGACTTCCAACTGATGTTCTCTCTCTCTCTCTCTCTCTCTCTCTCTCTCTCTCTCTCTCTCTCTCTCTCTCTCTCTCTCTCTCTCTCTCTCTCTCTCTCTCTCGGTATCACATTGAATATGTCGTCTAGTTACTACATGCTGGTGCTAATGTAAAGTAGACAGCGTATAGTGGAGTGGAGTGAGGTACTTAATGGTAAACCATAAACCGCGCGAGTACCTGCTTGTTCCCTAGTGCATCATATAGTTAGTGAGAGAGAGAGAGAGATAGAGAGAGAGAGAGAGAGACAGAGACAGAGACAGAGAGAGAGAGACACAGAGAGACAGAGACAGAGAGACAGAGACAGAGAGAGCAGAGAGAGAGTGATGTAGAGAGTGAGAGAGAGAGAGAGAGAGAGAGAGAGAGAGAGAGAGAGAGAGAGAGAGAGAGAGAGAGAGAGAGAGAGCAGAGAGAGATTGATATAGAGAGTGAGACAGAAAGAGAGAGAGAGAGAGAGAGAGAGAGAGCAGAGAGCAGAGAGAGAGTGATATAGAGAGTGAGAGAGAAAGAGAGAGAGAGAGAGAGAGAGAGACAGACAGAGAGAGAGAGCAGAGAGCAGAGAGAGAGTGATATAGAGAGTGAGAGAGAAAGAGAGAGAGAGAGAGAGCAGAGAGAGAGCAGAGAGAGAGAGAGAGCAATCGATGCATAGACATTATCAATAAGTTTCAAACTATATAGGAAGTTCATTAACATTTTCAGTCCCAGCATATACAATAGAGAGATTATCAGATAATTTAATAAAAAATAGACAAAAAAACGGAAATTTTGAACAAATTGAAATAAAAATATGACAATTGGTCCAGAAAACGTCCTAAAATATACGAGCTTTTAAACACTATTTTGAGCATTAAAATAGCTTAAATGGGTAACTATGTAAATAAGTAAAAAGTTAGATCGGGCAGGCGAAGACCGCAAAAGTAAGACAATCTCTTTGACAAAAGAGACAACAAAAGAGACAGAGTTGCAACGTAAAGAAATCTACACGTAAACATAAGTTTGCCAAATTGTTCAGTTACAATAGCTGTAACTCTTCAGTACAAACCATTTCGTAGAAATTTAAATAAAATTTTAGATATACTTTTACGTGTTTTAAGACATAAAAAATAATATTAAATAAATTTTTTTAACCGATTAACCTTCATTGAGGGATACTAGACATAATTTAAAGTGTTGTCGCTAACAAAAAAAAAAGTATTTTTTCTACACTATTTAGTATTCGATTTTGTAAAATATCAATTTGTTATGAGAGGTAGAGAGAGAGAGAGAGGGAGAGAGAGATGATAGAGATGATAGAGAAAGAGACAGAGAGAGAGAGAGAAAGAGGCAGAGAGAGAGAGAGAAAGAGACAGAGAGAGATGATAGAGAGAGAGAGAGAGAGAGAGAGAGAGAGAGAGAGAGAGAGAGAGAGAGAGAGAGAGAGAGAGAGAGAGAGAGAGAAGTAGAGAGAGAGAGAGACAGAGATGATAGAGAGAGAGACAGAGGTGATAGAGAGGGAGAGAGAGAGAGAGAGAAATAGAGAGAGAGAGACAGAGATGATAGAGAGGGAGAGAGAGAGAGAGAGAGAGGTACGTATTCCTGAGGGAGTACTTCACTTTACTAACAATCAAAAGCCTCATTTGCATCCGTAGCTTGCTATACGTGCACCGTGTTCTCTGCATATTAATATTCATAATAATAATAATTCAAATCATATACTAATATGATATTTTCATGATATTATAGATATCGTTAAATTAGTATTTATATCACATGTGCGCATATGTTTTAATTATTACGATAATCAAACCAATACGTCGGAAAATATATTCTCAACGTACGTTCTTTGTATTTTACTGGGAAATAACCAAATTTTACAAATCAAAGTTTTCGCTGGAGTGTATGGCAATACTATATATATATATATTACCTTAATTTGCTATAGGGTGTATGCACATGACGTCATATTGAATGCGCTTGGAGGCCATACTGGAGTAGTGAATAACATTACTCAGCATAGGACAAGCGTCATTTAGGCCAATATTCTTTGGGAAATCGGTTCATTTTTTGTTAATGTTTTTTTTCTCACAAACTTGAGATACTAATTCAACATATTTACAACATCAATGCTCTCAAAAATATTGCATAGTGGTTTTAAACTGGCAAAATGAGTTATTTTTATACGCCACCCATGTTATTGAGTTATCCAACATGGCGTCGACTTTAACCTGAATGCATAGATCCTATAGGGTTTATGCACATGATGTCATATTTAATGCGTTGGCAGGCCATACTGGAATAACATTGCTAAGAATAGGATAAATTTCGTTTAAGGGAGTAGGGTACCGACGTCGGCCATTAGACTCAAACTTTTATCGTCAAAAAAATCTGTGCACAAAGATACTTCAGCTTGAGAAAATTTCAAATATATAAAAACATTTAAGGGGTTACCGTGCAAATTAATTTTATATATATTAGGCCAACATGGAAGTGAAAACCGTTGGAAAAAATTCACAACAAGCTGAAACTTTGTATACATAATCTGGACTGCATACTGAACTACCAAAAAAAAGTTCCTAACTTATTTCTGGGTGGAACATGCCCAAATTTGAGTTTGTCCCGGGAAAAAATGCTTTTCAAAAAACTTTTTTTAAAAAGTAACTATTGACCATAGAATAATAAGTAAGGTATCAATCGAAAGCTTAAAATACAAGGATTCGATAAAAAATTAGAAAAGTTGCATAAACTAATATTTTATTAGCCTAATTAACATAATTAATTATTTTGATAATTTTTGCAAATTTCAGACGTCGCGAACTTTTTAACGACGTAATTTTTCGTAATTAAGTGTGAAATAAACATGATGGGGAATTTTATAAGTATTATTATGATATTTATTTCATATTGCTAGCTTGTGTTGCTCGCGAGAAAATTACAAAAGAGTAGCGGCACCTACCATAAAAACCGCCCCCTCCTCGCAGGTATAGGTATATGCAATGTAATACGCTATACGCTAACGGGAGGGGAAAATAGAAGAATATAGAATTTTATCCTTATTTTGCATTTATTACAAGCTGCATATCTTTAATAAATTGAATATATTCGTTTTGAAATTAAATTAAGGCTAAAAATTATATAATTTTGAGTTTCATTGTCCCAAAATTAATATTAGTATTGCTTTAAATAAATTTGTATTTTAAAAATTATCCAAATTGATTTTAAATTGCATATACAAAGAAAAAACAAAACATTATGTTAATTATTTATATAATTAAATTTCAGGCAACTAATTAGTTTTCAGTAATAATTTTTTTAAGTAATATTTATGATGCAAAAAATTAAAATAAAAGTTGTAATAATTTTGAATACTGCGTATAGCATTTTTTAAAAGTGTGCTTTTTAATAAAATTTCAGGCAAGTATGAAAGTACGAGTAGTATACTCATTTTTCTAAGTTACATACTTGTTTTCGGTGGTGACGTGTTGTGTAACCATATAATATAGTCAGACGCGCGCGGAATAACAGCACAGGGCCCAGAATTTCTTATCCTTTAAATTAATTTAACATGTAACTAGATGCAATAGTTACACTTTAAACAACAAAATCAAATATACAATTCAACTTAAAAATACAGTATGCTTAATGATCTTCTCGAATACGGTGGCTTAATAAGCGACATACTGCTAAAAAAAATAAAAATAAAAAAAATAAAATAAAAACATTGTAAAACTTATATCGAACATTTTCATGCACTTTGCTCTAATTATGGTTTCGTATGTCAATATAACGTGTGAGGGAATACCAATTGAAATTTATACTTTTGTAACTATGGACCACTTGCAATGAATTAACAGTTATTAATCATTACACAAAATTCCATTGCAAAGTGGTAAATTGTTGAGGTTGTTGAAGTCCTTTTAATATACTGTTTTTAGGCAGTATATATACTATATTTTTAGAATTTGAAGAAGTACACACTTCTTCTTCTTCTTCTTCTTCTTTTTTTTTTTTTTTTTTTTTTTGCATCATACTGTTTTAATCTCAATCTGGAATCTTAGTGGTCCAAAACAACATAAAAGGGTATGTAAAACAATTAATCTAATCAATAATTTTATGGAACTACAACAAAACATTAAATTATTTAAAAAATCTGTATACTGATGTGAGTGCAGGAACTTTACATATTATATGGACTTAATTTATGAAATATAATATAGCCTATTCACGCACAAATGAGCAATATTTACATTTTGTGAGCAATAAATAAGACAAACATATATAAATAACATTAAAATAATGAGTTTATGATCTGCCCTTTACTTAAATTTAACAGAATACAGTATAATGGTGTAATCTCATGCATAAGAAAATTTTCTTAAAATTAGTTTATAATAAATGATTATTAATTTATTTTATTGTGCTGAATATCGCCATGCAGCAAAAGCTCATTTATTAGGTATCTATCTTAAATTCACTAATTCATTGCAAGTGGTCCATAGTTGCAAAAGTATAAATTTCAATTGGTATTCCCTCACACGTTATATTGACTTACGAAACCATAATTAGAGCAAAGTGCATGAAAATGTTCGATATAAGTTTTACAATGTTTTTATTTTATTTTTTTTATTTTTATTTTTTTTAGCAGTATGTCGCTTATTAAGCCACCGTATTCGAGAAGATCATTAAGCATACTGTATTTTTAAGTTGAATTGTATATTTGATTTTGTTGTTTAAAGTGTAACTATTGCATCTAGTTACATGTTAAATTAATTTAAAGGATAAGAAATTCTGGGCCCTGTGCTGTTATTCCGCGCGCGTCTGACTATATTATATGGTTACACAACACGTCACCACCGAAAACAAGTATGTAACTTAGAAAAATGAGTATACTACTCGTACTTTCATACTTGCCTGAAATTTTATTAAAAAGCACACTTTTAAAAAATGCTATACGCAGTATTCAAAATTATTACAATTTTTATTTTAATTTTTTGCATCATAAATATTACTTAAAAAAATTATTACTGAAAACTAATTAGTTGCCTGAAATTTAATTATATAAATAATTAACATAATGTTTTGTTTTTTCTTTGTATATGCAATTTAAAATCAATTTGGATAATTTTTAAAATACAAATTTATTTAAAGCAATACTAATATTAATTTTGGGACAATGAAACTCAAAATTATATAATTTTTAGCCTTAATTTAATTTCAAAACGAATATATTCAATTTATTAAAGATATGCAGCTTGTAATAAATGCAAAATAAGGATAAAATTCTATATTCTTCTATTTTCCCCTCCCGTTAGCGTATAGCGTATTACATTGTATATCCCTATACCTGCGAGGAGGGGGCGGTTTTTATGGTAGGCGCCGCTACTCTTTTGTAATTTTCTCGCGAGCAACACAAGCTAGCAATATGAAATAAAGATCATAATAATACTTATAAAATTCCCCATCATGTTTATTTCACACTTAATTACGAAAAATTACGTCGTTAAAAAGTTCGCGACGTCTGAAATTTGCAAAAATTATCAAAATAATTAATTATGTTAATTAGGCTAATTAAATATTAGTTTATGCAACTTTTCTAATTTTTTATCGAATCCTTGTATTTTAAGCTTTCGATTAATATCTTACTTATTATTCTAGGGTCAATAGTTACTTTTAAAAAAAAGTTTTTTGAAAAGCATTTTTTCCCGGGACAAACTCAAATTTGGGCATGTTCCACCCAGAAATAAGTTAGGAACTTTTTTTTGGTAGTTCAGTATGCAGTCCAGATTATGTATACAAAGTTTCAGCTTGTTGTGAATTTTTTCCAACGTCCCATAAGATAAATTACATGAGCGCCGGCCTATATATAATTTTTTTTTTTTGAAATTTTCAACCCATAAGCTCGAATGTTAATTTCAATATTTTTTTTCTTTTTCCCTGGACGGTTTAACATTATGAAATTTTTATGACGGCTAGGTGTGACCCTTAGCTACACAATGACACCAAATTTAGACCCAAAAAATTTCTAGTTTTTGAGATATAAGCTCGGTACCCTTCTTTTTTAAGGCAATTTTCTTTGGGAAATCGTTAAATTTTTGGTTCATGTTATTTTTCTCTTATACTTGAGATACTAATTCAACATATTTACAGCATCAATGCTCTCACAAATATATCATAGTATTTTTAAAGTGGCAAAATGAGTTATTTTCCTTTGCCACCCATGTTATTGAGTGATCCAACATGGCGTTGACTTTAACATGAATGCATACACCCTAGAGTATTGCTATATAGTTGCATATAATTGCTAAAAAAAAAAAGCTAATATTGTTTTTTTTTTTTATTAATTTTTATTATTTTTTTTTTAAATAACTACTGTACTGAGGCTGCAATTATTTAAATGTGGTTTATTTTACCTGAGTTATAGGTTTTATGTCTACCTATTATATTTACAGCATTTAAATACCTGCCTTAAAGAAATAGACCAGAGAAAAACATAAGTATTTATATCACAAAACACTTGATGGGACTTACATAAATAACTTTAGTTTGTCTCAAAACACAACTGTAGCTCCGTAGCAGTGATCACAAAATTAGAATTTTCCAACCCACACAAAATTTTCATACTAATTTTTGCATGTTTCTGACGTCATAAACATAAAGAGTCACTTAAATTGCATACTTTACAGTTTTTTCACGCTCTCTCGTGGGTCTACATTAACATTCTGGTAAAAATTGTCATCAGTTTTGAAGATCCCATTTCATGTTTATTCATTTAAAAGCACATGTTGTTTTATGTGGTCTATGGCTTTAAATAGTAATTTTTCCCCGTGTATACTTTGATATCTCGCCGTAGAAAATTGAAACTGTTTGATTTAGAACATATCCTGATGCTAAATCATATTTCAATTGGATCAAACATCGAGAGAGAGAGAGAGAGAGAGAGAGAGAGAGAGAGAGAGAGAGAGAGAGAGTTTGTATATACTTTGTCTCAATTTAAATATTATGTTTGATAAAATTAGGACATGCTATTATGATGACCTATATCTTCAACTGCATGTATGTGACGTGCCTTGCTTCACATCTGCGTGCGTCCGTAGACATTCAACTAACTTTTTATAACTATAATATATGTAGGAAATGGCGGGACCAATTTTTTTGTAAGATTCAACAAGTTCTTGTTAAAATTATTCTCATTAAAACTGAAAAATAAAAAAGTCTTTGATTTATTATTATTATTTTTTATTATTATTTAATTACAAAAAAGAATATCATTTAAAACTCTGATATCTATATATAGAGTGTATGCATTCATGTTAAAGTCGACGCCATGTTGGATCACTCAATAACATGGGTGGTATAGGAAAATAAATCATTTTGCCAGTTTAAAACCACTATGCAATATTTTTGAGAGCATTGATGTTGTTAATAGCTTGAATTAGTATCTCAAGTATGTGAGAAAAATAATAAAAAATTTTTTAACCAATTTCTCAAAGAAAGTAAAAAAACATCAAAAGTTTGTTCTGTATGCTGAGCAATGTTATTTACTACTCCAGTATGGCCTCCAAGCGCAGTAATTATGACGTCATCCACATACACCTTATAACTATAAAATAATGTATGAAATGGTTGTAGCAAATTTAATAAGATTCAACAAGTTTTTGTTAAAAATATTTTTATTATAACTTCAAAAAAAAAAAAAAAAAAAAAAAAAAAAAATCCAAACAAAAATAGTTATTAATTTTTCTTCTTATTTTTCAATAGTAATAAAGAACATATAATTATAAATATAATTATATAATTTGCATATGTTAAAGTCACCCCATGTTGGATTACTCAATAACATGGCTTGTATAGGAAAATGACACATTTTGCCAGTTTAAAATTACTATAAGCAATATTTTTGAGAGCATTGATGTTGTTAATATGTTGAAATAGTATCTCAAGTATGTGAGAAAAATAATATTAACAAAAAAAAATTAATGATTTCTCTAAGAAAATAACCAAAAATAGGGTTAGTTATAAACTGAGCAAAGTTATTCATTACTCCAGTATGGCGTCCAAGCGCATTAAACATGACGTCATCTGCATACACCCTATAGGATGAAGATCATTTTTCCTGTTATTAAACGATATTTTAAGCGCACACTTCCCTTCCCCAGCCTAAATTTAATAGCACAGTGAAAAACAAACTATTTTGGTATGATAAGTAAAGCGCCATAAACATGCAATGAAATTAATGATTATTATTGCAGATAAAATATAAAGTGTGAGCGGCTTTAGTTTTATGTCTTGAGTTATCTTTTTCAATTAAAATAAGTGTGCTAACGAAAATATAATTAATATTTACTGCACGGGCGTAATTTTTAACTTAACTAATAAACTTTAAATTATTTGAAATAATAAATAAATAAACAAATAAATAAATAAATAAATAAATAAATAAATAAATAAATAAATAAATAAATAAATAAATAAATAAATAAATAAATAAATAAATAAATAAATAAATAAATAAATAAATAAATAAATAAATAAGAAAATAAATTAATAAATTAATAATAATATGTAAATAAATAAACAAACAAACAAATAAATAAGTAAATAAATAAATAATAAGAAAGGTAAAAAAGATTTTATCAGTTTCATATGTATATCAATCAATATACTTTTTTGTTGAAAAAAAATTTATTTCATACAAATTCAAAAAAAAAATTATATATATATATATATATATATATATATATATATATATATATATATATATATATATATATATATATATATATATATTCTTATAGCATTATCAACTTGCTTATGTATTATGTATTACATTATTATAAATTCATTCTATACCTAAAGTTCTTTTTTTTTTTTTTTTTTTTTTTTTTTTGTGTGATATTATTAGCATTAGTGTAAATCACAAATTATTGTTACTTTTCTTTGAAAAATTCATTGACAAATAAAATATAGATTTCAAAGCTGCTTTCCATTAACCTAACAAAATGCACTTTTATTTCAATTGTTACAAAATGGGACACTCAGTAACATTTCGTATCAAATTTCCTTATTACCCAAATAAAACTGTGCAAAGTAGCTTCAATAATTGTAAAGTAGTCAAACCAGATGCATGCATTATTGCTGACGTCATGACCAGTCATGTTCAATACAAAAAGTGATGCAGGTTGCATAAGTAAACAATTTTCTTACACGTTTAAGGCGTCACGATTGATTCTTGGACAAAATAATTATACTTTTGGCAATCCCTTTAAATCCCTTGTCAAGTTACTTTTTTATCATTTAGAATACTAGATTGATAATTACCATACCTTATTATCCATGAATTAGACACCAACACCTTGATTTTGTATTTATTTTCAATTTATCGATTATTTCACGTATCTGACTTCACAATGTACCGATGGGGTCGTAATAGGGATAAAGAACTTGAGGGAAAGGCTTCAATTAATCACGTGACCAGAGCGGTGACTGTGATTGGTGCCAGTACATTATTGTGACGTCAGATACGTGAAATAACTGTCAAAATGAAAATAAATATAAAATCAACGTGTATAGGTGTATAATACATGGATAATAAGGTATGGTAATTATCAATCTAGTATTCTAAATGATAAAAAAGTAAGTAGACAAGGGATTTGAGTGTTTAATGAAATAACAGGGCATGTTGTCTGGTCTGGAGGGTTACTTTAAAGAATGTTTGCAAGAAAAATTAATTTTACTAAATTCTACGAATAAACGGCAAAAAAAAAAAAAAAAAAAATGCAGGTAAAATTATTATTCTATTTATAATATTTTATTTACTTTTTCTCCATTTAATAATTGAATAACAATAATTTTCAGGTAGAAAGTAATTATCACAAAAACAGTAACATTAACACAGCACAAAAAGTTTCAAACGAACCAAATTTTAATTTCTACACTATATAAAATACGATATAAAAACATAATCAACGTTGTTTTAAGTAATGTCAATTGTTTTTATGGAGCGGAGAAGTTTATTTGAGTTTTAAATACATGTGTGCAAATGTGATAAACTTTATCTTGCAATGATCCCATTAACTTCTTCTTTTTTTTTTAAAGCGGGCGGCTTCAACGGCGCGTGTTTTTCTCATTAATGTGGGTACTGGAGTTTTATTGTACTGTACCGCGGTATACTAGAGAGAGAGAGAGAGAGAGAGAGAGAGAGAGAGAGAGAGAGAGAGAGAGTAAGTGAGTGAATGATAGCAGAGAGAGAGTAAGTGAGAGAGAGAAAGAGAACGGAGAACGACAGAGACAGAGAGAGAGAGAGAGAGAGAGAGAGAGTGTGTGTGTGTGTGTGTGTGTGTGTGTGTGTGTGTGTGTGTGTGTGTGTGTGTGTGTGTGTGTGTGTGTGTGTGTGTGTGTGTGTGTGTGTGTGTGTGTGTGTGTGTGTTAGAGAGAGAGAGAGAGAGAGAGAGAGAGAGAGAGAGAGAGAGAGAGAGAGAGAGAGAGAGAGAGAGAGAGAGAGAGAGAGAGAGAGAGAGAGAGAGAGAGAGAGAGAGAGAGAGAGAGAGAGAGAAATTATACGACCTACTATATTTAAATTAGTTTTCCAGCATTTTGATTATTTTATTTTAAAACTTTTTATTCATAGAATTTCGCTAACTGAGCGTGTTTTATATTTAAACTTTTTAAACGTAAAATTTATTCCCCAATTTAAATATAGAATATGGACGAATACACTTTAATTTCTCTCATTTCTAGATTAAAGTTTATTATTAAGGCGGGAAATAAGCTATTCTGAAAAGTTGTGAAGGAAGAACAATTTGAAATTTTGCCCAAGGATACATTAGGATAAAAATTTACATAAATGTAAAAAATTTAGAGGTCACCATATGCTAGATTTTAAAGTATGATTTTTTGAATTTTTAGGCCCATATGAGCCCATGTTAATTTCAATAATTATTTTCTCTTTTATCTGATGGTTACGGATTCTAAAAATGTTATCAAAGGTAGCTGTTACTGTTAACTTTCAAATGTCATCATAAAGTTTGCCAGTTTTATTTTCAGATTTTGAGATACAAGCCATCTGAATACAACCCTTCAATTTAAAATCCTTTACATTTCTCATTAATATTTATTTACTAATTTCTGCATTTTTGACAGAAAAATATAGATTGTAATATTTATTAAATAATTGTTTTTTATTTAATATAAATAAAATCATAATTAATTTTTATATATTTTAATTCAATTTTTTATTTATATTAAATATACAATAAAGAATATTAAATAATTTTGTATACATAAATTTATGGATATAAGGTGTATGCGTTCATGTTAAAGTCAACGCCATATTGGATCACTCAATAACATGGGCCACATAGGAAAATAACCCATTTTTCCAGTTTAAAAATACAAAGCAATATTTTTGAGAGCATTGATATATTGTTAATATTATTATGTTGAATTTCAAGTATGTGAGAAAAATGATAATAATAAAAAAATAACTGATTTCCCAAAGAAAATTGCCTAAAATAAAGTTTGTCCTATGCTGAGCAATTTGGCACACTAAAAAAAAAAAAAAAAAAAAGCATTGAAAATCTTGTACCCAGTTTTGCAAAGCTTTAAATATTGTTTAATCAACGGTTATGACGTCACTAAACGTTGACAGTCTAACGATAAAAACGTAAATGACGTCACAAGCGTTAGAATAACAATGGAATAAACGTTAAACTTGGCCGTTACAAATCTACGATTTTTTCTATTGAATCCCAACGCTTGTGACGTTACTAACGGTTTTATTGTTGAAATATCAACGTTTAGTGACGTCATAACCGTTGATTCCACAATACTTAAAGCTTTGCAAAACTGTGTACAAGCTTTTCAACTATTATTTTTTAGTGTATATTCAATGCTTCAGTATGGCGTCCAAGCGCATTAAATATGACGTCATGCGGATACATCGTGAAATTTTTGACTAATAAAGGAACAACTGTTTTGAGGCCGACTGTAAGCGATTTCGCTCACATCCGCTTCCGTTTCTACTTACTGCGCATGCGCAGTTAAGGAGAAACGGAAGCGGATGTGACTGAAATCGCTTATAGTCGGCTTCAAAACAGTTGTTCCTTTATCAGTCAATACAGTATAGTAAATATAACTTTATTATGAAGTTGTTAAAAGTTTGCCGACATATTTTAATTTGTTTCATATAAAAAAAATATTTAAAAAAAAAAATGTATGACTAATATTACCACGTATTGTAAATTATTGTATTTTATTATAAAATTTAAAAATGCATTTTACGTGCATTTATGTTTGAAAATACGAAGTAAAAAATGCAAATGTTCGGAATAAATTTTCTTGTTACAACTTTTGAATAATGTATTTTATTTCATGTCGCATTGTGAATAAAAATATATGAACACGATCTATTTTGTAAGAATGCATGTAGTAAGTAATACTAAATCATAATATATAAATAATGTTGTCATAGCAACGTAGTTCTGCAGTACGGTACAGTATCCGGGCTTATTGAGACTTGATATCATAATCTATATTTCAATCTCCATACTTTGCGAGCTTTTTTTTTTTTTTTTTTTTTTTTTTTAAATTTAACTTTAAAAAAATCCAATAAAATTTGCTTTATAAATTAAAAAATTTAACGGCAATTTGATAAAACGATGGTAAAGTCGTTTTCTTCTTCTCTCTTTTTTTTAGTGTATAACTTATTAAAAAAAAAAAATTATAAAAAAATACAAAGGAAATTTGATTGATAAGAAATTTTTTTTTGGATGGTTTTACGTTAATTTAACGAAAATTTGGTAAAGATTTTATTTATTTATTTATTTAATTATTTATTTATTTATTTATTTATTTATTTATTTATTTATTTATTTATTTATTTATTTATTTATTTATTTATTTATTTATTTATTTATTTATTTATTTATTTATTTATTTATTTATTTATTTATTTATTTATTTATTTATTCATTTATTCATTTATTCATTTATTCATTTATTCATTTATTTATTTATTTATTATTTTATTTTGTAATGCATTTATAAATATGTTAATTTTTCGCCTCTAATCTGATTGGCAAGGGTCCTGAAATTTGGATCATTAGTTGTTAACAACATTAGTTGGCAGTTAGTATTAGTTAGTCTTTAGTTGGTTACTTTTGTGAAAAATAACGTGGAAATTAATTAATCAGGTAATTAATTAATAACGTAAAAAAATATAATAAATTAAAATAAAGTAACTATTTTTTTAATTTTAAAACTAACTAAAACTTCATTTTAATTTTATTTTTTATTTTTAAAAGTAGAAAATAATTACATTATTTATTATTTAATTGTTTAAAACTGATGACAGCGTTCTTTCTCTTACATAAGTTTATTTTTCATAACGTATATTTAGTTAGAATTTTAGTTGTTTTTTATATAAAAAAGGAAAAAAAAGGCTTAAAAAAAGTTGTAGAGGGTTGCATATCTTGCAGGATAAACGCAACGTTTGCAGGGCTATCATTGGGCTACAGAAGGGCTTTGGGCTAAAATACATTATTTTAGCTACTCATAATAACTTTAAAAGTGACCTTATATAAGGTACTATTCGTAACTGCGAAGAAAAGCACAGTTTTTAAGAGTGAATAATTGAATTATTAAAATAGTATCATTTTATTTCTTATTTTTACAATATATAACTTCATTTTTTTTTTTAGCAAAATGAAAAAAAAAAAAAAAAAAAAAACGAAAAGTATGAAATGAGGAGAAAATACACGTATTCAAAGCTTTAAAAAAAAAAAAAGTTAAAATTGATTAGTTATAAACATTATATTACACGTTTTCAAAGCTAAAAAAAATTATATGTAAAAAAAAAAAAAAAAAGTTTCATCCCGAATAACATCTATTTGCTGTCTCTTGTGGTTCGGTACGAAATATCAACACGCCTCGCTCGCGTACGTTTGCAAGTACATTTTTATGTTTATTTATATTAGAATGACTAAATAAAAAAATACAATCTGCGGACTTCAAAGAGATTTACCTGACGATATAAATGTAACACCTGCGCCCGCTCGAAATATTTCCAAGTTGACTCACTTTTTTATGAGTCACGATTTCTGTGTGGAAACTTTTTTTTTTCTTTGATTAAAACTGATGTGGTGAAAGATTGTCCGATATTTATTTCAAACTTATCGATTGATTATTAATACTTCAATATTTTTCTATCTTCATTGCTTTTGTAAACTTTTTTTTTTTTTTTTTTTGAACAATATAGAGCATGTTAGTAGAACGAGCTCATATACCAATCAGCACTTTTTTATGTAAACTTTCAGAGTATCGTACAGTTTTTTAACTCCGTGAAAATAAATATTAGAACATTACAGAAGAAATGTTTCGAAAAAAGTTTTAATAATACTTAAATATTTTTATTTTAAAAAAGTTTTTAATTTGACTAAAATTTTCCGTTAAAATTTAAATTTCCACATTTACATGTTATCTTTAAAGTGTAATAACTTAAATATTTGATCGTGTTTTCACATGTTTGACATAACTAAACTTTTAAGTAACATTAATGCTAAACCCTGTTCTCTGCTCCTAAAATGACGATCAACTTAGGTTATTCCAATGGAATGCGCATTTTTTGGTGTAAGAAAACAGGGTTTACGAACAACTATATTTCTTCTTTACTTTGTGTCAGAGCTTTAAATTTAAACCGAGCTGAACTCGAACTCGGTCCAACATTTTCGAGTATTCGGTTTAGACAAACCAAACAAACCGGGTTTCGAATTTTTTCAAGTTTTCAGCTCTAAAAACGAGCCAGCTCGAGTTGAGACTGTAAACGAGTCGTCAAAATACACGAGCTATTGAGTTAAAATCGGTCCAAACCTTTTTTTTTTTTTTTTTTTTTTTTTTTTTTTTGTGATAATCGAGATGCTGAAAGAGTTTTGACGGGATAACATTGTCCACATATCTCAGTCAACAGTTAATAATAATGCTATTTGTGCTGCAGGCAAAATTGTTTGATTTAAATGCAAATAATAATAATAAAAACTAAAATTAAAAATAAATAAATAAATTTAAGATTGGACATTGGTCGATCTATATAACTTCATGTTGGCATATTGCAAATGCATAAAAAATTACCATTAGATCAAATAGTGCACATTGTCGTACCAAAATTTAAATATTTGACCATACTGGATCATTTAAAAATAAAATAAGGCATTTATGTAAATTAATTTACGAAATTATCATTGAAATAAGAGATTTTTTTTTTAAAGAGATTTTTATTTGGGCTCGAAAAACTCGTGTTCGAGCTTTAGCTCGAACCTCGAGTTTTCGAGTTTAAGCTTGATTTTCGAGCTTTGGCTTGTTTTCGGGTTTTTTAGTTCGATTTCGAGCTGAAACCGAGTTTCGAGTCAAACCGGTCTAAAAGTTGTCAACTCGGTCTAAAGGATTTTCGAGTTTTTTACAGCTCTACTTTGTGTTAATATTATAATTAGCGACCGTCTAGTTTGCGAGATATCAGTCGGTCACCTACTATTCCTTAATAATTAAAATTAATATTTAATTAATGATAGTTGAACAACTCTGTAGTTCTCAAATATAAACAAAAATCACGCATGCGAGCACGTGGCTCACTTTGCACACGTTTTTTTATTTCTTACGTAAAACCCAAACATTGTGGTGGCTTCTGCTTACATTTAGTTTACTCTATAGTGAACTCTAAATAGTGTTTAGTTTTCTATTGCATGCGCGCTGGCGCCATGTTTGATACATGTTTGCTTACATTTAGTTTACTCTATAGTGAACTCTAAATAGTGTTTAGTTTTCTATTGCATGCGCCCTGGCGCCATGTTTGATATCATCCAACATAACAGAGCTTTTTTTATATACGTAAAAAAGTCACAGAAAAATTACTATTTTATACGTTTTTTACATTATTTTTTTTAGAAATATGCATTTTTTTTTTTAACATTTAAAGATCTGTTTGCCGCTAAACGTTTAACAATCGAGTTTCTCTTTAAGGCAGTAAATCAGGTGTACTGCGGGATTTGACTAAATAATTGTAGAGAAAGAAAAAACTGAAATCTCACCCAGTGATACATTAGGATTAGGTATCTTCGAAAATGAAAAAAATTTGGAGGGTCACCATGCTAGATTTTCAATTATATATATTTTTTAAAGTTTTAGTCTCATAAGAGTCCATGTTAATTTCAATAATTATTTTCTCTCTTATCTGATGGTGACAATGTTATCATAGGTAGCTGTTACTGTTAACTTTCAAATGTCATCATAAAGTTTGTCAGTTTTATTTTTAAATTTTGAGATACAGACCATCTGAATACAATACTTAAACATCTGCCAACCAAGTTATTGGTTTGTACTGAAGAGTTACATCTATGTAACTGAATTATTTGTTCAATTTATGTTTTACGTGCAATATTTTTTATTTTTCCTCAATAATTTTAAAGACTATAAAAACTGCCATGGAAGTTGTCTTATTTTAAACACAAACTAATAATGTTCAAGCCATAGACCACATAAAACAACATGTGCTTTTTAATGAATAAACACAAAATGGGATCTTTAAAACTGACGACAATTTTTACCAGAATGTTAATGTAGCTCCACGAGAGAGAGTGAAAAAACTGTAAAGTAAGCAATTTGCGTGAAAATTCATGTTTATGACGTCAGAAACATGCAAAAATTAGTATGAAAATGTTGTGTGGGTTGCATAAATTGAATTTTCTGATTACTGCTTCGGGGTTACTGTTGGATTTTGAGACAAACTAATGTTATTTATGTAAATCCCATCAAGTGTTTTGTGATATAAATGCTAATGTTTTTCTCTGGTCTATTCCTATATTTATGTTGTATATTTTCAAGAACAAAAAAAGTTTTACAAGATTGCAAATACAAATCGTGGCCTATTATTGTTATACAAAGTATAACCTCATTACTGATATCTTGCTATAATAAACATCAATTTGCTAGTTAATAAACATGCTTATTATATTGCGTCTCTAAGATCAAAATAAAACTTACAAGAAAGAAAAAATTATAAATATTATTTCGACCTTGCATTCTCCTTTGCTAAAAGTTCAAAGTTTTATGATTTTCTTATTTTAGCTGAGTTTTATAGACCGCTCGGTGTTTATGTTTTGTTTTTTTAGCAAAGTCGACTTCTAAAGCGTTGGCTTCTCACATTTTGCAAGATTTTAATTTTGAGTTTTATATACTTTTTATACAGATATGTTCCTATTGACTGGTCGATGTGATCGCATATATATATATCTGGTCTTTAGATAACAAAATAAAAATAATATTATAAATGATAATTAAGGCGGTGGGAGACCGACTTGGACCGGAAATCACTAAAAGAAGAACTATATTTTCCCAATAAATTTTTGTACATGATTTAATTCCAATAAAACAAACACTATAATTTTCAAATAAAATCAAGTAAATTTAAAATATATTTTTTTATATATTATATAAAAAAAAAATTAATGATATTTTTAATTGAAAAAAAGGTTCTCATTTGACTAAAATTTCCCGCTCAAATTTAAATTTCCACATTTACATGTTATCTTTAATGTGTAATAACTTAAATATTTGATGGTGTTTTCACATGTTTGACATAACTAAATTTTTAAGTAACATTTCTTCTTTACTTTGTGTTATTATTTTTATTCGCAACCGTCCTAGTTTGCGAGATATCAGTCGGTTACCTATCCCCTTAAAAAAAATATATAATAATATATATATCTATATAATAATAATAATAATAAAAAGCGTATTTTTTTAATATATAAAATCAAATTATTTTCAATATTATTTTAGAAATTTTTACATAGTATCGATTTTAGACTCAAAATTTATTGGTATGCAATTATCATCGCCTCTGATTGCAATTTGAATCTCTCCTTTTTTTTCTGCATTCAACGTTGCTTAATTGCTGGCTTTCAAAATTGAGTTTCAAGTTAATTTATTGCTATGTATGAAAGGTATTATTTATGTACGAATAAAAAAAAATATATAATAATAATAAATAATATTAAAACAATACACATTATGTTGCCTTCTATTTATGCATTGATAAATATATAAGGTGTATCATGCATATGACGTCATATTTAATGCGCTTGGACGCTAGGGTGTATGCATTCATGTTAAAGTCAGGTTGGATAACTCAATAACATGGGTGGCATAGGAAAATAACACATTTTGCCAGTTTAAAAATACTAAGCAATATTTTTGAGAGCATTGATGTTGTAAATATGTTGAATTAGTATCTCAAGTATGTGAGAAAAATAACATGAACAAAAAATTAAACGATTTCCCAAAGAAAATAGCCTAAAATAAAGTTTGTCCTATGCTGAGCAATGTTATTCAGTACTCCAGTATGGCCTCCATGCGCATTAAATATGACGTCATGCGCATGCACCCTATACTAGAGCAATGATAACATTGCTCAGCATAGGACAAATTTTGTTTTTGGCTATTTTCTTTGGAAATTGGGCAATTGAAAATTTCTGATCACTGCTTCGGAGCTACAGTTGGGTTTTGAGACAAACTAAAGTTATTTATGTAAGTCCCATCAAGTGTTTTGTGATATAAATGCTTAAAGAAATAGACCAGAGAAAAACATAAGCATTTATATCACAAAACACTTGATGGGACTTACATAAATAACTTTAGTTTGTCTCAAAACTTAACTGTAACTCCGTAGCAGTGATCAGAAAATTCGATTTATGCAACACGCACAACATTTTTATACTAATTTTTTCATGTTTCTGACGTCATAAACATGAATTTTCACGCAAATTGCATACTTTACAGTTTTTCACGCTCTCTCGTGGAGCTACATTAACATTCTGGTAAAAATTGTCATCAGTTTTGAAGATCCTATTTCGTGTTTAGTCATTGAAAAACTCTTGTTGTTTTATGTGGTCTATGCCTTTATGTTTGTCTCTGGTCTATTGCTTTAAGCTTTGAAGCAAAAACAATTTTTCGTTCTGTGCTCTGCTCAAATTTGCACAAGAACTTAATAAACGAACTTGGCTAGAGAGAGAGAGAGAGAGAGAGAGAGAGAGAGAGAGAGAGAGAGAGAGAGAGAGAGAGAGAGAGAGAGAGAGAGAGAGAGAGAGACCAGACAAAAATAAACTTCAAACTCGCGCAGTACTTGCATAATCTATGTAACTCGTACATTTGTTTCTGTTAAAACCAAACATTTGTTTAACGAAAGATTATTCTTAGCTGTGTAGTGCATTGAGTAATACATAACATCATTTTATGTTTATAATATTTCTAGATCCTGTTTATTGCAAAATTGATGCAAAATCTAAATCTTCTCATATTGAGATAAAGATAATTTAGTCAAAATTGACGTCGTATTTATGTCTATACCAACAATCAAAGTCGTTTAATTTGGGCTGTGCGAAGATAAATAAATTAGACAAAAGAAATATGCAATTTTTTCTGTGTTTATTTATTTTTTTTTCGTATTGAATTTTTTTTGAAGGAAAAATCTTAAGTCTCGTTCATAATGGAATTTTCTTAAGTGAAAACGCTAATTTGTTTCAAATTAAGAAAAAAAGTTTGATTTCCACTTAAGAAAATTTTTTCTTAATTTTTTACGTAGAACTTTCACTTAACATTTTTTTTTCTTAATTTTTCCTAAGTAACTAATTAGAAGAATTATTTGAATTTACGTAAGAATCAACTTGGTTTTGATTCTTATGTAATTTCAAATAATTCTTCTAATTAGTAATTAGCTACTTAAGAAAAATTAAGAAAAAAAATTGTTAAGTAAAACCAATTAAAAAAAAATCTTAATTGCAACAATAGTTTCATTACACCAAACGTTCTCAAGTGGAAAAAATTAGCATTTTTACTGAAGAAAACTTAGAAAAAGTCTATTGTGAACAAGGTTTTAGATTTTTTTTTTTTTTTTTTTTTTTTTTTGACTCATGCATGTGTACCAAATTTCAAATCAATTTGTCCATCGGTTTTGTAGTCAAATATAACATTCTCATCATACGACAATGAAGGACTTTTTTTTTTTTTTTTTTTTTTTTTTTTTTTTTTGCGATTTTTGAGAAAATGTTTCTTCTAATTCTGGATATATTTAAATGATAAATACCAGACACACTTTTTTGTGTTTTAAGCCATAGAAATTGTTTAAAGTAAACATTTGTTAAAACCTATAAACTCCTTTACAGTATAATTTAAAAATAAAAGAAGAATAATAAATAATTTTTATATTTATTATTTAAATTAATTTAAGATATTTTGTTAATAAAACTATTTATCAATTAGATATTGAGTAAAAAATTTAATACTAAAAAATTACTTTATTAATTTATCTTTACTACCCTTTAAGGCTGGAAATCAGGTATACTATACGGGATTTGACTAAAAAGTTGCAAAAAAAAAAAACAACAACAACAACAACAAAAAAATCTTAAATTTTGCACTGGTGCACTGTGACACTACATTAGGATTAGGTATCTTCAAAAATGTGACAATTTTGGGATGTCACCATGCTACATTTTTAATTAAATATTTGCAGTTTTAGTCCCATAAGAGCCCATGTTAATTTGAATAATTATTTTCTCTCATTTCTGATGGTCACGGGTTCTGAAAATGTTATCATAGCTAGCTGTTACTATTAACTTTCAAATGTCATCATAAAGTTTGTCAGTTTTCTTAATAGATTTTGAGATACAAGCCATCGATATACAACCCCTAATAGTGTTTGCTTAAAAGCTTGCTTAACATTATCTATATTCTATATTATTGTTTTACCACAAAGAATATAGCAGAGTATATTTATAAACTACCGAGAAAGACAAGGAAACAAATTTGAATGAATAATTTTCTTGTATGTTCAGATGATTTATGTGAAATCTGTTTTCAGATTTATCTTTGAGATTTAAGTTGCGGCGTAATTGTTCGCCACACGGAGAGAACTTGTACGTGCATATCATTATGACAGTATACTCATGTACTATAGGGTGTATGCGCATGACGTCATATTTAATGTGCTTGAAGGCCATACTAGAGTCAGGCTCAGACTGGCCATAAAAGCAAATCCCCCCCCCCCCCTGTTTGGAGGCCCCTAAGCCCCAAAAAAGGGGGTAACTAGGGTGTTACGCCCTCTTTGTGGCCCCTAAAGAGGGTGTTACACCCCTTTTGCGGACGAGGCCCCCTGATTTCCAGTCCGACCCTAACTAGAGTAATGAATAACATTGCTCAGCATAGGACAAACTTTGTTTAAGATAATTTTCTTTGAGAAATAAGTTAATTTTTGTTATTATTATTTTTCTCACATACTTGAAATATTAATTGAAGCTATTAATAACATCAATGCTCTCAAAAATATTGTTTAAGGCGTAAAGCACCTTAAACATAAAAGTTGTGTAATATCCTAACAAACCTGAAAATCAACGTTGATTAGTCCGAAGTCATTGATTTGTAATTTATTTTACATTCACAAAATGCCACTGGCGGTCACTGACGTCACAGATCGCCTGGTCCACGCGTGTGTAAAACAAGCGAGCTGTGACGTCAGTGACCGCAACTGACATTTTGTGAATGGAAAATAAATTAGAAATCAATGACTCCGGCTAAATCAACGTTGATTTTCAGGTTTGTTAGGATATTATACAACTTTTTGTTCTAGGCGTTCTACATCTTTAGTATTTTTAAACTGTTAAAATGAGTTATTTTCCTATGTCACCCATGTTATTGATTGTTCCAACATGGCGTCGACTTGAACATGAATGCAGACACCCTATATATTTGTAATGTGTACAATATTACGTGCATATTATCAAAGTAAACACATCTTTATTTACTTCACACGGTCAGTGCATTGTTCTCAACTTAAATAAATAGACCAGAGAAAAACATAAGCATTTATATCACAAAACACTTGATGGGACTTACATAAATAACTTTGTTTGTCTCAAAACCCAACTGTAACTCCGTAGCAGTGATCAGAAATTTTAGATTTATGCAACCCGCACAACATTGTCGTAACAATTTCTGCATGTTTCTGACGTCATAAACATGAATAGTCACTCAAATTGCACAGTAATTTCACGTTCTCTCGTGGGGCTACATTAACATTTTGGTAAAAAATGGTCATCAGTTTTGAAGATCCCATTTCGTGCTCATTCATTGTAAAAAGCACATGTTGTTTTATGTGGTCTATGGCTTTATGGAAAGCTTGATTATTATATTAAAAAACTATTTAGCTTTAAAACAAGGCCAATAACAGTTATGCAAATCTATTATTGTAATTTTATATAATTTGTATTCTTTCAGTGTTCATCTCATACCGTAAACATGATTGACTTTGACTTTGAAATGTGTATGTATATGTATGTATGTACAGTATATGTGTATGTATGTATTGTGTGTGTGTATATAATATTATGTATATATGTATGTGAGTACTTTATCTTATAGCTGAAGATCTGCGCAATTACAAGTTGCTCAATTGTTATATACTGACATTACTTCGCATCTTTTAATTTTATTCATTACTACATTGCAAAAGTGTTACATACTTAACATGTGGAAGATATTTTTATTATTATTATTATGGTTCTTTGAATTTAAATATGACTTTTTAGTTGCAATTTGCCAATTTGTTGAATACAATGTTCAAGCATTAGATTTAAAAGAAGAAATTATTTCAACCTCAATGAATAAAATGATAGGAGAGAGACAAGAGTTTGTTCTGAAAAGTATAGACGGGTTGCACTCATATTTAAGAGCTGCCATTTTGTAGGTCAGGAATACATAGGCCAGCATAGGAAAAAAATCATTTTTATTTTTCTAATAGCACAATAAGCTTCAAAGCTCAATCAAAGCCTTATTTATAGCTCCTAATAAGCTCGAAGAATATCAGAAAAATTCATTCAGTTGAAATAAACTCATGTTATGAGAAAAATTAGGAGAAATGATGTTTCCCCTATGCTGGACAATGTATTTTCATGTTAAAGTCCACGCTATGTTGGATAACTCAATAACATTGGCCGGTATAGGAAAATAACTCATTTTGCCAGTTTAGAAATACTAAGCAATATTTTTGAGAGCATTGATGTTGTTAACAGGTTGAATTTCAAGTATGTGAGAAAAATAATAACAATAAAAATTTAACCGATTTTCAAAAGAAAATAGTCAAATAATAAGTTTGACCTATGCTGAGCAATGCTCCAGTATGCCGTCGAAGCGCATTAAATATGATGTAATGTGGATACATCTTATTATATATTATTAGTAAATTATGATACACTGCCAGAAAATTTTCATATATCTAGGCAATTTCTAGGGACTCTTCTAATAAAATTTCTCGCGGTGGCGCCTAGAAATATTTTGTAGAGAAATCTCCCGAGCTCGCGATCTCTAGGCAAGCACCCTAGAAAATTTCCTAGGTATTAGGGACGCTTTCTGTTAATAAATCGTAATAAAACAATATTTATGGAACTTAGTATCTATAATTCTTCTTTTAATTAGGTATATATATCGAAATGTCTCATAATAAATGTGTATTTCAATTTTTATAAGGTTTTTAATTAAGATTTTAAGTGTGCTATTTACAATAAAATTTTTAACTTTCACTATTTTGTGTATCCCTACGCCTACATGAATGCGTATATGCATATGTAAACTCCCTCGCAAGGTCAGGAAGTTGAGTTGCAACAAAAACATCCCTCCCCTGCTCGCACTCTTTTCTCTCAGTTATCTCAGCCGCAGTGGTGAGTTCGCCGGCAACAAAAGTATAGAAGTTCTTTGCCATTGAATATCAAGAAAGAAGAAAAACTAATGCAATGTAAGTATTATTAAATATTAAACTTTATGTACTACATTATGTATTATATAATAATATAATACATTATGGCTCTGAATATTCTTGGTATATTATATATTTATAATTTGTTACATTGTACTATAATACTAATCAAATTTGCTGTTCTGCTTTCAGATTTTTCTCTTGCAGTCACCAAACATGGCGTGAGAGAGACGAAGTCTCAACGGATAAATGAATGCCCCATAACATATTTAAAAAAAAAATAAAAAAATTAGACCTTCCTATAATGTTTCCTTATCCTTATATTACTTAATATACAACGAGAACCGAGATACAAGACGCGGACTTCAAAAAATTCCGAATAAGGTGGGTTTTTATAAATATTTATTATTTGTATTCATATTTGTATTACTTTATTTCAAACAAACTTAATATATTTTTTTTTCTTATTATTATTATTCAAATGTTAAAAATATTTTCTTTTTTTTCCTTTTCGTCTATTTGTCTATTTGTCTTGAAAATAAAGTAATATTTTTACAATATGTATACATATAAATAATTATAAAGCCTAAACGAGAATATAGAACGAGAAAAATTATAAAACGAGAAAATTCTATAAACATAGGCAAACTCTCGCAATTCGTTTCGAGAAAATATTCTAGGGAGATCCCTAGCTCTAGTCTCTCGCCTGCTTCCTAGCCACGCGCTATAGGCATGTCCCGAGACACGCAACCCTGGGACACTAGATAACTAGGGGATTTCTAGGCACGTACCGGGGAGTTTGCTGCAGCCATGTCCCTAGAAAAACGGCTCTTATTTTTTAGCAGTGTAGCATTAATTATGCTGTACACACTAAAAAATAGACGTGTATAATCGACGTTCTAAACGTTGAAAAGCTTGTACACAGTTTCATCATGCTTTAAACGTTGATATTTAACGCTTACGTGTGACGTCACAAACGTTAATAATCAACGCTTAATTACAATTAGATGAAAAAGAACCAAACTCATCTGGTAATTAGTATATACTGTATCATAAAATTTTGGATGATCGATTTGGGTATAAAAAATCGAGTTACATCCAAAAATGCACTAAAATTTCTAACGGGTTGGTAACTTTTCGAAAAAAACGCACTTTTTGGGCAGAAATAAAAAAAACTCAATTTTTTTTTTCGTTGATTCTAGTTAAAGAATAAAAAATAAACCCTATTTATTCTTATGCATATTTTGATATTTCGCATATAACACAGGAAATTGTGTAAAGTAAGTTTTTATATTATTTCTAATTAGGTGGAGAAGGACGTTTATTACGTTGAAAATTGACGGTTTTTATCAACTCTATTTATGCTGATAAATCAACGTTTAAAGTGAAATTGTACTTAAGCGTTGAGTTTTCAATACAATAAGAGTTGAGTTTTGAAACGTTAATTATCAACACTTATAACCGTTGAAAAAACATTTATTCCGTTGATTACTAACGAAATTTTTTAGTGTGTATAGAAAAATTTGTGCTGAAAATAAGCTAGCATAATTATTACGTGTAAGGAGAGAAAAACTCAGGACATTAGCAGAGTGAAGCACGTTGGCTAAGGGTGACGTCATATTTAATGTACTTGGAGGCCATACTGGAGTAGTGAATAACATTGCTCAGCATAGGACAAACAGTTTCCAGCAATTTTCTTTGTGAATTCGTGTTATTTTTTTGTTATTGTTATTTTTCTCACATACTTGAGATACTAATTCAAGTAATTCAACATATTTACAACATCAATGCTCTCAAAAATATTGCATACCCCCGTAAGCTGAGACGCTAACTAACTAGTTAAACCGTAGTTAAGTTGTTATTTTGATTGTTGCAACAATTAAAAAAAGATAACTAAGGTTTAACTAGAGGTTGCAGCTTACAGCCCTTAGTGTTTTTAAACTGGCAAAATAAGTTATTTTCCTATGCCGTTTTTTCCTATACAATACATGTTAACTTTATAGTGTGTAATAAATAACTCAATAGTTGCAAACTAAACTTTATTTACATCCCCTTGTCAAGTTACTTTTTTATTATTTAGAATACTAGATTGATAATTACCATACCTTATTAAGTTATTATCCATGAATTAGACACCAACACCTGGATTTTGTATTTATTTTCGTTTATTTTCCTTTTTGCGGTTATATTTCACGTATCTGACGTCACAATGTACCGTAGCCAATCACAGTCACCGCTCTGGTCACGTGATAAATTTAAGCCCCTCCCTCAAGTTCTTTACGCCTATCAGGACCTCAGCTGTACATTGTGACGTCAGATACGTGATATAACAGTCAAAAAGAAAATAAATACAAAATCAAGGTGTTGTTGTCTAATTCATGGATAATAAGATTAATAAGGTATGGTAATTATCAGTCTAGTATTCTAAATAATAAAAAAGTAAGTAGACAAGGGATTAAAGTAACATTTCATCATTACTTGGTAAGAGTATGTACGCATGACGTCATTCTGAATGCTCTTCTTGAGCAATGAAAAACATTTCTCAGCATAGGACAAACCTAGTTTTTGGCTATTTCTTAGTTTTTTTTTTTTGGTTATTATTTTTCTCACATACTTGAGATACTAATTCAACCTGTTAACAACATTAATGCCCTCAAAAAAAAATTGCGCAGTATTTTTCAACTGGCAAAATGTGCCATTTTCTTAAACCGGCCAATGTTATTTAGTAGTCACTTATGACGTCGACTTTAACATAAATGAAAACACCCTATATTTCAAGTCACATATCAGCCGGTCACCAACTTAGCTTCCTACTTTCTAATATAATTGACATCAGTAGCTCGACTCGAGTGCCAACTCAACTTGTTTTTATTTTGGAATTCTAACAATAATAATGAATTACCTGCTGAATTGCAATTATATTTATAATAAAATACTTAAAAATATTTGAAAATTTTTTTAAATAATGAATTAAAAAATTTATATATTTATAATTTTAATATTTTGTTTTAATTATTATTAACTATAACTGTGTATTATATTACAATTTAAAAATTAAATGTAAATATTTATATAAATTATTAAATATTATTTTATATACATACATTATTAATAAAATACTAATTTACATATTTTTCAATTAAATAAAAATAGATCAAAAATACGAGATAAAAAAATTTCAATGTCAAAACTACTTTAAGTGGACAAAAAAAAAAAAAAAAAAAAAAAATCTGGGTGGTCACTTTTGATCCGCCATTCACCTAGATATATGTATGTATTTATTTTTGAACTCGTGTATGTAAAATAGCCATGACCTTAAGAATTATTTCAACAATGAAACATCAGTGATGACGTCACAGGCTACCGTATGTCACGTGATTTATTGTTGTAACCTCTAATTTGAGCGGCCAAGGTTATACGGATATAAAATATATTTTAAATAAAACTGCAGAGGTGTTAAGTATAGGAAGTAAATGGAGATTTATTGTTTCTTAAGTTTCATGTTTTTATATGTTCCGTAGTATGACAAAATTAAAGAAATGTGCCTTGGTGAGGAGATTAAAGACTAGTTCACGCTTCGTAATATTTTGTTTAATAACAATAACTTTATTTCATTTCAATTTCAAAGGGGTTTATTGTTTAAATTCATAGGCGTTGTGAGGGCATAACAGCCCTATTATACAAAACCTTGGCCATAATGATAATATTAAATTTTAACATATTCAATCATTCAATCATTCAATCATTCATTCATTCATTCATTCGTTCGTTCGTTCGTTCGTTCGTTCGTTCGTTCGTTCGTTCGTTCGTTCGTTCGTTCGTTCGTTCGTTCGTTCGTTCGTTCGTTCGTTCGTTCGTTCGTTCGTTCGTTCGTTCGTTCGTTCGTTCGTTCGTTCGTTCGTTCGTTCGTTCGTTCGTTCGTTCGTTCGTTCGTTCGTTCGTTCGTTCGTTCGTTCGTTCGTTCGTTCGTTCGTTCGTTCGTTCGTTCGTTCGTTCGTTCGTTCGTTCGTTCGTTCGTTCGTTCGTTCGTTCGTTCGTTCGTTCGTTCGTTCGTTCGTTCGTTCGTTCGTTCGTTCGTTCGTTCGTTCGTTCGTTCGTTCGTTCGTTCGTTCATTCTTCAGGGGTGTTTTCTCGTCCAATTGTTGTATTTGTATCTATCATCCATTATACATTTTTTCTATTTGTTTTTGCTTATTTTTGTATTGGTTTGCCTGATGTCCATGTATTGTATACTGCAGGGATTGAAGAGCCAGGTAAAAACATCGAACATAATAAAATCTTCAATCTACATGTTTGAGTAATAAACATAAAACTTAGTTATGACAAGTTAAGACAGTTGTGGCCTCCTTAGTACTGTCCACTTAATTATATACGCCAGAGAGGTGTACATATGTATGTATGTAGGTATATATATAGGAAACCACTTCACAAATCTACATACATGTAAGGCTGGCTATGGAGCCGCGACATTCAATTGTTACCTTGGGCACCTCGCGACCTGCCTGCAACATATACAGAGACATTAAGCACGTGGCTATAGAGTGTATGCGCATGACGTCATATTGGGCACCATACATGAGTAGTGAATAACATTGCTCAGCATAAGACAAGCTTTGTTTGTTAGCTATTTTTTTTGGGAAATCTGTTAATTTTTTATTTTTATTTTTCTCACATATTTGAGAAACTAATTTCAGCTATTAACAACATTAATGCTCTAAAAAATATTGCTTACTATTTTTAAACTTGCAAAATAAGTCATTTTCCTATACGGTCCATGTTATTGAGTGATCCAACATGGCGTCGACTTTACTATTGTGACAGCATTATTATATTGTTATGTAACACAAATTACTATCTATCACGTCAACTGGCAGGATCACCACTTGACGGCACTAATTTAGGATGTATATTTAGGCTATGATATATGATAGGTTGATATATTAAATAACACACTGTATGACGTTGTATGTCATTTATTGACTAACAGATTAATACACAAGATATATGTGTCAGCGCGTCGCATAATCTCCGCGCTGACCGACTTACTTACACATCAAGTGTAGTTCCTTTTTATATCCATAACTTGCACAGCACTGCAGTTCTCATTCTGCAATGTGTGCATTATTTATTACATAATTACATAACATTATACTTATGTAATTTGTGTTACATAACAATATAATAATGCTGTCACACTATGAATGCAGACACCCTATAGACAGTGCGCACTCCAGCACATACACATACAAACTTGGGTCCTCAGCGTGACAAGTAACCACGGCTGCCACACAAGGTCATTGAGCTCTGAAATTGATTGATGAGTGAGACAATGTACTACAAAATAAACTACGATCAATCTGAATATACGTGCGCGACCTCATTTAATGTTTGCTTACCAGCAAGACCAGCAAGTTCAATGGTTTTATATTTAGTCAGCTGAGAGTTTAAATGTCTGTCTGTCTGTCTGTCTGTCTGTCTGTCTGTCTGTCTGTCTGTCTGTCTGTCTGTCTGTCTGTCTGTCTGTCTGTCTGTCTGTCTGTCTGTCTGTCTGTCTGTCTGTCTGTCTGTCTGTCTGTCTGTCTGTCTGTCTGTCTGTCTGTCTGTCTGTCTGTCTGTCTGTCTGTCTGTCTGTCTGTCTGTCTGTCTGTCTGTCTGTCTGTCTGTCTGTCTGTCTGTCTGTCTGTCTGTCTGTCTGTCTGTCTGTCTGTCTGTCTGTCTGTCTGTCTGTCTGTCTGTCTGTCTCTCTCTCTCTCTGTCTCTCTCTCGCTCTCTCTCTCTCTCTCTCTCTCTCTCTCTCTCTCTCTCTCTCTCTCTCTCTCTCTCTCTCTCTCTCTCTGGCTCTCTCTTTACTTACTTAAAGGCGTAGAACACCTTGAACAAAAAACTTCCCTAATATCTTAACATACCCAAATATCAACATTATTTTGGCCGGAGTCATTGATTTCTAATTTATTTTCCATTTACAAAATGTCAGTTGCGAGTTTACTACGTCACAGCTCGCCTGTTACCGTGCGCGTGGACCAGGCGAGCTGTGACGTAGTAAACCCGCAACTGATATTTTGTAAATGGAAAATAAGTTAGAAATCAATGACTCCGGCCAAAGTAATGTTGATATTTGGTATGTTAGGATATTAGGCAAGTTTTTTGTTCAAGGTGTTCTACGCCTTTAATGATTACTATATACTTAGATGCGCGCGGTAAAGGGTCCCCTAATTTAACATTACGTTTCGCTTATGAGGAAAAAATATATTTTCTTTTCTTTTCGATTTTTGATAAACTACTGCACAGATTCCTGAGAAATTTAAATTTAGATAAGTTATTTTATGTGTTTTAAAAGCCTTAGATACTTTATTATTACTTTATTGAGAGATAACTTCCATAATGAGTTGACGAAATTGTGATGATCATGTTAGAAATTATCAATTAGTCAGAAATTTTCAAATTGAATAACACTTATAAAAATTAATAATAATTTTATTTAAAAAAGAAATAACAATATTCAACTCAGAAAACCTGAGTTACCTGCCGTTCGACCTTTTACGCCGGTATCGCCCAGCCGCCCTCTTCTCCTCAAATGTGACAATGGGCGATACTTTAGGCATGCCCGATTTAAATTGACTGAGGTTTTTTGAGTTGAATATATAGGTATATTTTAGTTTTTTTTTAAAGTTATTTTATTTGCATTTCTTTTTAATAGTTTTCGTTTTGTTATAAACAACAAATAATAATAAAAAATAAATAAATAACAGGCATATTTAAGCAGGGTTTTTATGTTGTAATTTGATGATATCTCGGAAATTTGGAACTAGATTCCGTATATTATGATTAAAGAGACATTAATTGTAACTACCAAACAATTTCAGAGTCAGAGTAAGAAAATATTGAATGGGACTTCATGAGAAATTAAAAATAATTACGTTTCTATATGATGCGTAAATAATGCGATTTTTTTTATCTGCATAAAAATTATTGTTTTAAGCTTCAAACAATTATATTAAAAAATCTTCACATTTGTGTACATTCAAGATACAAGGTTAAGTTTTATGCATGTGTGGAGTCAGTTAACCTTTTACGTATTCATTTTTTTTATTATTATTTTTGTTTACCTTTACAATTTTTATTTATCAAGTAAATCCCCAATGTACAGACATTTTAATAAAAAATATATAAATTTATATCGTGCATATACAATGCAGCCAGATGGAGATTTCAGTTGAGGCAAAACTATATTTAAATACAATCATGTTATTGCCATCTCTCTCTCTCTCTCTCTCTCTCTCTCTCTCTCTCTCTCTCTCTCTCTCTCTCTAGTAAAAAGCCTGTACGGTCATTTTACTAAAAAACGAATTTCTATTGGCATATAGGGTGTATGCGGATGACGTCATATGAATTGCGCTTGGAGGCCATACTGGAGTAGTGCATAACATTGCTCAGCATAGGACAAACTTCATTTAAGGCAAACTTCTTTGCGAAATCGGTTAATTTTTTGTTATTATTATATTTCTCACATACTTGAGATACTAATTCAACATATTTACAATATCAATGCTCTCAAAAATATTGCATAGTATTTTTAAACTGGCAAAATGATTTTTTTTCCTATGTCACCCATGTTATTGAGTTATCCAACATGGCGTCGACTTTAACATGAATGCATAGACCCTATAGACCCCTTGCACATTCTTGCGCTTTGTCGCCATGTTTGTGGTGCCTAATACATTGCCCAGCATAGGGAAAACATCATTTCTCCTAATTTTTCACATAAAAAGAGTTTATTTCAACTGAACAAATTTTTCTGATATTCCTCGAGCTTATTAGGAGCTACAAATAAGGCTTTGATTGAGCTTTGAAGCTTCTTTTGCTATTAAATAAATAAAAAAGATGTTTTCCTTATGCTGGCCTATGTATTCCTGACCAACAAAATGGCAGCTCTTAAATATGAGTGCGACCGGTCTATATCTACATCTGATTACATTAAATGGCCATAAACCAATAAAAAATCATTTTTAAGTAAAAAGTCTGTACACAAATTTTAGCCTTAAAATTATATAACTTGTGTTGGGGATTTTTTTTAAATTTACTATTCAAAAAAGCAATTTACAAAAAAAAAAAAAAAAAAAAAAAAAAAAAAAAAAAAAAAAAAAAAAGCTGCGAGCAAAAGATATTCAAATTGTTATTATAATATAGCCAAGTCATTGTCCTATGTTATGAACACAATGAAAAATTGCAATTACTTTTAAATTATAAAGAAGATAGGAAGGAGAGTGGGAGGATGAGTTTTGCATTGTCAATATCAAGGTCTCTCTCTCTCTCTCTCTCTCTCTCTCTCTCTCTCTCTCTCTCTCTCTCTCTCATGATTTTCAACTTGATTAAAAAATAGTATTCATCAATTCATATACCTTATATGGTGTTGATTTATTAAGTGATAATGAAAAATAAAATCTTATTTTAAATTTTGTTTAACAATTTAGTTTTAATGTAGTATAAATATTTATTAAAAATAATATTAAAAGTATTATTTAAATTTATCTTTTGTTATTATTAAAATATTTTGTATTAATAATATTATTGTTATTTTTTTAATAATATAGAGTAAATTTTTGAATTAATTTATATTATATTTAAAAATAATTAGTAAAAATTGTTATATATTAAAAATAACACAAAGAGAAGCATGTTAGTTTAAAATATATAATCTCTTTGATCCTCTGGTACCACTTAAAGAAACTGTTCAGAGTTATTGTAAAATATTAGAGCTGTAAATTTAAACCGGTTCGAGCACCCGCCCGGGTCAAAATCTTCGGGTGCTCGTTTTTTTGAAAATGGTCAACCCGGGTTTCAAGCTTTTAGCTCGAAAACGAGCTATTTCGAGTTAAGCTCGAGAATGACTCGTGAAAAAAACGAGCTTTTGAAAATAAAACGAGCAAAAGAATTTTTTTGGCAAAAAGCAAAGAAAAAAAGTTTGTAATTTTGGTTTAAAATGGTGTTTTTAATATTCTATCATGAAAAAATAGGCTGTTTAAAATATTATTAAAAATTATTTTCTTTTATTTATGACTTTTACCCTTTAAAAACAATTTTTTTGTAATGAAAGTCGAGCTTTTTTCATCATAGGCTCGAGAGCTCGTTTTCAAACTTCGGCTCAAATATCGAGCTTTCCGAGCTTTGACTCGTTTTGCGAGTTTAAGCTCGATTTCAAGCTAAACCCGGGTTTCAAGTCAAACCGGGCTAAAAAATTTCAGCCCGGGCTGAAAATATTTCGAGTTTTTTACAGCTCTATAAAATATGCATTATTTGTATTGGAATATCTCTCTCTCCCATTATTAAACTTTAATCGTTTTATGGGTAATATTTAGCATTTTTCGCTCACACATTGTAATTTTAAAAATAATTATAAAATGCTCGCAATAAAGTGATGCAATCAAATACACATTACCGATTAGAATAATGTGCTATTTTTTAGCAACGCTCATAGTTTTCATCTTTTTAAGAGTAAAAACTAAAAACACAAATCTCAACATAATGTTTTTCAAAACTAAATCTAAAAAATAAAAATAAAAAATAAAAAAATTGACAAACCCCTATTAGAAAAGAGGTGTAAAAATAATTATCAAGTACCAAACTAACAAGCTTTTTTTATTATTATTATTATTAATTTTTTTTTTTTTGCTTACCTAAGATTTCAGTGATTTTTTATTATATAGGGTGTGTGCGCATGACGTTATTCTGAGTGCTGTTCGATGCTCAGTATAGGACAAACCTAGTTTTTGGCAATTTTCTTTGGCAAATTAGCTATTTTTTGGTCATTATTATTTTTCTAACATACTTGAGGTACTAATTCGACCTGTAAACAACATCAATGCCCTCAAAAAAATTGCTAAGTATTTTTAAACTGTCAAAATGTAACATTTTCCTATACCGGCCAATGTTATTTAGTACTCACTTATGACGTCGACTTTAACATCAATGAAAACACCCTATTCCTATACCGGAAAACTCCATTCATTTGCTTTATACGTTTATGTGTTGTATTCAGATGGCTTGTATCTCAAAATCTAAAAATAAAACTGGCAAATTTAATGATGAGATTTGAAAGTTAACAGTGACAGCTACCTGTGATAACATTTTCAGAACCCGTGACCATTAGATAAGAAAGAAAATAATTATTGAAATTAACATGGGCTCTTATGGGACTAACATATCAAAAAATCATGGTTTAAAATATAGCATGGTGACCTCTAAATTTTTACATTTAAAAAAAATAAATTTATCCTAATGTATTACTGTGCAAAATTTCAGATTTTTCTTTCTTTACAATTACTTTTTTAGTCATTTTTTTAGTACCTGTTTTCCCGCCTTAAAAGCAATATAATTAAAATTTATCTGATTTTATTTAATGTATTTTGTTAACTTGATATTTTTAGAGTATAGTTATTAAAGTGGCAAAACAAACAATAATACACATTAACCTTGAACTGTAGTACATTATATATAAAATATATAACTTGTGCTTTCTAATAAGGCCAGTCAGTATCATAAGTAATGATTGGGTAGACGTCGAGTAGACTCGCCTACGCCTTCTCTCTCTCTCTCTCTCTCTCTCTCTCTCTCTCTCTCTCTCTCTCTCTCTCTCTCTTTCTCTCTCTAAGTAAAAAACATGCAAAGAATCCTACATCATTCAACTGTGAGTTACTTTATAACCTCTCTCTCTCTCTCTCTCTCTCTCTCTCTCTCTCTCTCTCTCTCTCTCTCTCTCTCTCTCTCTCTCTCTCTCTCTCAATGACTTGATTTCCCACTTTCAGTTTCTACTTGGTATTTCAAATATTCTTGTGTGTGTCTTATGAAAAATACCTTACCTTTCATTCTTGATATAGATTATAAAATATATTATGTCTTACTTACTCTTCTGTCTCTGTCTCTGTCTCTGTCTCCGTCTCCGTCTCTGTCTCTGTCTCTGTCTCTGTCTCTGTCTCTGTCTCTGTCTCTGTCTCTGTCTCTGTCTCTGTCTCTGTCTCTGTCTCTGTCTCTGTCTCTGTCTCTGTCTCTGTCTCTGTCTCTGTCTCTCTCTCTGAAAACTGCTAAAAGAGTGCTGAAAAAAGTACTGAAAACTCCAAATTTTACGAACTTTGAATGAAAAAGAAGAGAGAGAGAGAGAGAGAGAGAGAGAATGAAATTAACAACAGAGTTTCAACTTTTATGTCTTAATTAAATTTGAAATAACAAAAAGTACGACTTGATGTAATTTATTAAATTATTTTGTTAAAGATATAAAGTAGAAAATTTGTTACACCAACAATCTAAATTTAAACCTTGATATTTTTTTTATGTGACACTGAAATAAATTTTAACTCTCTCTCTCTCTCTCTCTCTCTCTCTTCATTAACAGTTCGTAAATTGTATAGCTTTCAGCACTTTCCAGAGAAATATTTTTTTACTTGAATATATAAGAGTTTCAATTTTTGCTATAAGACCCCAAAAAAAATTTTTTTTATACATATAATATTTAAAAGTATGTTAATAAGAATTTTTTTCCCTATGCATTATAAAATGTCATAGCACAATTTTTTCACATGATTAGTTATGATAATGTAAAAGATTATTTTTATATACTGTGTAAGATATAGCTAGTAGGCAGCATATAAAAAGTATAATAAAATATGCTGCAAATTGGCTAGCATAAATATTACTTATTTATTTTTGTCAATGTGCTAAAAAAGAAAAAAAAAATCAGATAGATAAGGAAACCAATTGTTAATCAATCGCAAAATTGATAAATTCTTTATAAAAATGATGACAATAAAAACCAGCACTTCATATAATTATAATAAAAAATAAACTTATATAATCATCTAGTTTTAATCTTACAATCTAATTTCTAAAATCGAGTGTAAAGTAAATTACGTTAGAAAATTAATTAAAAATTATTTCATATCTTTAAAGTTTATGTGAACATAAAAGTTTTGATATCTCGACTAAAGATTGCATGTACATTTATATACTGTTATATAGGTATGTAATATATATATATATATATATATATATATATTATATATATGTATATGTATATTATATATGTATGTATATAAGTATATTTATAGTATGTAAGAAAATTGAGGTCGGGGCGGGATGTAAATTAAGCTTGAACTTAATAAGGCGATATTTTATGATTTGAGCAGATGAGCAATGAAAATGTTTAAGTACATTTTAACATCACTTTCTTCTCTCGATGTACACTTTGTAATGTGTAAATCTTTACTATATTATATACTTTACTTTATTTGTGTACATCATTGCGCTTGGATGTCATCTTTGCGGTAGTAATTTTATTGTTAACTAATTGATGAAATTAGTATTTAATTAAAATTAAATGAATAAAAGTAAAATATTAAAAACCTATATTTTTACACCAATTTATTATTTAAATACAAAATTACGTTTTCCATGAATTTTAAAGTTTTTTATAGTCTGAATTGACCCTACTAATAATGGCTATTTGTAGAATTTATTTAGTAAACAAAATTAGTAAGTAAGTAAGTAAGTAAGTAAGTAAGTAAGTAAGTAAGTAAGTAAGTAAGTAAGTAAGTAAGTAAGTAAGTAAGTAAGTAAGTAAGTAAGTAAGTAAGTAAGTAAGTAAGTAAGTAAGTAAGTAAGTAAGTAAGTAAGTAAGTAAGTAAGTAAGTAAGTAAGTAAGTAAGTAAGTAAGTAAGTAAGTAAGTAAGTAAGTAAGTTAGTAAGTAAGTAAGTAAGTAAGTAAGTAAGTAAGTAAGTAAGTAAGTAAGTAAGTAAGTAAGTAAGTAAGTAAGTAAGTAAGTAAGTAAGTAAGTAAGTAAGTAAGTAAGTAAGTAAGTAAGTAAGTAAGTAAGTAAGTAAGTGTATGAGGCAGCATCCACAAGATATCTCACTATAAATATAATTGACATTGGCCTATATTTGGATGATACATCTGCCATTCTGGCTGGTCCATACTACATAATATCAATCATACAATATCGAAGAGGCTTACGAGATCTTCTTTGTCAAGCTAAATCAAATTGAGAAATATCGCCTGTCACTTCAAACTATGAAACGACGATTATTTAGATTAATTATTATCAGTTATTTTTCATCATTTATATTCTATTTTTAGGATTGGTGTTGACAATTTTTACTGTCATTTAATAATGTGACAACTGGAAATAAGACATTTGTTCAATTTTGCTAATAATTATGATATTTATATATTTTCAAATAAAACACATAATTTTCTCTAAATAATAATATTTAAATGTAAAAGTGCATGTTTTCTGTATACGTATGGTAAATATTATTATCAGATTTAAAGGAATAGACCAGAGAAAAACCTCAGCATTTATATCACAAAATACTTGATGGGACTTACATAAATAACTTTAGTTGGTCTCAAAACCCAACAGTAGCCCCGTAGCAGTGATCAGAAATATTTATGCAACCCGCACAACGTTTTTATACTAATTTTTGCATGTTTTTGACGTCATAAACATGAATAGTCACGCAAATTGCATACTTTACAGTATTTTCACGCTCTCTCGTGGGGCTACATTAACATTCTGGTAAAAATTATCAACAGTTTTGAAGATCCCATTTCGTGTTTATTCATTAAAAAGCACATGTTGTTTTATGTGGTCTATGGCTTTAATATTTCATTAAAGTGTGAACAAAATGAAGATTTCAAAGTCAGTATGTGTACATGTATTTATTTCAATATTAAAACTTTAATTTTTTAGTGTCATTAAAAAGCACATGTTGTTTTATGTGGTCTATGCCTTTAATATTTCACTAAAGTGAGAACAAAATGAAGATTTCAAAGTCAGTATGTGTACATGTATTTATTTCAATATTAGAACTTTAATTTTAGTGTCAAGCTATGAAGTGAAAATTTTACTGTAAACTATAAAAATAAAATCAACGATGAAAGAAGAATTAAAACTTTTTTGTTGGTTTACTGCTCGACTGTAGTTTGTTCTTAACTTTTGATTACGTTATTATTATTTCTTTGTATATAACATCAATTAAAATATTGAGAGAATGAAAACCTACTTGATTTGTGAACAATGGTAAGTGGTTGAAAATATGTATTACAAGGATTGTATTTATAAAAAATTAACTTTTTGCTGAATACGTTCCCAAGAGAAAAAATGTTGATCCTTTTTTTTAACTAAATTTTTATTATTATTATTTTTTTATTATTAATATTATTTTTTTACCTTGAGTTACATCCTTTTTTAGGCCTATTTGTAGCAAAATGGTATGTTAAAGGATGTAAATGCGAGAGTAAAAAGGTGCAAAAATTTTGGGCTGAAAAAAAAAATTAATATTTTCGTTCACCCATCCAAGAATTGCGCACGCTCGTCGTTGCTTAACCTCCGAGATCATAATATGCAAGTTCCCTGGGTAATTCTGCCATCAAGGTAAATCACTATAGTTAAAATTTGGAACATATATTTAAAGTTATATATATTTTTAAGCTTATGTAACCCTTTAAATGTCCTTTTTACTCCCTTTCACGTCCAGCTTAGTAAAATTATTGTTCTCGTCCAATTGTTCCCTTGTTTAACCCTTCATTCACATCAATAATTTCTGAACAGGATCAAAACAGAATAATATTGGACGAGATTTGGATTCAATTGAATATACTGGTGCATTTCTTCAGTTACGAATCCTAACTTATTTAAGATATACACTTTTAAGTTATTGTGAGCAGCTAAAATAATGCATTTTAGCAAGTTATTAAAAATAGTTAATTTAAGTTGTTTTCAGTTATTTTCAGCTATTTTAAGTTAAATTAGCTATTGCTAATAATTTGCTAAAATGCATTATTTTAGCTGCTCATAATAACTCAAAAGGGTTTATCTCAAATAAGTTAGGATTCGTAATTGAATAAGTAATGCACCAATTTTTTGAGTGTATATTTAAAATTATTGTATTAGTTTTGTTTAAAATTAGTTAAAGAAAAAGTATGAGTATTTTTTTAACTTTTAGCGCATTAATTGTATTGTATATTTTAGCTTTTGGATTATATATATTTATATAAAAAAAAAATAATAAAAAAATTTAAATTTAAAATAAGAAGCAATTGAGTTTTTTTTTTTTTTTATATAAAATTATGCATCTCTAAGATTTGTGGTATTACCAATAAGTTATAACTAAATAATTGAATTGAAAATTGATTTTAAGTATAAAATGTTCCATATTATTAATATCATTTAAATTTACAAGAAATATGTTAAAAGAGTCAACATCGGTAACCATAGAAAAGTAAAACACAGAATTATTATAACTATTTATGTGAATTTTGAATATAATTCAATTTTTGTGTAAAATTTATTATATTTAATATCAAATTAATAAATTTAATTATTTATTTTTAATTAATATTAATTATAATTATTGTATTAGTTTTGTTCAAAATTATTTAAGTATAACGTATGAATGTTTTTAAATGTTAAAAGCATATTTATTATTGTATATTTTAGCTTTTGAATTATATCATAAAATAAGAGAAAAAAGAAAACTAACAAAATATTGACTTATTTACCGAATCAATTTATATTAAAAATGTGTCTTTTGAAGAAATAATTATGAATAGTAATTAATGTTATAAGTTGAATTAAATATACATTTTAAGTATAAAATGAATATTCCATATGAATATACTTAAAATTTACAAGAAATTTGTTAATTAGCATCGATAACAAAGACGAAGTGAAACACAAAATTATTATACTCGTAATATTAAAAATCAAATTAAAATTTTAATTAATTTAATTATTATTAATTATAATATTAGCTTTGTTTTAAATTATTAAAAGAAAATACAAAATATATTTTTTAACGTTTATTGAAAAAATTTTATTGTATATTTTAGCTTTTTTTTTAATTAGATACTAAAAAAAATTAATAATAAAATTTAAGATTAACAAAAAATTGAATTATTCAATTATAAATAAATATATAATAGAATAATGTTTTTAGGAGGAACTATAATGACTAATAATTAATAAGTTCAATTGAATATTGATTTTATAAGTATAAATGTTCCGTATGAATATAAAATATAGTTAAACTTTACAAGAAGTTTGTTATAAGAGTAGAGTTATCATTGATAGCATGAGAGATGAAACTAAATTATTAATTATTATACATATTTATGTGAATTTAAATTGTTATTCATTTTTTGTGTAAAATTTATAATATTTAAAATCAAATTAAAAATTTAATTAATTTAATTATTAATAATAATATTAATTATAATTATTATGCTAGTTTTGTTTTAAATTATTTAAAGAAAATGTACGAATATTTTTTAACGGTTACCGAATTAATGTTATTGTATATTTTAGCTTTTTTTAATTAGATACTAAAAAAATAAAATAAATAAACTTTAAGATTAACAGAAAATTGAATTATTTTATAAATAAATTTTTAATACAAGAATACGGTTCCTGGGGTAACTATCATGACTAATGAGTCGTAAGTTGATTTGAATATTGATTTATAGTTTAAAATGTACCATATGAATATACTTATAATTTACAAGAAATTTGTTAAAAGATCGGTTACCAAAGAAGTGAAACGTGAAACACTCTAATCTCTTATAAATGTAAATTTCTAATATAATTCATTTTTTGTATTAAATTTAATATTAAATTATTTATATTTATTAATTAATAATAATTAAAATTATAGTATTAGTTTTGTTTAAAATTATTTCGATAAAATGTATGAGCATTTTTAAATATTAAAAGTATTCATTTTATTGTATATTTTAGCTTTTGAATTAGACACATATTAAAAAAAATATACATAAAATAAAAAAAAAAATATTAAAAAACTCAAATAATAAACTTTTAATAGAGCATTATGATCTCTTACGTATATGATCTGACTAATAAGTTTTAGCTAATTAGTAATTAGCACTTGGAGGCCATGCTGGAGTAATGAATAACATTGCTCAGCATAAGACTAACTTCGTTTTTGGCTATTTTGTTTAGAAAATTGCTTAGTTTTTTGTTATCATTATTTTTCTCACATACTTGAAATTCCAGCTATTAACAACATCAATGCTCTCACAAATATTGCTTAGTATTTTTAAACTGGCAAAATGAGTTATTTAACATGCTAAATGCAGCCCATGTTATTGAGTGATCTAACATGGCGTCGATTTTGTCATGAATGAATACATAACATATAATGAATACATATATGAATACATAAAATGTACAAGAACTTTGTTAAAAGAGTCAGCATCAATAACATGAACGAAGAAGTGAAAAACTTTCAACTATTTTATACCTTTCATACCTATTCAAATATAATTAATTTGTGAGAAAAACTTATAAAATTTCCCTCCACCCACCCTTTTTTTCTTTATTTTTTATATATATATATATATATATATTTTTTATTGTGAAAACCTACTTGATTTATGAACAATGTTATGTGGTACGAAAATATGTCTTTCAAGGATTGTATTTATAAATAATTAACTTTTTAGCTTTATACGTCGAATATAATTAAAATTAATAAAATTATTGTATTAGTTTTGTATAAAATTATTTAAATAAATGACATAATACTTTGAACGTTAAACGTACTGATTGTGTTGTATATTTTAACTTTTAGATAAATCATATCATTTATAAAAAAGAAAAAAAAATTAAAATTATCACAACTTTGAATTATTTTATTTAGAAACTTTTCATAAAGTTTCATGACTGACTCTATTCAAAATTTTCAAAAAAATTTCAAAAAAATTTTTTTTTTAATTTTTTTTTTTTATTTCATTTCTCTCTCCAACAATCAGTATACAAATACAATGCATCTGCCAAGGTTCACATCTACAAAACATACACATTTAGAAACAATCTTCAAACTTCTAGGTTCTGATATAACTAATATAATAACTCATAAGTTGAATTGAATATTGAATTAAAAGTATAAAATGTACTGTATGTATGTACTTAAAATTTACAAGAAATTTGGTAACATAAGATTACGATAACATGAGAGAAAAGTGAAACACTGAACCTATAGGGTGTGTGCGCATGACGTCATTCTGAGTGATTTTCGATGCTCTTCTTGAGCAATGAATAACATTGCTCAGCATAGGACAAACCTAGTTTTTGGCAATTAATTTAGAAAATTAGCTACTTTTGGGTTATTATTATTTTTCTCACATACTTGCGGTACTAATTCAACCTGTTAACAACATCAATGCTCTCAAAAATATTGCCAAGTATTTTTAAACTGACAAAATGTGACATTTTCCTATACTGACCAATGTTATTTAGTACTCACTTATGACGTCGACTTTAACATCAATGAAACATAAATGAATCCACCCTATTAATGTGATTTTTAGGTATAAATCATTTTTTGAGTAAACTTTATTAAAGCCATAGGCCACATAAAATAAAATGTGCTTTTTAATGAATATACACGAAATGGGATCTTCAAAACTGTTGACAATTTTTACCAGAATGTTAATGTAGCCCCACGAGAGAGTCTGAAAATACTGTAACGTATGCAAATTGAGCGACTATTCATGTTTATGACGTCAGAAACATGCAAAAATTAGTATGAAAATGTCGTGCGGGTTGTATAAATCAAAATTTCTGATCACTGCTACGGAGCTACTGTTGGGTTTTGAGACAAATTAAAGTTTTTTTATGTAAGTCCCATCAAGTGTTTTGTGATATAAATGTTTATGTTTTCCTCTGGTCTATTCTTTTTTTTTTTTTTTTTTCTTTTTCTAGTCAATATTGAAATAAAGAAGTAATGAAATTTAATCGTACTTGATTTATGAACAATGAGACGTGGTACGAAAATAAATATTACAAGGATGCAAGGATGGTATTTAAAAATAATGAACTTTTAGCTGCATGAATATATGTTGAATATAATTAAAACTTTTGTGTTAGTTTTATTTATAATTATTTATTGAAAATATGTGGCCATTTTTTAACATAAACCTAATTTTTGTTAATAAATTTTAGATTTCTTTTTTATAAATATTTTAAAAAAGTAAAGAATTAAATTTAAAATAATGTAATTCAAAATTATTTTACTATTTTATTTTTTAAATAAAAAAATGCATTTGGAGCTTCAAAGATCGTCGGAGTTACAACTATGGATACAAATAATAGACACCTTGCACATCCTTGCGCTTTGTCGCCATGTTTGTGGTGCCTAATGCATTGTCCAGCATAGTGGAAACATCATTTCTCCTAATTTTCCACATAAAAATAGTTTATTTCAACTGAACAAATTTTTCTCACATTCTTCGAACTTATTAGGAGCTAGAAATAAGGCTTTGATTGAAGTGTGAAGCTTCTTTTGCTATTAAAAATAAAGCTTTTCTTATGCTGGCCTATGTATTCCTGACCAACATAATGGCGGCTCTTAAATATGAGTGCAACCGGCCTATATCTCTTTTAGCTGAATATACGCTGCATACATTTCAAATTATTGTGTTAGTTTTATTTATAATAATTATTTATTTGAAAATATGTATATATTTTTAAACTTAAGCATAATTAATTTTTTTATATATTTTAGATTTCGTTTTTATAAACAATTTGAAGATACAAAGAATTACATTTGTAATAAAGAAATACAAAATTATTTTACTAATAACTTTTCTTAATGAAATATAAATATATCTTCAGCTCTTGATCCTTGGAGTTACTACCATTGATATACAAATATACATATAAATTAAAATTTAAAATTATAACTATATGACATTAGATTCATGGTTTTTCTGTTCAAGTAAAATAGGAGTATATGTGCATGACGTCATATTTAATGCACTTTGACGTCATACTAAATCAATGAATAACATTGCTTAGCATAGGATAAACGTGGTTTTTGCCTATTTTATTTATAGGAAATAATTGAATTTTTTATTATTTTTTTTTCATATACTTGTATTTTTAAACTGGTAAAATAAGTCATTTTCCAATATTATTAGCCCATGTTATTGAGTGATCCAACAACACCCAATAAACATAAAAATTTCAGAAAAAAAAAATTAAAAAAATGAGACTAATTGCATTATAACCGATTGCGACAAACTAACTTGTGATTGTAACTATTCTTGGAATTAAATACTTAAGGGAGTAGGGTACCAACCTTATAATTCAAAAACTAGAAGTGTTTGGGGTCTAAATTTAGTGTAAAGTAATTGTGTAGCTAATGGTCACACCTTATAAGGGTCACCTACAAGGATGACTTTTTTTAAATTCAAATTTCATGCCAAAATGTTTTGAAAATATTTCTAAATTTTTTATAATTTTATATAAACCTATATACCAAATTTCATTGCATTTGCTTCATTTTTCGATTTTTGGTGAATTTTTAAAATTTGCTCTTTTTTCACAATATAGTCGTAGGTGGCGGACATACTTTTCCGGACTTTCCTCCTAAAGTTACAAAACCTGCAGCTTGTAACTTGGCACACATGTTAGACATTTTATAACCTACTTTTTAACTTAAAAACAAAAATGCCAAACTTTGTCAAATCTACATTTGAAATTTTCAACTCCCCGTGGCGGGCCTTGAAATTATTTTAAGGGTAACGGTCACATAATTTCTAAAAAGCTCAAGTTATTAGGGGTCTAAATTAGTTAAGTTGAATTTTGTAACATACATCATATCACGGGTAAACGGTAATTTTTAACACCTCACCAAACGTTGAAAAATAGCAAGTGGCGTATTTCCCGGAATTTTCCTATTTTTCCAAAATAAAGTGTGGGGTGTTTTAAGGTATCCTAAACATAATCAAAGGGCATAGTTTTTATATCTGGGTTCCGATGGTCGGGACTAATTAGGTTCCGGTCATTTATATTTCACCATTGAGTATTTATTGTTAATGAAACAGCATTAAATCGACGTTTTTGCGAAAAAAAGTGTAACTAGTATTTTGTCAGGTGAAGCAAAATGTGTAACTCGTATTTTGTCACGCGAAGCAATATTGTGTAAGTCGAGCGCCATCTCAGGGAACGACTTACACTTTACTTCACGTGACAAAAAGCGACTTACACATTATGCTTCACCTGACAAAATACCAGTTTCACATTTTATTCTCAACGTCAATTTATTAAACTATATAAAAAAATTATTATATATTAATAAAATATTATAATTTTCAATCAAATTAATACCATTAGTACTATTTATAGATAAAACAATAATTAAATAATAATAAATATAATAATAAATATTTAGTTATTTAAATACATTTAAATTTATTAAAATTATTAAAAACAATATTATATACAAATTATGGTTATAATTAAATAATATATTATTATTATTTACTATTATTATTAACGCTATATTTAAAAAAAATACAAAACAAAAACACTTTTAAGCTCTTGTTTTATAGATTCCAGTTAAGGTACTACTTTAGGGTAGCGATGTTGTCGTAAAATTCAATTTAAAGCAATAGACCAGAGAAAAACATAAGCATTTATATCACAAGACACTTGATGAGATTTCCATAAATAACTTTAGTTTGTCTCAAAAACCAACTGCCCCCCTGGCAGTGATCAGAAAATTCGATTTATGCAACCCGCACAACATTTTCGTACTAATTTTTGCATGTTTCTGACGTCATAAACATGAATTTTCACGCAAATGGCATACTTTACAGTTTTTTCAAGCTCTCTCGTGGGGCTATACATTAACATTCTGGTAAAAATTGTCATCAGTTTTCAAGATCCCATTTTGTGTTTATTTATTAAAAATCACATGTTTTTTTATATGGTCTATGGCTTTAATATCATTTTTTAGGTTCATAATGAACCAAGGAACAGTTCTCTATACTCCAAAAAGTTTCGGCTCAAATCAAAACTTCCGTAAATTAGCGTTAAAAGTTGTTGGGTTACGCCCCCTTTAACACGTAGTAAAACATACAGAACTTCAAGCTCACCGTGTGCAAAAATTTTCTTGATCAACTTCCAAACAAAAAATACTAGCGTGTTTTATAGATCAAGTTTTAATGAATTTGACTTTTTAAACGATTTTTACGAGACATTCACGGAGAAAAAAAAAAGTTGAATATCGCATATTCAAATTAACATGAGTCAATGTCAATTTTACGATAATTTTTTTTCTCGGCACATTCGTTTTAGGAAAATCTGAAAAATCATTATTCATTAAAATTCAAGACGAAGAACAAGCTAATTTTTTTTTTCAACTGCTGAAAAAAATTTAATGTGGGTCAGAATCGGGGTTCCAATATAGACTCATTAGCATAGGGGGCAGGGCATTTTGCAGTACTTTGACGCTCTGTTGTGACAAAAGTTTTTGAACAAGAACCTGCAAATGTGCAATGTTTGTATATGATTGTAGGAGATAGAAATGAATAAACATATTTGAATTTTGAATTTTTGAAATTTTGATATAGAATTTTTTGGATTTCATTTTTGGGTATAGCAGCCTAAACTCTATTTAAAATCAAAATAAGCCAAATACACTCCTACCCTAAAGTAGTACCTTAAATGAAGAAACAGATATGTGTTATTTTTTAAGAAAAGTGAAACTTTTTTCATTATTCAAGCGCAAATATAATATATAAGTTTTTTTTTTTGTTATTTTATTTTCGACTTAAACTATTAATTATTATTTTTGCAAAGAAAAATGTTTATTGTAACAACAAACAGATTGTATATATAAATATTTAAATATAAAATATAATAATAAGAACATCAGTACGAAGGCGTAATAAGTTCCCTGCATACATGTATTATATAAAGTAGGACAACGCCCACTTTTGTTTTCGTTATGACATCATGCTGTTATTTGTGCCACCGCGCGCTCTCTGCTAGCTGCTTGTTTCATATATTGTAATCATCTCGAATTATTAATGTCTACCGGAGATTGTGAATTATGACTTTTGTAAGTAATTGACAAGGTGGGGTTGAAATCAAAATATAATCGAGTAGTGCTATTATTTGCACGGGAAAAAAGTTTAAAGAAAAAAAAAAAAAAAAAAGGAAAATCAAAATCAAAAGTAAAAAAAAAAGGAAAAAAAAAAAAGGAAAAACAAAAACAAAAAAAGCATAAAAATTAAATTGTACGTGTACAGCATAAATATTTATGTTCTTCTAATTTGGAATCATTTATGCTATAATGATATAAAAATGCAGCATAAATTACGTTATTTTTTTATTTGTATAGTGTGTATGCATTCATGTTAAAGTCGACGCCATGTTGGATAACTCAATAACATGGGTGACATAGAAAAATAACAAATTTTGCCAGTTTAAAAACAATGTACAATATTTTTGAGAGCATTGATGTTGTAAATATGTGGAATTAGTACCTCAAGTATGTGAGAAAAAAAAATAACAAAAAATTAACCGATTTCCCAAAAGAATATTGGCTTAAAACGAAGTTTGTTCTATGCTGAGCAATGTTATTCATTACTCCAGAATGGCCTCCAAGCGCATTAAATATGACGTCATGTGCATACACCCTATATTATAGTAGGTTATAATCCCAATTCTGTATGTAAAAAATTAGCTAAACACGTAAAAAAGTAACGAAAGAGTTACTTTAAACTTTTTTATAATAAATTTGTTCGATATTTATATACAAAGTTTTTTTAAGATATAAGAGGTAAATAATGTGAATTAATAACGTTTATACTAACAAGTTACTGTTTAAACTTTTGTCAACCATGAAGTTATTGGTTTGTACTGAAGAGTTACATCTATGGAACTGAATCATTTGTACAGTTTATGTTTCTGAAAATATTTTTTTTTATTATTTATTTTTTTATGGTTTTATTGGAAGTTTAAATAAAATTAAGTGAAGTACTTTTAATTATTTTTACTGGTAAAGGAAAATGAAGAAAAATGAATAGAAACAATAGAAATAAAGTTTGTAATTAGAAGTTCTGTTGATAAAAAAAATTAATACTAACATACATTATAACGTATAAAACTATATTTTTTTGAAAGAACCAATGGGCTGTATTTTTGCTGGTATTAATTGTGTTTCACAAAATATTCAAGTTTTTCATTTTACAATAAGTTATTAATGATATATTGATTTAGTTTTTTATTTATTTATTTATTTATTTATTTATTTATTTATTTATTTATTTATTTATTTATTTATTTATTTATTTATTTATTTATTTATTTATTTATTTATTTATTTATTTATTTATTTATTTATTTATTTATTTATTTATTTATTTATTTATTTATTTATTTATTTATTTATTTATTTATTTATTTATTTATTTATTTATTCATTAATTTATTTATTTATTATTTATTTATTTATTTATTTATTTATTTATTTATTTATTTATTAGGTTGTTTTTACTTTAGTTTTAAAACTTTTTTCTTCATCTCTAAAACACAATAAAAAGTGAGGTATGTTGTCCTAATACTCTATAAATGGAAGTATACATAACATTGGGGCAAGGCAACAGGTTTACGAACAATCCTCCTTTGTTTTACGTTTGCAGAATCTTTGGAGGCTTCAAAGACATTTTTATTTAGGAAGTGTTGCTAATTTGACATTTTCAAATTCATGGTTGAAACTTCGATTGTTTGACAAAAACTTGTAAGACAGAAACATCGGATTCTTGGACAAACAAAGAAATACAAAAAAAAAAAAAAAAAAAAAAATTAGGCAGGTTATTATTGTAGGTATAGTAGAGTCATGAAACAAGATTTAAAAAATCAACACAATCATTGCACTATATGTTCTATAGTAATCGTTATCGATATATTATCGTTATCGATATAGTATTGTTATCGATATAGTATTGTTATCGATATAGTATTGTTATCGATATAGTATTGTTATCGATATAGTATCGTAATCGATATAGTATTGTTGTCATGGGTGATGTGGTTAAAAAAATATCGTTATAGTGTGAGGTTCTATTATATCGTTATAGAAATTCTGGGTATCGAACCCAAGGCTGCATAATGCTGAGACAACTGTATATAATTATCTTAAAATTTATGGGAGACAATTAACACACAAAAAATGTGAAATTTGTTCAATTGTAAACCCATAAAGCTTCATGATAATTATAATAATTTTTGTTCTCCATTTCAAGATCTTAAAAAAAAAAAAAAAATACTGGTTTTTGTTCTTTTTTATTTTTTTTTTTAATTTGTCTTAATTGAAATTTTACATAACTATTATTGTCATTTATTCATACTTGCTTACTTTTTTATATTGATTGGATTAAGCACCCAACGATTTAAAATTTCATTGTCTTGGTGGGACTTCTGTTGTAAGTATTTATTTTATCAATAAATTAAAATGGGGGGGGGGGAGGGAAGAAAAAGTAATTTGCATATTATGTATATCAATGTAAAAATTTTGGTTTTATTTGTAATTAAATTTAAAGTAAGAAATTTAGAACAAAAATTAAAAATGACTTAAAAGTATTATGAAATTTAAAAAATAAACTTAAATTAAGTACATGAAATGGAATATAGCATACGACATATAAATCCAGAACTAAAGTGATTTGTTGATATGAAATAAAATTGAATTATATAGCAGGTAGTATACGTGCAAGTAGTTGTCAACCAGAGTCAAATTTGTTTACAAAAGATTCTAATTTAGAATAAGAAAAAGTTAAAAAAAAAAATTAGAACATTTTATATATAGTGTGAAAAAAATCAGCGGTAAAACAGCTTCTGAAGTTTTTTTTTTTTTTTTTTTTTTTTTTTTTTTTTTTTTTACTAAAAAGTTGTAAAAAATAGAACAATCTGAAATTTTGCAAAGAGATACATTAGGATGAGATCTTCAAAAATGTAAAAATAAAAAGAGGGGGGATGCTTTCTTCTATATTTAAATTTAAGCTTTTTTAAAGTTTAGGTCCCATAAGAGCCCATGTTAATTTTAATACTTATTTTCTAGGTGGCTCTGTTGTTGGCGGCGGGGGAGGGGGGGGGGGGAGTTGTATAGACATTGGAAAAAATATTGGTTTTATTTATAATTGAATTTAAAGTAGAAATTTCTCAACAAAAATTAAAAATGGCTTAAAATTATTATAAAATTTGAGAATTAAAATTAAAATTTGGTATAAAATTGAACATAGCTTAAAGTTTATGAATCAGAACGAATGGTGATTTTTTAAATTGAATAAAATTGACTTCCAAAAAAGAAATGTGAATTTTAATTTTTATGAAACGATTTGCTAAATTTGAAGTAAAAAATTTCAGGAGGAGTAATAAAAACATTTTTAAGTTTATTCTGAAAAATATAATAATAAAAACTGTATGATTATTATTTCTTTATGATCGTCATATTCCATGAATGTCGTTATCAATGGACCACTTGCAATAAAATGTTTTTAATTGTTGCAGCAAGTAAGTGAAAACGATTTTTACATAAGAAATGCATTAAGAATTATTCAAATTATTTTAAAAAGTTCGTTCATTGCAAGTGGTCAATTTTAGTATTTTCATGTAAATAATTTGTAGCACGAAAATACGCCTTCAGGTAGTAGGTGACCGATTGAAATCTTGCAAACTAGATAGTCGCGAATTAAAATATTATCACAAAATAAAGAAGAAATGTTACATAAAAGTTTAGCTACGTCAAACATTGGGAAACACGAGCAATGGTTTAAATTATTCCACTTTAAAGATTGCATGCAAATGTGGGAATACAAATTTTAGTGGCAAATTGTAGTCAAATTAGAAACATTTTTACAATTAAAAATTATTGTTAAAATTTTTTCCCAAACCAAAAAAACTTTTTTTTTTTTTTTTTTTCTCAATATTCTCGATTTTATTTGAAAATTACAGATTTTGAGTAGCTGTAAATAAATAATGTACAAAGAATTATTTTGAAAATATAGTTCTTATTTTAATGATTTCCGGTCCAAGTCAGTCACCTTCTTCGTTAGTACATTTTCTTTTTTTCTTGCACAAAATTGCACCTGAGGAGATATCAGAAGTACGAAAGTACCACATACAAAAAAAAAAAAAAAAAAAAAAAAAAAAAGGGCCGCTGGCATACTCTTAAATATGAAGAGAGAAGAGAGTAACCTACACCCTATATTCTATTACACCTCGTAACATTACGTATCTTCCTTAAAGCATGATTACATAAAGTATAATGTAATATAGTTAGCAATACAAGTAAATAACAACATTTGTACAAGCTGCAAAGTATACACTACAAAATCAAATAGATAAGATTGCGAATTATTTGGTTGCAAATGTGTACTTCAATATAATAAACATAAACAATAAGAAAGTCCAAAATCATATTATTTTACATAAGATATACAACCTTATGGTGTGTACAAGTCAATATTTTTAATATGTGTTTATATATCATCATTATTATCTTTATATATATACTGTACACTGTAGTGTACTTTTTTATGTTTGGTTATTATCATAGTTTGTATGTATGTATGTTATAGTATGGCTTTAATATTTTATATATGATATACACTGGGAGAAAATATTGTGTGTGTGTGTGTGTGAGTGAGTGAGTGAGTGAGTGAGTGAGTGAGTGAGTGAGTGAGTGAGTGAGTGAGTGAGTGAGTGAGTGAGTGAGTGAGTGAGTGAGTGAGTGAGTGAGTGAGTGAGTGAGTGAGTGAGTGAGTGAGTGAGTGAGTGAGTGAGTGAGTGAGTGAGTGAGTGAGTGAGTGAGTGAGTGAGTGAGTGAGTGAGTGAGTGAGTGAGTGAGTGAGTGAGTGAGTGAGTGAGTGAGTGAGTGAGTGAGTGAGTGAGTGAGTGAGTGAGTGAGTGAGTGAGTGAGTGAGTGAGTGAGTGAGTGAGTGAGTGAGTGAGTGAGTGAGTGAGTGAGTGAGTGAGTGAGTGAGTGAGTGAGTGAGTGAGTGAGTGAGTGAGTGAGTGAGTGAGTGAGTGAGTGAGTGAGTGAGTGAGTGAGTGAGTGAGTGAGTGAGTGAGTGAGTGAGTGAGTGAGTGAGTGAGTGAGTGAGTGAGTGAGTGAGTGAGTGAGTTTAAACGAGGTAAAAAATGAAAATTTTGACAATAACTTTTAGGGATTACATTGAACATTGGAACTTTTGGTGATTAAATTTGAAACAGTCACTTTTAGTTTATAATTAGGGGTATTTTTTTCCTCTTGTAAATTTTTTTTAGTTACGATCCAAACTGGGAGTCTGTTAAATAATTTGTAGTGGATAGATATATAACCAAACAGATTGGTTGAAAAAATAAAATAATAAACTGATTGTATATGACTCTAGGTGCACAATGTTTTGTTATTTGGTACAAAATTTGAAATAATGGAACCACAATAGCGGGAGAGCATAGATATTGTATGAGAATAATTTTATATTTTTATATTCACAGCAAATTATAAAAACAAAAGTTTGAAATTATTACAATACATTTGAGGATTTTTTTATAATATTTAATTTATAAAATTTTTGTGCTTTTAGCAATCATGATTTTTATAAGATTTCTATTAATATGCCTTTTATAAAATATACGTATTAAATTATTAATTTTATATATGTATTCATTCATTCATCAGCCATCAGCCATCATTCATTCATTCATTCATTCATTCATTCATTCATTCATTCATTCATTCATTCATTCATTCATTCATTCATTCATTCATTCATTCATTCATTCATTCATTCATTCATTCATTCATTCATTCATTCATTCATTCATTCATTCATTCATTCATTCATTCATTCATTCATTCATTCATTCATTCATTCATTCATTCATTCATTCATTCATTCATTCATTCATTCATTCACAGTATAGTTATAAATTCATCAGTATATACCATTCCTATATAAATCCAACAAAGTATATATTATATATAAAAAGCCGACGTTATTTTTGCTACTAAATTCTACTTTATATTAAAACTAATGTTTTTCCCGTGTTTACTCAAAAAAAAAGTGTACAGTACCTCTATAATATTTATATAAATATAGAAAGAGAACACACAGCGAGTATGTTGTATCTTTATTACACACAGTAATAATATTTAGAGTGCATAAACTTTGATAATGTGCTTGAAAGCTTCTCTGTGTATTCGTTATTACTCTCTCTCTCTCTCTCTCTCGCTCGTTGCCCTCAAATCCCTATATTATAAAAGTTGCAATAAATTTTGCATACAAAAATATACAAGATGCTTTTCATATCAGCAGTTTGTTTACTCTCGTCCTCAATTGGATCCAAATATTGATCCATCATATAAACATCATGCAACATTATTGTATGGTAAAAATTATTATATCAAAAATTAAAAATTCAAAAGAAAATAGTCAAAAACTAAGTTTGTTCTATGCTGAGCAATGTTATAGGGTGTTTTCATTCATGTTAAAGTCGACGTCATAAGTGAGTACTAAATAATATTGGGCAGTATAGGAAAATGTCACATTTTGCCAGTTTAAAAATACTTAGCAATATTTTTGAGAGCATAATTGTTAACAAGTTGAATTAGTACCTCAAGTATGCAAGAAAAATAATAATGACCAAAAAAATAGCTAATTTACCAAAGAAAATAGCCAAAAACGACGTTTGTCCTATACTGAGCAATGTTATTCATTGCTCAAGAAGAGCATCGAAAAGCACTCAGAATGACGTCGTGCCGTACACGCCAATGTACAACAAAATATGCTCGCCCACCCATTGTTCCTTCTGTCTAGTTTGCATGTTGTTTACTGACCGCCTTACGCTTGCTGTCTTGACCAAGTCGATCATCCCAACATGATACAAGTCAAGTAAAACACACAAGTCAACATCTCTCTTATTGTTATGCATTTACTTCTATTGGTACTCACAAGTCAGCTAAAAATATTTTGTTTTCAGCAGTCATGGAGTCGATACTGAAATTTTCGATACCGCGATACGATAACGATATTTTTAAATTTTGCCGATACTGATACGATAATTGCAAAAACATCTTGCGCCGATACGATACCGATATTTTTTTTATCGATATCTTTGCTATATCTCATACATAAATATTGCATCATAAATTTCGACCTTTTTTTTTTTTCATCTTTTTTATTGATTATATCGAGGTACGAAAGATAGATAATCAGTCATGGAATGTTCTCGTTGCTTCTTAGTTTTTTTTTTTTTTTTTTTTTTTTTTTTTTTGTATTTTTACTTTTATTTTATGAGAGAGCAAAAGTGTCAAAGCATCGAAAACAAATATCGAAATTTAACGATATTTTGCTGATATCGGTGACCGATACCGATATTCGATACTATAAGTTAAAAAAAAAAGGCTCCACGATGCAAGTATCGGTAAAGTATCGGATATCGTATCTGGATCGCATTCGATACTCCATGACTGGTTTTGAGTGTCCTTTTTAAAATAGCATGTTGTACTATTTTATAATTACAATTAATATTTTTACTGTATAAAAATTGCGTATGCAGCATGACAACATCAGTATAACAAGTTCACCTGATTGTTGTTCAGATTGCTATTTCCAGCAGCAAAATGTGCGGCTAGTTTTGCAAATGTAAACTCCACCGCACGAGATGAACTAAAAAGAAAATAAACAAATCTTTGCAAGCAAAAACTGACGACGACGTATTTACAAAAAGTAACGTTTTTTTTTTCTCTGTCTAAATTAACTTTACTTAACTTTACTTTGTAGTTTTCTTAACTGCTCATTTTATACACTAAGAAAATATGTTATATATACTTTATTTTTTAGTTATATTAAGTCCCTTGTCAACTTACTTTTTTATCATTTAGAATACTAGATTGATAATTACCATACCTTATTAAGTTATTATCCATTAATTAGACACCAACACCTTGATTTTGTATTTATTTCCATTTATTTTCTTTTTGACGGTTATTTCACATATCTGACGTCACAATGTACCGCCGCCAATCACAGTCACCGCTCTGGTCACGTGTGATAAATTTAAGCCCCTCTCTCAAGTTCTTTACCCCTATCACGACCCCATCTGTACATTGTGACGTCAGATACGACAGATATAACAGTCAAAATGAAAATAAATACAAAATCCACATGTTGGTGTCTAATTCATGGATAATAAGGCATGGTAATTATCAGTCTAGTATTCTAAATGATAAAAAAGTAACTTGACAAGGGATTTAAAGCACACAATAATTTATTATAACAATTTTCATAATAACTTCTTGTCTCAAATCCTGAGCTGCATTAACTTTAGTGCTAAATATAAATAAATAACTACATACCTAAACTTAACTTAATGCATAA
>OX439133.1:39407091-39437091 GCA_949318235.1 Ecdyonurus torrentis
TCCAAAAAGTGTTAGTAATATTTTTACTTATGAAATAATAATAATTTGACTTCAAAGCAAGCTCTAAATTCCACATTTACATGTTGTTTTTAAGGTACTACTTTAGGGTAGCGATGTTGTCGTAAAATTTAATTTAATATCACTTTTTAGGTTCATAATGAACCAAGGAACAATTCTCTATACTCCAAAAAGTTTCGGCTCAAATCAAATCTTTTGCAAATTAGCATTAAAAGTCGTTGGGATACGCCCCCTTTAACACGCAAAACATACAAAACTTCAAGCTCCCCGTGTGCAAAATTTTTCTTGACCAACTTCTAAACAAAAAATACTAGTGTGTTCTATAGATCAAGTTTTAATGAATTTGACTTTTTAAACGATTTTTACGAGACATTTATAGAGAAAAAAATTAATGAAGATTGCATATTCACATTAACATGGGCCAATTTACGATAATTTTTTTCTCGGCAGATTTGTTCTAGAAAAATCTGAAAAATCATTTTTCATTAAAAATCAACACGAAAAACAAGCTAGTATTTTTTTTAACCGCTGGAAAAAATTTGAAGTTGTTCAAAATTAGGGTCCAAATATAGATTCATTAGCATTAGGGGGCGGGGCATTTGCGATACTTCGACGCTCTGTTGCGACGAGAGTTTTTAAGATAGAATTTTTTTTATTTCATTTTTGGGTACACCAGCCTTAACTTAATTTAAAGTCATAATAAAAAATTTTCACTCCTACCCTAAAGTAGTACCTTAAAGTGTCATATAACTTCAATATTTGCTGCAAGTGTTTATGTATATGTGTTTGACACAACTTAAGTTTCAAGTAACATTTCATCTGCACTGCATGGTAATTTTATATTGGACGAGCCTTCAGTTTGTCACATATCAGCCGATCACCTATCTACCTTACAAGTTAGTATTATTTGACTTCTACTTGTATAAACCTTTAGCAATATCCAAGCCAATAACAAATTTTATAAACATATATAGTAAATTGATGTATGTAAATCCTAAATAAGAAATTTGTAGGCATACTCGCAATTTTTGTTATAAATATAATCGTTAAAAAATTGCGAAGTAAAAAAAAAAAAAAAAAAAAAAAAAAAAAACATAACTAACATTTTTCTCCAAATAAACGTAAAAAGTTTTTATAACTCTTTTTAGAACATTTTACTTCTAAAAAGAAATATTTTTATAAACAAAAATTACTCGTTCACAATTGACCTAGACTGCCCGATTGTTAGTCAATTTTATTCAATATAAATAAATCACCATTCTCTTGGATTTATAAATTGTATAGCGGTTACGTTCCATTTTATACTTAATTTTTGTTTTATTTTTTTAATTGAATAATAATTTAGAGTCATTTTTAATTTTTGTTCTAAATTTTCTACTTTAGATTTAATTATAAATAAAACCAACATTTTTATATCGACAATTTACAAGACATGGCTTCTTATGGGACTAAAACTTCAAAAAAAAAAAAAAAAAAAAAAAAAAACTTAAATAAAAAAATTAAAGTTTATTATTTTTTAAATTTTTTTTTTTTACACTTTTAATACTTATTTGTAAAGTATCACTGTATTCACTGTGCATATTATATACGTATGATTGCATCTATGCTTGTATCTCCGAGAATAATTGTTTCTTCACATGCATTTTTTAAATAAAAAAATTTAGAAAAAATTTTGTATTTCATTGTTTTAAATTTAATGCTTTCTTTCTTTAAATTATTTATTAAAGAAAAATCTAAAATGTATACAAAAAATTTAATTAGGCTTTCGTTTAAAAATGTCTATATATATTTATAATTTAAAATTATAAATATAACTAACAGGAAAGGTTTAATATTATATTCAATTTTATATTCAGCTAAAAGTAAATTATTTATAAATACAATCCCTGTAATATCAATTTCGTACCACATACAATTGTTCGTAATTATAAGTACGATTCAATTTCATTCCTTCTATATTTCAATATTAACTTAACAAAAAAAAAAAAAAAAAAAAAAACTTAATAATTTTAGACAACAAATTAATTATATTTGAAAATCACATAAATAGGGTGTTTTCATTCATGTTAAAGTCGACGCCATAAGTGAGCGCTAAATAACATTGGCCAGTATAGGAAAATAGCACATTTTGCCAGTTTAAAACCACTTAGCAATATTTTTGAGGGCATTGATGTTGTTAACAGGTTGAATTAGTACCTCAAGTATGTGAGAAATATAATAACAACAATAAATAGCTAATGTTGCAAAGAAAATAGCCAACAACTAGGTTTGTCCTATGCTGAGCAATGTTATTCATTGCTCAAGAAGAGCATTGAAAATCACTCAGAATGACGTCATGCGCACACACCCTATATATTGTAGATTGATGTACTTAAATCATAAGAAATTTGCAGGCATACTCGCAATATTTGTTATAAATATAATCGCTAAAATATAAAATATAAAGTGAAAAACATAAAAATAATAATAATAAAATAAACGTAACAAATTTTTATAACTCTTTTTGGCACTTTTTTCGTCTAAAATAAAACATTTTTATAAACAAAATTCTCTCTCGTTCATAACTGACCTCAGACGTCCAATAATCCATTTTATTCAACATAAACAAACCACCATTCTCTTGGATTTATCAATTGTATCTTACGTTTCATTTTATACTTACTTTTAGTGTGTTTTTTTTTTTTTTTTTTTTTTAATATAATAATAATTTAGTCATTTTTAATTTTTGTTCTAAATTTTCTACTTTAAATTTATTATAAATAAAACCAACATTTTTACATCGAAAATTTACAAGACATGGCTTCTTATGGGACTAAAACTTCAAAAATATCATAAATAAAATATATAATTATAAATATATATATATATTATATACATATATATACATAGTATTATGGAGATTTTTTTTTTTTTTTTTTTTTTTTTTTTTACATTTTTGATACTTTTTTGAAAAAAGTTTTTTCTAATGTACACTGTGCATATTTTATACGTATGATTTCATCCATGTATGTAACTCCGATGACCATTAAAGGAACACATGCATTTTTTAAATAAAAAAATATAAGTGAAATTACTTTGATTTCATTATTTTAAATTTAATTCTTTGTTTCTTTAAATTTTTTATTCAAGAAAAATATAAAATATAAAAAAAAATTAATTGGGCTTTCGTTTAAAAATGTCTATATATATATTTAATTTAAAATTATAAATAAAACTAACAGAAAAGGTTTAATATATTCAACGTATATTCAGCTAAAAGTAAATTATTTATAAATACAATCCCTGTAATATCAATTTCGTACCACATACAATTGTTCGTAATTATAAGTACGATTCAATTTCATTCCTACTATATTTCAATATTGACTAAAAAAAAAAAAAAAAAAAAAAACTAATAATTTTACACAAGAAATTAATTATATTTGAAAATCACATTAATAGGGTGTTTTCATTCATGTTAAAGTCGACGCCATAAGTGAGCGCTAAATAATTTTTTTTTTTTTTTTAATATAATAATAATTTAGTCATTTTTAATTTTTGTTCTAAATTTTCTACTTTAATTTTATTATAAATAAAACCAACAATTTTACATCGACAATTTACAAGACATGGCTTTCTTTTGGGACTAAAACTTCAAAAATATCATAAATAAAATATATAATTATATAATTATAAATATATATATATATATATATAGTATATTATAGATTCATGTCCTACATAAGAAATTTGCAGACATACTCGCAATTATTGCAGTCTTGGGGTATTTGAGTGCGATTTAGAACATTTTTTGAACAACACACGAACTCGAACAGTTCGTGTGCTGTTCGTTAAGATTTTTTGAGTTCGAGTTCGTGTTCGACAAACACTGTTTGGACTGCTGAGTGTTCGACATTTCAGACACAACAAATCGAACACTATTGCAGTAAAATTTTAGGTGTTAAAAAATTAAGTACAAAAATTGGTGTACATATAAAATCAAAGGATTTTCAACCATTTCCATTATTTATATACATAACAATATATCGACGGCAACGCGGCTATTAATGTGATCATCAGAACATCTCACGCGCGCACTAATACAGACTTTCTCGCGATTCGCACAATCTGACTATTTTAAGAAATTTAATTTAATTGTGTCAATCAATCTGTCATTTTACACAAAGTGACTATCAGACATTCACGCACATATATAACACAAAAATTACATTCTTATCTATTCAGAAAAACCTAAAATTAAGGCCAAATAATTGAGACACTTGTAAATCTTGAAATCCCTATAGTTAAAAGTGAAAGTAGACAGTTTTATGATGACTTACCCCATGAAGGCCATGAATAATATTGTTTAATAATTTGTGTTAATAGTAGCAAATAATTAATAATATTACATTTTAACACTTAGTTCACAAGTTACATAAAATAACATTTATTTTTGTAATATGTATTTTTTATTTTATTTTTTATTATAACATATATATTAAAATTGACATGCATTAATAATAATAATCACAGACTTTAATTTAATGCATAACTCTTTGTATAAAAAAAAAAAAACATTTAAGCTAGAAGAATAGCTTTACTAGAACTGCACTGACTGATGAACAGACCTCAACTGAATGAAACGCTTATTTTGCTTATAAAATAGAGAGATTAGACTTTGTACTATTTACTATTACCTCTTATATTTATATTTTTGACTGTGCCCTGTTTGATTGAAAGAGAAGTTGGAGTTTTTTTTTTCTTGTTTACGTATAAATACTTTTTAACCCGGTTTGACTTGAAACCCGGGTTTAGCTTAAAATCGAGCTTAAACTCAAAAAACAAGCCAAAGCTCGGAAAGCTCGACATTTAAGCTAAAGTTTAAAAACGTGCTTTCGAGCCTATGAAGAAAAAAAGATTGATTTTTATTATGAAAAAATTGTTTTTGAAGGATAAAAGTCATGAATAAATTAAATATTTTTATAAATATTTTAAACAGCTTATTTTGCATGATAGAATATTTAAAATGCCATATAAAACAAAAATCACATATATTTTTTTCTTTGCTTTCTTCAAAAATTGTACTTTAGCTCGATTTATTTTTAAAAGCTCGTCATTTACGAGCTCAACTTGAAAAAGCTCGTTTTCGAGCTAAAAGCTCAAAACCCGCGGGTTGACCATTTTCAAAAAAACGAGCACCCGAAGATTTTGGCCCGGGCTGGTGCTCGAACCGGTTTAAATTTACAGCTCTAATATAAAACTATTATAATTTCCATAAAATTATTTACTATTTATATTTATCAATTAGAGAGCATAATTAATTAAGAAGTTAATTAAGACATAATTTCGCCAATATAGTAAATCTTTAGTCTCTGCAAATTTCGTATTGTAATTTTTTATTTTATTAAAGGCATAGAAAACATGAAACAACATGTTCTTGAACACAAAATGGGATCTACAAAACTGATGATAATTTTTACCAGAATGTAAATGTGGCCCTACAAGAGAGCGTAGAAAAACTGTAAAGTATGCAATTTGCGTGAATATTTATGTTTATGACGTCCGAAACAGGCAAAAACTAGTATAAAAATGTTATGCGGGTTGCATAAATCAAACTTTTCTGACCACTGTTACGGGGTTACTGTTGGGTTTTGAGACAAACTAAAGTTATTTATGTAAGTCCCATCAAGTGTTTTGTGATATAAATGCTTATGTTTTCATGTTGTCTATGCCTTTAAGATAACATTTTTTAGGGAAAGAAAATCTAATTAAAAAAAAAAATAACAAAAAATAACAAAAGTATAACAAGATAATAAGTATAATTAGTTTATAAAATATCATAATCATTAATACTATAATCCGTATAAAAAATTAAGTTTTTCAAATTTCAAGAAATATTAATTATTATTATTATGAATAATAATTGTTTTCAATGACAGAAATATTTTCAAATTTAAATGATGTTAATTTGTTACATTCTAAGTTATTTAACTAGTAAATTTTACACAGCAAAATCACGAGAAATTCAGATAATCAGATTGTGCGAACGGCGAGCGAGTCTGATAGTCAGATTGTGCGAATCACGAGAAAGTGTAATGGTTAAATTGTGTGGCGCGGCGAGGAATTTAAAGTCTGATAGCCAGATTGTGTGCTCGCACGAGATGTTCTGATGATCACATTAGCCGCGTAGCCGTCGATATATCAATAAAAACAAAGAAGTTTTTTATGTTTATAATAGTTTTTTTAATAACATATTCGATCAGTTGGATCAAATAATTCGCGATGTGTTCGAACTTGCAATAATTTCGAAAGAGTTCGAAAGATTTTTAAGTGTTCGTGATCGGTTCGAGTTCGTCTGTAAACTGTTGTTCGGCCTCAATACTGATTTTTGTCACAAATATAATCGCTACAAAATAATAAATAAAGTGGGGAAAAGAAAAAAAAAAAAAAAAAATCTCCCAGAGAAATATATGTTAAAAAAAATTATAACATAACAATTTTTTTTACCCTTTTTTTTTTTTTTTTTTAATAAATTCTTGTTATAAACAAAATTCCCTCTCATTCACTTATGACTATTACACTGCCTTTTGAGAGTCAATTTTATTCAATATAAAAAAGTCACCATTCTCTTGGATTTATATATTGTACGCTACGTTCCTTTTTTTTAAATTTCATTTTATTTTTATTTTTTAAATTTCATAATAATTTAAAGTCATTTTAAATTTTTGTTCTAAATTTTCTACTTAAAATTTAATTATAAATAAAACCAACATTTTTGCATCGATTTTTTTTTTTTTTTATACATACGCAATCAAAATAATTAGATAAAAGTGAGCACGGTGTCACAGAATATAAAAAGTTGTATACAATATGTAACAGACGCGGCAGATATCGGAACTCATTTGTCAAAATCAGACGTATATAAAATAAAATGCTCAATTAACTTTAGTGACTGATATTCAATATGTCCGACATCACATCGATTTTTATTTAGATAACACGAGGCTCTTTTTTTTTTTTTTTTTTTTTTTGTCACAATGTATATTACAATGTTATTGGGAAGCTATACACTCAGAATTTAAAATACTAGCAACTAGTATTTTTTATAGCCATGTTGGATCACTCAATAACATGGGCGCCAAAGGAAAATAAATCATTTTGCCAGTTTAAAAACACTATGCAATATTTTTGCGAGCATTGATGTTGTAAATATGTTGAATTAGTATCTCAAGTATGTGAGAAAAATAATAATAACAAAAAATTAAACAATTTTCCAAAGAAAATAGCCAAAAACGAAGTTTGTCCTATGCTGAGCAATGTTATTCAGTACTCCAGTATGGCCTCCAAGTGCATTAAATATGACGTCATTGTCGTCATTCGCATACACCCTATACTTTGAATTGTATCCATAACGACATTTTTTCACGAAAATCATTATTTTAAAACACTTTTCCACAAAAATCCCCAGTGACTGGCAAGTTTTTTTTTTTTTTTTTTTTTGTCGCAATGTTTATTACAATGTTATTTAGGAAGCTATACACCCAGAATATAACTTACTAGCGACTAGTAATCTTTATTTGTCTATCAATATTCGTATTTATAGAGTCTAGGTCCGGGACCCATCTTTCTCTTTAACGAGTCCGCGGACCTGGGTCCGAAAGACCAGCCCAAAATCTCGGGTTTTGGCCGGACCCGCGTCCGTGTCCGAACCCCTGTTATAGACTCTTTGCGCTTTGTCGCCATATTTGTGGTGCCTATAGCATAGTCCAGCATAAAGGAAATGTCATTTTTTTTTGCACAAATAAAGTTTATTTTTACTTAAAACAATTTTCTCATATTCTTCTAGCTTATTAAGACCCAAAATAAAAATAAGGCATAGATTGACTCAACCTTTCATGTGGGACATATAGGACAATAAATCATTTTAACAGTAATTCATTATATTATTATTTTTATTAAATATCAGTTTTATTGCTACTTTGAAAATATTAAAATTTCTGTAAGAACTCAAATATTACACATAATAGAATAATGCTTTACAATTGAACCAATTTAAAATACCAACTTATTTAAATAAAAAAATAATAAAAAAATAATACTTTAAATTAAAACATAAATAAATATTAATATTTTTATTTCAAAAATATCAAATATTATTATATATATAATTAAATAAAATTTAATTTTGTTTATTATTAAAAAAAAAATACATAAAAATAGTAAAATAATATTGTAATAATAAGTTATATATAAAAAGTATAATAAAAATTGTGCTTGTCACAAAGTAAAATAACCCAGTAGTGTATATAAAGCACTTACCGAGTAAATAAAGGAAACAAAAAACAACAAACAATATTTTTGTTTATTAAAAAAATGTCAATGCTATAATGGAGTGCAAAATAAAAATACATTGCCTATACTTTGTCCCGAGTAAATTGAAACTGCTTGAGTCTGGCTTTACTAGAGAAATCATGAAATCAATGTCAAATTGATGATCCTGGTTTTATTTGATATACAGGTTGAGGTATAGTTTCATCCCTTTATGTTATCTATTCCTTAATATAGTGAATTTATATACTGTAGGGGTTGAGAGAGAGAGAGAGAGAGAGAGAGAGAGAGAGAGAGAGAGAGAGAGAGAGAGAGAGAGAGAGAGAGATGCTAAATCAATAAATATTCGGAATAAACTTTTATAAAATGTGGCACTGTGAATAAAACTGTGTATTGAAAAATAAAGTTCATTTTTGTAATAGAGATAAAGAGAGAGAAAATGAAAAAAAGAAAAAGTTATATACAAGTAAAAAAGTTTCTAGAGTTTATATTTAGACTTTTTTATATACTAAATTTGTTAGATATAAGCATGTTCTGTAAAGTAAAGTGAATCTCAATAACAGTGATTGGCTGACCAACAAAATAAGACACATTCATTGGTTGATCTTGTTTTTTGAGACGATAAAAGTGAGTCGCATATTGAGACTGAAACTTTTTTGGGGGAAGTTTCTTTCATTTAATCAAGTTCAAAAAGAAGAAGAACAATGATCGACCATATGACATATGGTCGATCATTGTTATTCTTCTTTTATACATTGTATAAACGTAGTAAACAGGTAACGACGTCATAACCAGATGTTTTTAACAAAGGAACATTTTCGAAGCTGGCTCAATATTTGTGTGTAGTTTACAGAACGAGCTAATAAATATATATTAGATATTTACAAAGTTTTTTAAGATGTGCAGAGCTAGCACTGCAGAAATAACGTTTGTACTAACAAGTTACTGTTTAAACTTTTGTCAACCAAGTTATTGGTTAGGATTTACCCATAGTTCCCAGCGATACAGAATTATTTTTTACTAGAAAATAAAAATTAACTGGGCATTTCATTTAATATAATTTATAAAATATTTTAAACAAAAACTTAAATTAAAATATTATTAAAACTTACTTTAATGATATTTTTAAAAAAAAATTAAAAAAAAGATTTTTTTTTTTTTTTTTTTTAAACTCTTAAAAATTATTATTTATTATAATTTAATTTCTATTATATTATACAAATAACTTTTAATAATATACAATATAAGTTAAAGAAATAAAAATATAAAAACAAACAACAGTAATACCTAAAACTTACTCCGTTGTATTAAACACTGCATAATAATATCTTCATTTATTAAAACTTTTTTATAATTAAAATTATTAATTAATAATTATAATTTTAATAATATTAATAATCCGGTTCAGTGAGCAACTAACAAAAATTATTATACAGCAATTATAAATTTATTCGTAAAATAATTGAAAAAGTTAAGTTTATATCGTAAAAACACGAACAATAAGGACTATTTTTTATATACGGTATAAAAATAAAAATATATAATATACATTTCTTTTCATTTTTCTTACTTTTTAATTTTTTTCTTTGGTATAGGGTGTATGCGCATGACGTCATATTTAATGCACTTGGTTGGAGGCCGTATACTGGAGTAATAAATAACATTGCTCAGCATAGGACAAACTTTGTTTTTGTCAATTTTCTTTGGAAAATCATTTAATTTTTTATTATTATTGTTTTTCTCACATACTTGAGATACTATTTCAAGCTATATTAACAACATCAATGCTCTCAAAAATATTGTAGTGTTTTTAAACTGGCAAAATGAGTTATTTTCCTATGCCACCCATGTTATTGAGTGATCCAACATGGCGTCGACTTTAACATGAATGTATGCAAGCACCCTATAGAAATGATATGATATAGCATAAATTTTGCCATATTAGAACAACATAATTAGAAATACTCTGCAACATAAAATTTATTATGTAATATAATTATTATGCTGTATAGCATAAATTACAAAATATGCTGTAAATGGGCTAGCAAAATTATTATGTATTTAAATTTGTCCGTGTGATTTTATATATTATAGAGTGTATGCGCATGACGTCATAATAAATGCACTTCGATGCCATAATTGAGCATTGAATAACATTGCTTAGCATAGGACAAACAAACGTGGGGTTTTGGCTATTTTCTTTGGAAAAATGTTTTTATCATTATTATTATTATTATTTTTCTTAAAACCCTAATTCAACTTGTTAACAGCATCAATTCTCTTTTTAAAAAAAAATGCCAAAAGTATTTTTAAACTGGCAAAATGTGCCATTTTCCTATACTGGCCCATGTTATTTAGTACTCACTTATGGCGTCGACTTTCATATGAAACCCTATATATAAAAATAAAATCTCTGATATTATTAACTTTACGCTACATAATATTGAAAGTAAATAAATATTCACACACAGACTACATTGCAAAGAACGAAATGTCACGAATAGTTCCGACATCTCCCGATTAAAACCAGACGTTTCGGCGACTGTGTATTAAGTTTAGTGCGAGAGACTCAGACAGGGCCGAGACTTGGCAGTGAACAGTACGCAATATAGCAAGTGTTATAGTTAAATATAAGCATGCTGCTTCGAGTATTGTTGCTTTGTTTATCTCTCGTAGCTGTATTGGCTAAAGATGGCTGTCCAAGTGATAAGTTGACTGTTTATAAAGTGGTAGTGAATACGTTCTGGACAAGAAATACTTTTCCTAAACATTTCCCAGACTGGAGGCCACCTGCTCAATGGACTAAAACAATAGGTAAGTGTTCATTATCTTATTAAAGCCATAGACCACATAAAACATGAAATTGTAATGAATAAACACGAAATTGGAATTTTAAAACTGATAACAATTTTTCTCATGAGAGAGCGTGAAAAAACTGTAAAGTATGCAATTTGCGTGACTATTCATTTTTATTATGTCAGATACATGCAAAAATTACTATGAAAATGTTGTGCAGGTTGCTTAAATTTTGTGATCACTGCTACGGAGCTACAGTTGGGTTTTGAAACAAACTAAAGCTATTTATGTAAGTCCCATCAAGTGTTTTGTGATATAAATGCTTATGTTTTTATCTGGTCTATTGCTTTAAGGTGTTATATCAATTAGTGAATATCTCAAAAAGTGTCCGTTTTAACACATTTAAAATTTTAGCGTAAATTTAAAATGTGTTATTTTATTACTTACAAAATTTCATATATATTAGAAACTTGAGTAAAACTAAAGCCATAGGTAAGATTTAATTGACTTATTTATGAAATTTATTATATTTTTTGACACTTCATACATATTATAATTTAATATACAAGAGCGAACGTATAGCGATTATTATTATGTAACATGCGCAGCCTGTTATTCCACAAATGAGGAAAAAAAATACAATAAAACTATATTTCGTTGTGGTTGCGGCGGAAGGGCACAAGTCGTTTGGTTTTCACAACAATGAAGGTAACAAGTTGTTTGGTTTTCAAAACAATGAAGGTAACAAATCGTTTGGTTTTCAAAACAATAAAGGCAACAAATCGTTTGGTTTTCAAAACAATAAAGGCAACAAGACGTTTGGTTTTCAAGATTTAAAGGGCACAAGTCACTTTTCATCAATAAACAACATTGCATTTTTTTAATTTTGCTATTATTTTCGTATTTTTTTGGGATTTTTCTAGCAAATACGGCGGAAATGAATGAAAAATAAATCATTAATAAATTTCACATACAAATATTATTATATTTAACCTTTATAAGCATTTTATTTCTTTTATTCTTTCGACATTTGAGACGCTTTTAAACGAGTCAATTATTTGAAAGTGACACCATCGCGTCAAAAATAAAAATATCAAAAAACTAACTTCAGATTCGTTATTTTTAACGTGAAATTAACTGAAAAACATATGTTATATAAAAATATAAGACAAAAGTTTTTGGGTTGTAAAAACAAAGAAGGGTACCCCCTTCTTTCATCCCCTCTTAAAACAGTTTTTTGGGTTTTAAAATTAGTTGGTTTGCTCTAAGAACATTTTAAAGATAACCACCGTGTAGAGCGTAAAAAAATAAATTTTCCTGCTATATCAATTGATGGGTTGCATTTATTGTGTAGCTGTCAAAATTGAAAAACTACAAATTTTGGACCCTTATTTAGACGATTATTTTTTATTGAAGTTATTGGCCGATTTTAATGTGGCGCGCATAGAAAGATGCAAAATAAAGTCAGCAATAAAAAGTTTGCCAGAGTCAAGTTTGTACAGTTTGAATCTTGCGAGCTATGAAGCGTGTTGTCGAAAACTAGAAAAAATTATCAGTTTTTGAACGCATTTTGTTGCGCAAAACGGCACAATAATATACTGTTTTTTTTTTTGTTTTTTTTTTTTTTAACGATGTTGAATATCGTGTAAAATAAAGGAGGAAAATAATATATGACGTCAGCAAAGATTCTAAAGATTCTAAAGTACTGCATTTATGGTATACATATAGGTCTTGATCTATTGCCGTACGTGGTTATTAGTATGTGTGCCGCTATTGCATAACTCACAGAGGCTGTTTTTAATACTTTTTCCCTAATTTAGCTAGCGTAATAAAACCAACGCCATTCTTATTTTTTTGAGAAAAAAATGAGAATGAACACCAGATTTACTCATTTATCTCTGCTAGTTCCCGAGATAGATCGTGGATACTACGTGGCTGCAGCATCGCGATCAAAATGTTGGGGAGTTGCATTGAGTTTTTTACAGTTTTCTCTGCTGCTATTTAATATTTTGCAAAATAAATATACATATTTGTGATCCTTATAAAATTACCTTTCTTTTTGTATATAATATCATAAGTTTACGTTCTTTTGTAACGAAAAAATCAGGAGATGCGGGATGTTAATTCTCCCGTATTTAAATCTGCTGTATTCCCGCTGTGCGTACGTTACACGCAGTGATGTACGAAGTTAGTAATAGCTACTTTTTCCCTAATTATATTACGGTTATGAAACCTTTACCATTGTTCCTAATTTTGAAAAATATTTTGATCCATATGCGGTTGTCCATACTTTGGTCCAGTAGATATTTTGCGAGTAATCTCGCGCTTACTCCACGGGCAGTCGCGGTCTAACTCACAAAATATCTACTGGACCAAAGTATGGACAACCGCATATGGATCAAAATATTTTTCAAAATTAGGAACAATGGTAAAGGTTTCATAACCGTAATATAATTAGGGAAAAAGTAGCTATTACTAACTTCGTACATCACTGCGTGTAACGTACGCACAGCGGGAATACAGCAGATTTAAATACGGGAGAATTAACATCCCGTATCTCCTGATTTTTTCGTTACAAAAGAACGTAAACTTATGATATTATATACAAAAAGAAAGGTAATTTTATAAGGATCACAAATATGTATATTTATTTTGCAAAATATTAAATAGCAGCAGAGAAAACTGTAAAAAACTCAATGCAACTCCCCAACATTTTGATCGCGATGCTGCAGCCACGTAGTATCCACGATCTATCTCGGGAACTAGCAGAGATAAATGAGTAAATCTGGTGTTCAATCTCATTTTTTTCTCAAAAAAATAAGAATGGCGTTGGTTTTATTACGCTAGCTAAATTAGGGAAAAAGTATAAAAAACAGCCTCTGTGAGTTATGCAATAGCGGCACACATACTAATAACCACGTACGGCAATAGATCAAGACCTATATGTATACCATAAATGCAGTACTTTAGAATCTTTAGAATCTTTGCTGACGTCATATATTATTTTCCTCCTTTATTTACACGATATTCAACATCGTTAAAAAAAAAAAAAAAAAAAAAAAAAAAAACAGTATATTATTGTGCCGTTTTGCGCAACAAAATGCGTTCAAAAACTGATAATTTTTTCTAGTTTTCGACAACACGCTTCATAGCTCGCAAGATTCAAACTGTACAAACTTGACTCTGGCAAACTTTTTATTGCTGACTTTATTTTGCATCTTTCTATGCGCGCCACATTAAAATCGGCCAATAACTTCAATAAAAAATAATCGTCTAAATAAGGGTCCAAAATTTGTAGTTTTTCGATTTTGACAGCTACACAATAAATGCAACCCATCAATTGATATAGCAGGAAAATTTATTTTTGTACGCTCTACACGGTGGTTATCTTTAAAATGTTCTTAGAGCAAACCAACTAATTTTAAAACCCAAAAAACTGTTTTAAGAGGGGATGAAAGAAGGGGGTACCCTTCTTTGTTTTTACAACCCAAAAACTTTTGTCTTATATTTTTATATAACATATGTTTTTCAGTTCATTTCACGTTAAAAATAACGAATCTGAAGTTAGTTTTTTGATATTTTTATTTTTGACGCGATGGTGTCACTTTCAAATAATTGACTCGTTTAAAAGCGTCTCAAATGTCGAAAGAATAAAAGAAATAAAATGCTTATAAAGGGTAAATATAATAATAATTGTATGTGAAATTTATTAATGATTTATTTTTCATTCATTTCCGCCGTATTTGCTAGAAAAATCCCAAAAAAACACGAAAATAATAGCAAAATTAAAAAAATGCAATGTTGTTTATTGATGAAAAGTGACTTGTGCCCTTTAAATCTTGAAAACCAAACGACTTGTGCCTTTATTGTTTTGAAAACCAAACGATTTGTTGCCTTTATTGTTTTGAAAACCAAACGATTTGTTACCTTCATTGTTTTGAAAACCAAACAACTTGTTACCTTCATTGTTGTGAAAACCAAACGACTTGTGCCCTTCCGCCGCAACCACAACGATTTATAAAAACAATAATAAATTAAATAATTTAAAAGTTCTTAACATTACACCATTAAAAAAAAAAAAGGCAACAATACCATTATGTCAGATATATGAAATCAACACATCTGACTTATTTCCAAATATTTGGAATGATTTTTTAATTTTCTATTTAAAGGAATGTTTTTATTTATTTTACCAAGAGCGAGTAGTTGTTTCATTTCGCTTAACTTCGGCACAGAAAATCTTTTATATGCAATTTTATATACTTTTGTTTATTTACTAAATTTAGGATTTATACATTAAATATTTAAAAATTTAAAAAATGCACGGAAAAAATCAAATAAAATAAAATTTTATATTTAAAAGTTTTTTAAAAATAAATTTGTTCGATATAATACAAAGTTTTTTAAAATTTAAAGAGCCGCTGAAAAAAATAACGTTTATACTAACAAGTTACTGTTTAAACTTTTGTCAAGCAAGTTATTGGTTTGTACTGAAGAGTTACAACTATGGAACTGAATCATTTGTTAAATTTATCCATTAAATATCTAAATATATATATATATAAAAAATGGGAGTGAATAAAAATTTTGTATAATTTTATTTTGATTATAATATTATTTTTTAATTTAATTTCTTGTAGAATTATATACTATTGCATAAAATGTTAAGTAACGCAAAAGTAAATAATAAGTTTTGCTATTTTAATTTTTTTATACTTCATTTAGTATTCGGTTTTTCAAAAAAACAAACTGCTTTTATATATTTAATTTTTAATATTTAATTATAATAATAATTTATTTTAAATTTAACATAAAATTACACCGAGAAAACTTCTAAGATTTATATTATTAAAAAAAATTATAAGACATTAAAAATAAATGTAGATATATTAAGCAGGAAAACTGTGCAGACAAACATTTACTTATGAACCTGGTCCTCGCGGGTGGAAACAAAAGCGAGTTGTGACGCCATAAACCCGCAACTGGCAATTTGTGAATGAAAAATAAATTAGAAATCAATTACTGGGCAAATCAACATCCATATTTGGCTATAGACGGGTTGCCCTCATATTTAAGAGCCGCCATTATGTTGGTCAGGAATACATAGGCCAGCATAGGAAAAACTTCTTTTTTTTTTAATAGCAAAAGAAGCCTCAAAGCTCAATCAAAGCCTTCTTTCTAGCTCCTAATAAGCTACAAGAATATCAGAAAAATTCGTTCAGTTGAAATAAACTGTTTTTATGTGAACAATTAGGAGATAAGATGTTTCCCCTATGCTGGACAATGCATTAGGCACCACAAACATGGCGACAAAGCGCAAGGATGTGTAATGGGTCTATATGTTATTAGACATGTTTTTTGTTCAAAGTGTTATATACATATATACGTGTTTACAGCTAAGTAAAATTATACTGTTTTATTTTCTGAATGGAATGAATGAACTTTTTCATCAGTAATGAATAAGTCCGATTTTTTATTTTTTATACTTATTATAATACATGATTATCAACCTGATATTTATTACCACGTAATCTTACTGTAATAAAGAGGAGACAGAATAATAATAAAGTTTTAAATTATTTTATTAAAATTCATTTCTTTTATGTCAAGGGGAAAAATTTTCACTCAAATTATTTGTCATGTCATATCAATTTATGAGAATTTAATTTAGTTATATTTTATATAAGAGAGAGAGAGAGAGAGAATCTGCGTGTCTCATTCTCTTTGCATATTCTTTCTCTCTCTCTCTCTCTCTCTCTCTCTCTCTCTCTCTCTCTCTGTCAAAGAAGAGAGAGAGAGAGAGAGCGAGAAAGAAACAGAGGATCTACGTGTTTTATTCTCTTTCTCTTTGCATATTCTTTCTCTCTCATTCTCTCTCTCTCTCTCTCTCTCTCACACACACACACACACACACACACACACACACACACACTGTCTCTCTCTCTCTCTCTCTCTCTCTCTCTCCTGTCACTCTAAATATTAGCTCGTTGATATCAAGATGTCAACTATATAACTTCTCGTTTTTTTTATATTTAAATTCCAATGTAGAAGGGGAACGAACTTTCTGACAGTTATATTTCAAGATTCCATTCTCTGTCAGCATGCGAATATGTCTATATACTATTTCAATGCAATGGATAACTTAATTATTGAAATATCGTATTATATATAAGCCTATTAATTTAAATTAAGCTCCAAAAATATGTAAATTTATTGCATTTTTCTGAAGGAGCTTATTTTTAAAATTATTTTAAGTGATTTTTCACTTTTCTTTTCTTTAAATCCTTTTATTCTTCTTTTTTCTTCTTTTTCTTTTTTTTTTTTTTCCTTTTTTCTTTTAGTTTTTTTTCTTTTTTTAAAGTTTTATTATTATTATTTTATTGTTTTTAAAAACAGGTATCAAATTTATAGGCGATGTTTCACTGTTTCTCATAATATGAGAGGTGTTAAAAATCGTTTGTGTCAAAAGGCGTAAATATTTTGATTATATAGAAGGGCTTATATATGATATATTTTTTATTCAAATTTGTTTTTAATATCTTCAAAAAAAACTTTATTTGTGTTGCTTTTGTTTCGTTTTGTTCTATAAAATAAATTTTAAAATCCACATTTTTTTATAATCTTGTAATTAAGTATTTTTTTAAATATATTTTTAGTTGTATAATTTTTTATCGTAACTTATTTTAGAGGTATATCATATCAGTGACAAACTTTCATTGCAATTTTCATGAACTGAAAACACGCATATAAAACTCACAGATATATAAATTAGGTTATGTAACTCATACTGCATGTAATGTATGTCACTCAACATCATGGAGGATATTTTGGAACGCATGAATTAAAAATGATGATGTAAATAATACATGTATGTTATGTATGTATACTGCTAAAATTGAGGCTAATATACAGTATTACACATAATATTTTTGTGTACAAATGTGTCCATATTACCTCTCATACGACACGGGAAAAACTAACTAAAAAGTTGATAGTTACACTTTTATAATAAATATGTTATATTATAATAGCGGCTGCTGCAGCCAAAGAATTTGATTTAGATTTCTCTCTGAACTTTAGAACGTAAATATAGGATGAAAAAAAAAAAAAAAAAAAAAAAAAACGTAAAAACGTAAAAAGGTAGCTAAAAAGTTTATATTTAGTCTTTGTTATACTAAATTTGTTACATATAAATATGTTATATATATGCGAGAAAAATAATAATAAAAATATTTACAAATATTACAAAGAAAATACCCAGCACGGAAAAAATTATCTAAACAGCATAAAAAATTATTTAGACTTTTTTTTTATAATAAATATGCTAGATATATGCTAAGTTTTTTAAGATGTGCAGAGCTAACTATTTAGCACTGAAGAAATAACGTTTATCCTAACAAGTTACTGTTTAAACTTTTGTCAAGCAAGTTATTGGTTTGTACTGAAGAGTTACATCTATGGAACTGAAAAATTTGTTAAGTTTATGCTTTTCGTGTCTCAAATATTTTGGTCTCAGTGCAATAATTTTCTTTTAAAACACGTAAAAATATCTCAGCGTTTAAAAACCAAAAATAAAAAAAAAGGGCAGTGTGCATTCTATTTGCACCTGCATACTGCTATGATTAACTAGCACAATGCACCGATAAAACCTTTTTTTTTTTTTTAAACAAATTTACATTGTTATATAATGTGTGGATTTATAACTGAATTGATTTTTGCGAGCTTTAGTTTTCAAATACTTGCCATTATTATTATAAGTTTTATTTTTACTATTGAAAACAGCACAGTGCACAGTTAAGCCAACATATTACATGTTTATAATCATTATAAATAATTATAATATTACATGCATGTAATTGATACATGAAATAGTAAACATTTTAAATATAATTTGTGTATACAATAATAAGCTTAACAAGTAAAATGGAAAGAAAAAATAATGTTTAAAATAATAAATCATTTATCATTATGAAATGAAGTATCAATATGAATATATTATGCTAAATAAATAATAAATGAATGAATAAATAAACAAATAATAAAACAAACAAACAAATAAGCAAATAAATAAATAAATAAATAAATAAATAAATAAATAAATAAACAAACAAATAAATAAATAAATAAGTAAGTAAATAAATAAATAAACAAACAAATAAACAAATAAATAAATAAGTAAATAAATAAATAAATAAATAAATAAATAAATAAATAAATAAATAAATAAATAAATAAATAAATAAATAAATAAATAAATAAATAAATAAATAAATAAATAAATAAATAAATAAATAAATAAATAAACAAATAAATAAATAAGTAAATAAATAAACAAACAAATAAACAAATAAATAAATAAACAAACAAATAAACAAATAAATAAATAAATAAATAAATAAGTAAAAATTAGATTAATAATATTGAAGAGACGTTTCTATAATAATAAACTGAAAACCATGCAAAAAGTCGCTCTAAATTCACTACTACATATTTATGATAAAAACCAAGCAGCACGGAGTTAAAAAAAGATTATTATTGTTATTACATTCGTGTGTACACGGTGTATACAAGTATTTGATATGTTTGGCACGTTCTCCATACCAGCAGCTGGGATACATGATGTCATTTAAACGTTAGGTATCAACGTGTTATTTTCATTACAATAAAATATATATTTTCATGTTAATATCTGTACATAATATTATACCATGTTTAAATATAGTGTATACGCATGACGTCATATTTATTGCGCTTGGAGGCCATATTGGAGTAGTGAATAACATTGCTCAGCATAGGACAAACGTTGTTTTTCTCTATTTTGTTTGGGAAATTGGTAAATTAATAATGTGTATTTTTCTCACATACTTGAGATACTAATTCAAGCTATTAACAACATAAAAAATATTGCAACTGGTAAAATAAGTTATTTTCCTATGCTGCCTATGTTATTTAGTGATCCAACATGGCGTCGACTTTGATATGAATGCATACACCCTATATAAAGTATATTTTGATGTTAATATGTGTACATACATAATCATGTATAAATAGTTGCAGGCGGCGGCACACACACACACACATATGATGTTTTATATTTAATGTTACATAATACAATAGGATAGCTAGTTGATCATCAATCAATGACCAAACTTACCATCTATCAAACTGATATGCCAGAGTAGGATAAATATAACAGGTAGTACTATGTCATAACAATATAGGCAGGTAACATAGAGATATGCTTGTATATATAGGATGTATGCACATGACGTCATATTTATTGCGCTTGGACGCCATACTGGAGTAGGGAATAACATTACTCAGCATAGGACAAACTTATTGAAGAACAAATATGAAAATTTGTAGAATTCGTTAAATGGAGTTTATCGGTTTAGCGCGCGGGGAAACGCAGAGAAAACTAAAGCGACTAAAGGTCCACTAATTTAACATTACGCTTTTGGGAAAAACACTTTTGTTTTTGTTTTCTTTTTCTTTTTCTTTTTTTTTTTTTTTTTTCTTTTTCTTTTTTTTTTTTTCTTTTTTTCTTTTTTTTGCGATTTTTGCAAAATACTATATATTATACTGCACTAAATCTAAATGTATATTTCAATGAGGACTATATGAACTATTAGACATACTTTTAAATGTTTTATTTAAGCCAGATTTAAAAATAATAATATTCCATTATTGATAAACATTTTTTTTTTAAATTGCATTTCAATTTTTTGTTTATAAAAATGGTCAAAGGCCTAGAAATACATGAACTAAAGTTTATAAAAATAATAAATTGGCTTTTTGCTTCATATTTTATTAATTAAAGCAAATTAAATGAAACATCGCAATCTGTGAACTTCTTAATTATTTCACTATAAAGTTTGTTATAGTAATGAAAATAGACATTATTTAATTAATTATTATTTAAATTGTACAATAGTTATAATATTATGAAATAAGAGAATATATTGTAAGTCTTAAACTTAAGGCCTCGCAGTTGATGAGATTTCCCTGCTTATTTCTCGAGGTAGATTACTGAAAACTTTACTATTTTATATTATTTATTATTATTTAAATTGTACAATAGTTATAATATTATGCAATAAGAGATTATATTGTAAGTCTTAAACTTAAGGCCTCGCAGTTGATGAGATTTCCTTGCTTATTTCTCGAGGTAGATTACTGAAAACTTTACTATTTTATATTTAGAACCGAGGGGAAATATGACGTCTGAAATATTGTACACTGCACGCCATGAAAACTGGAGGCTTTGCTCAGCAAATCTAATATTGTCATTTATTGCACATGATGTCATATTTCATGCGCTTGGAGGCCATACTGGAGTAATTAATAACATTGCTCAGCATAGGACAAACATCGTTTTTAGCTATTTTCTTTGAGAAATCGGTTAATTTGTTTTATTATTTTTCTCACATACTTGAGATACTAATTCAACCTGCTAACATTACGTCACCTTAGAGTGAGAACCTCGTATATCGCAAAATTTTTGACGGGATTCTGAACCTTATATTATATCTACATAAGACTCAAAATTGCATCATTTTATTTTGGATATACGAGGTTCTCACTCTTAGTAAAATTTACTAACTTGTCAATTACATACTATCACTCTATTGTTGATTGAGTTAACTAACTTTTGTTACTTAAATTAACAAGGAAAAGTTATTAAAGGCGGTTTTAACCATTTTTTTTAGTAACGTACTGCAAACTGTTACTAAAAATAAAAATTTCCGTGCAACATCATAGCTTGCTAAAATATTGCTTCGTATTTTTTAACTGATGATCTTTATAGCATTTTGTAAGTAAAATTAATTAATAGAACATTAAAGTAATGTGATAGTAGGTAAACACAGCAATCAATCAATCAATCAATCAATCAATCAATCAATCAATCAATCAATCAATCAATCAATCAATCAATCAATCAATCAATCAATCAATCAAAAAAAAACAAAAAAGCAAAAAAGCAGATAATAATATAAACCTGTGCATGTATATGAAATTGGCAATTGCATCCTAATTGAACGTATGGAGGTTATTGGTTTAAAAAATTCTTAAAAATGTTCTATATGTCTTTAAACACGTAAAAGTATGTCTATAGTATTTCTCATATAAATATATCTGAAATCACTGAAGTAGTTTACGCAAAAATCACAAAAAAAAAAAAAAAAAAAAAAAAAAAAAAAAAAAACAAAAAACAAAACAACATCATTATAATCGTAATGTTAAATTAGGGGACCCTTAGCTTGTCCCGCGCGCTAAACCAATCAGCTCCCAATTAAGTGATGACTATAATTTATGTATACAAATAAAAAAAAAATGTAAAAATGATAATGAAATAAAAAGGAAATGTGTTTTATTCGTAAAAAAAATATATATTTGAAAAGAAAAAGTACCATGTGTGAAACTTTAAGTTTATAATAATTAAGACAAAAAATCACAAAATGTCAGGATGCGTGTAATAGTAAGTAGAAATCACTATGTATAAAAAGTATTAGAATTTTTTCTAAATAAATAAATTTCTATTCCAACACATATTATTAACATACGAGAACACAGCAAAAAATTTAAAAAAAAAAATCGGTCAGTCTGTTAAAATGTATTAAGATTTTTTTTTTTTTTTTTTTTTTTAATTATTATATTTTTAAACCCATAATTTATACAAAATCCAGCCATGGCATAGCCTTATCGGTTGGTTCATTATATTTTTTTCACAGAATGTCAATGTATTAAGTAATTACTAAATTAATCATGAATTATGCTTATATTTCTAAACAATAGAAGTAAATTATCAACACAAAAAACACACTAAGGGCTGTAAGCTGCAACCTCTAGTTAAACCTTATATAGTTATCTTTTTTTAATTGTTGCAACAATCAAAATAACAACTTAACTACGGTTTAACTAGTTAGTTAGCGTCGCAGCTTACAGGGGTTAGTTCTTTTCAAAATACAGAGAATAAGATCATATGATGGAAACAAATTTAATAAATATTTATAAATTATTAAAGAAGAATTTTTTTATACTAACTTTCATTTCATTTTTATTTATTATTATTTTTTTTAACTCTGTTGGAACTTGATTCCACAATTTAGGTAATAAGAATTTGTTACTCATGTTAGTCATTAGAATCATGTTTTAGAATTTAAAAATAAAATTATATCTACAGGTAAAATAGAAATAAATATAAAAAAGTTCATTAACATAAGTAGATAGTTAGTTAAACTACAGGCACTATGATGACTCACTCACTCTCTCTCTCTCTCTCTCTCGTCTGACTAAAGTTTTTATATTTCTAACATATTTCCTGCTCTCATGTTGCTAGCCTTGGGCTGCACGGTACGGCTCTCCCAGACTTTAATTTACACACCTGGGCAAACTGCCAAAAATATTTTTACTATACATTATATACAGGGTAATCTACTATAATTAATTATTGTACAGGGTGTCTACATTGTCAAGATTTGCCTTGAAATTTCACGTAGTTTTAATTATACTTTACAGGACCTCTAAGTATTTAATTGTAATTTAATATTTATATGCATTATAATTATATGTATATAAATTAATACAAACGGTTATGATCTTATAACGAAAAGTATCATCGAATCTAAAAAATAACAATAATAAAAAGTTTTATTTATTATTATTTTATATTTGCTTCTATATACTTAAGAGAGTAAAAAACAGTTAAGATTTCTGGCTTTAAAATTGAGCATAAAGTATACTTACATGCATTTTATTTATTGTTATTATTGTTATTATTTTTTTAATATTTCTCAAATTTCTAATTTTCCACATCTCATGGTAGTTATGTGCTTATGTGTATCCAATCAGATGAAAGCGGATAATCGGTAGTTGACCCCTAATTTACTATTCTGTATGTACGATAGTTTGGCTCATACAAAGTATCATACTTTACTAAGTAATTCTCAAGTACTGTGTTTATGAAGGAGAAATTTAAATGACGCATTTACATGGTTTAATGTAAAAGATTTTGATCAAAAATTTCACCGATATTGACTAATAAAGGAACAACTGCTTTGAAGCCGACTATAAGTGATTTCACTCAAATCCGCTTCCGTTTCTACTAACTGCGCATGCGTTTTAAGTAGAAACGGAAGCAGATGTGAGCGAAATCACTTAAAGTCAGCTTCAAAACAGTTGTTACTTTAGCAGTCAATAGGAAGTTATGGTAAAACACTTCAAAATCAATATATATATATATATATATATATATATATATATATATATATATATATATATATATATATATATATATATATATATATATATATATATATATCACTACTAACTTTGAAAAAAAAAAACTACGTAATAATTATGCAAGCTTATTTTCAGCATAATTTGTTCAATATAGCAAAATCTATACCAAACTGCATTATAATAACTTTGTTACATATAGCATAAATATTATGTTGTACAGCCATAATTATTTATGTTTTTCTAATTTAGCATCATTTATGCTACAGTAATATGCAGCATAAATTACGTAATTTTCTGTGAATAACATTGCGCAGCTTAGGACAATTTTTTTTTTTTAGCTGTACTTTTGGAAAAATTTATTAATTTTTTTATTATTTTTAATTTTCTAGCATACTTAAAAACTTTAATTGACTTGTTTTTAACAACATCAATACTCTCAAAAATATTTTTTTAAACTGGCAAAATGTGTTATTTTCCCATATGTTTGTATTGAGTTATAGTTCAGTAATAGTTATCCAACATGGCGTCAACTTTAACATGAATGCAAACACCCTACCCCTATAGTATTTAATGTTATATTAAATATAATGTATCTAAATTAAACCAGTGATAAAAATTAGTCATGAATTAAAGTTAGATTAATAAATGTTGTGTCAGAACTTCTTTGCCAAAATTAAATAAGCTTAATTGACTGAACAATTAAATATCCCAGACAAACTTTATTCATTTATCAAATCAACATTATGTTTAACTGTGACTTCAGTTTACATAATTTTAATTATTTCTGGAGCTTTGCCAAGGTGACTCGAACATATGAACATAGGCAGGCGCTTCTCAATGTTTAAGTAGATTAACAGTCCGTGAATAACACAAAAATTACGAGAACTAATTTAAATGTTTAATTTCTTCTTAATCTGATTTTGACCGGGGAAATGGTTGTCATTTTTTTGTTTTATGAACTTAAAGCGCGTAAAAGTGTGTTTGATAAATTGATATATATTTATATAATTGAAATGACTCAGTTATAACTGCATTTAAAAAACCCAAAACATCAATATAAGTTTCAATTAAGGCGTAGACTTATCGGTTGGATCATAATAATATTCACATGTCGATTTTTCAATCATACAATTATGTAAAAACACAATAAATAATAATAATTTACATTATTATATTGGAGAAAGAAATACAAAAAAAAAAAAAAAAAAAAAAAATGAAGAAAGAGAAATATATTATAATGTGAATAAAAATTAAAGTTATCATTTTACAGCTTATTAAAGTGAAAATTTTAATTAAAAATATATTTTCAAATAAATAAATAAGTATAGAGAATGAATGAATGAATGAATGAATGAATGAATGAATGAATGAATGAATGAATGAATGAATGAATGAATGAATGAATGAATGAATGAATGAATGAATGAATGAATGAATGAATGAATGAATGAATGAATGAATGAATGAATGAATGAATGAATGAATGAATGAATGAATGAATGAATGAATGAATGAATGAATGAATGAATGAATGAATGAATGAATGAATGAATGAATGAATGAATGAATGAATGAATGAATGAATAGACCTGACCTCAATAGAATTTGACCTCATAGAGTCAAATAAAAATTTATTGAATTAAATTTATTCAACATTATAATAAATTATTTTATTATAATATAATAATATTTATATTAATTAATAATTAATAAACAGTAAAATTTAAAAATAAATATTACTATATATAAATATATAAGCAAAAATTAAAACTATTATTTTCTATTTAAAAAATCAATAACAAGAATAAATCGTAATATATTTTAATTTTACATATTTTAATTTTATTTCAATTTTAACACGAACAAGTTTTAAAAGTCATATTTTAAGTTTGTACAAATTATTAGCCTCTAAAAGTTTCAAAAAATAAATTAGGTTTGATATATTATGTATATGATGTCGGTAGATGGTAAAAGAATAAAATATTCGAATGATATCAATTATATGAGAAAAGTGACAGTTAGAAAGAGAAAGATGCAAATTTAAAATATAACCTGTATATAAATTATAATATATTGTTTTAACTCTTAAAGAAATAGGCCAGAAGAAAACATTAGTATTTACGTCACAAAACACTTGATGGGACTTACATAAATAACTTTAGTTTGTCTCAAAACCCAACTGTAGCCCCGTAGCAGTGATCAGAACATTTATAGATTTATGCAACCCGCACAACATTTTCATACTAATTTTTGTATGTTTCTGACGTCATAAACAGAAATATTCACACAAATTGCATATTTTACAGTTTTTTCACGCTCTCTCGTGGGGCCACATTAAAAATTATTATCAATTTTGTAGTAGGGTACCGGCCTCATATCTCAAAAACTAGAAGATGTTTTTTAGGTCTAAATTTGTTGTCATTGTGTAGCCAAGGGTTACACCTAGCCGTGATACAAATTTCAAGATGTTTGACTGTCCCGAAAAAAAATTAACATTGGGCCTTATGGGCTTAAAATTTCAAAAAAAAGAATCCCAAAATTTGTATATATTTGAAATTGTCTCGAGCTGAAGTATATCATTGTTCTAAATTTTTGATTTTTTTGACGAGAAAAGTTTAAATGTAATGGCCGACATCTACTAACTTAATCCTTAACGTAGACCGACTTGGGCCGCAAATTGACAAAAGAAGAACTAAATATATTTTCACAATAGTTTTTTGTACATGATTTAATTCCAACAAAACAGACACTATAATTTTTACATAAAATCTAGTAAATTATATTTTGTTTCCGAAAAAAGTTTTAATAATATTAATTTTAAAAAAGTTTCTATTCTGACTAAAATTTACCACTAAAATTTGAATTTCCACATTTACATGTTATTTTTAATGTGTAATAGTAATAACTTAAATATTTGATCGTGTTTTCACATGTTTGACATAACTAAGCAACATTTCTTCTTTATTTTGTGTTATTATTATAATAAGCGACCGTCTAGTTTGCGAGATATCAGTCGGTCACCTACCTCCTTAAAAAGAAAATTTTCTTTTATGTGGTCTATGCCTTAAAGATATATATTTTTAATCTTTTATTATTTTCTTTCTTTCTCTCCGAATGGTTTAGCAGTTGTAATAAATTATAAACTATTATATATATATATATATATATATATATATATATATATATATATATATATATATATATATATATATATATATATATATATATATATATATATATATATATATATATATATATATATATATATATATATATATATAAGAGGTTTAAAATGTTATTAAGTATATATCTTTAAATTTCTACTACTTAAAAAGATTTAGTGAAAGAAAAATCATGGTAAGCTGATATCGCAGCTAAAATTATTATGCGAATAGAATTTATATTTTCTTTTTTTTTTTTAAGTATATGATTTCAAATATATAATCTTTTTAATATGTAAAAAAAAGTGATTGATTTTTTTTTTTTTTTTTTTTTTTTTTTTAAGACTTATAAAAATAATATTTTCCTATCGTACAGATTATCTATCCATGATATTTCTTTCTTTTAAAGTCCTTATGCACTTATTTTTTTATCATTTAGAATACTAGATTGATAATTACCATACCTTATTATCCATGAATTAGACACCAACACCTTGATTTTGTATTTTGTAAATCAACATGTTGGTGTCTAATTCATGGATACTAAGGTATGGTAATTATCAATCTAGTATTCCAAATGATAAAAAAAAAAAGTGTATAAGGGCTTTAAGGGTTGTATTCAGATCGCTTGTATCTCAAATTCTAAAAATAAAGCTGACAAACTTTATGATGACATTTGAAAGTTAACAGTAACAGCTACCTAAGATAACATTGTCAGAACCTGTGACCATCAGATAAGAGAGAATTATTGATATTAACATGGGCTCTTATGGGACTAAAATTTCTAAAAATTATAATTTAAAATCTGACCCTCTATTTTTGTTTTTTTTACATTTTTGAAGATACCATATTATCCTAATGTATCACTGGGCAAAATTACAGATTTTTATTTCTTTACAACTTTTTAGTTAAAGCCCGCGCAGTACCTGATTTCTCGCCTTAGATTTAATAATTTTTTTTAAAAAACTCTTCAAACAAAGCAATAATGCTGTTCGTAAACCCTGTTTTCTGCTCCTAAAATGACGATCAACTTTGGTTATTCAAATGGAATGCGCATTTTTTTGTGCAAGAGAACACGGTTTACAAACAACACTAATATAAAAGCTATGCAATAAATGTGAATGCATATGAAGTTTATATATAATGGTCAGTTTTATGGATATTACGCTTTTTTTTTTTTTTTTTTTTTTTGGATTTTTTTTTTTTTTTTTTTTTTTTTTTTTTTTTTTTTTGTAACTGTGAGATTTGAGACCAACGTTTAATTTGTATTTATTTTTAGTTCAAATGTTAATAGCAATTATTTTATGGTGAGAAATTTGTCACCTGAATGTTTTAGTGTCCATGTTTTATATTTCCAAATAAAAAAAAACTAATAAATATTGAAAAATAAGTAAGACCTCCCGAGTAGAACGCTAAGTATGACAATTCTATGATTTTTCAATGAAATTTCAATGAAATGTCCCATAACGATGACACAACTGCGATTTAATGAAGACAAAGTATGACAAAGTCACAAAAATAATTTTTTTAAAATGTCTAACAATGAAATTTCGATGACAAAAAGACGACATAACGACGACATGAAATTTTTTGTTTTTACAAAAATGAAATAAGTATGACAGCAAAAAATTATTGATGAAATAACGATGGCAGTTTTATTTTTCAAAAACCTAAATGCGACACAACGACGACAACGATTAAAATTCAATATGTATGAAATAACGATGACACGAAGAAATAATAATTTAAATTATTATTTCTTCGTGTCATCGTTATTTCATACATATTGAATTTTAATCGTTGTCATCGTTGTGTCGCATTTAGGTTTTTGAAAAATAAAACTGCCATCGTTATTTCATCAATAATTTTTTGCTGTCATACTTATTTCATTTTTGTAAAAACAAAAAATTTCATGTCGTCGTTATGTCGTCTTTAAGTCATCGAATTTTCGGTTTTAGCTGGTAGATTGATAGAAAAATATCATATTATATATATAATTAAATAATTAATCTATATTAATATAACGTGTTTGATTAAAATTACTACTGACATAATTATATAGATTTTTTTTCCTATGTGCAAAAATGCATGCTAAACGGTTTCGGAGTGTGTATTTTTCAATATTGTAAAAATATAAAATAATTATTTTATATTATATTAGTTATTAATGTAATGAAATTTAATATTTTACTAAAAATTATGCCAATCTAAATCAGCTTTAAATATAGTCAATGTGCTTATTATTAACTCTATAAGCGTAACAAAAATTGTTAAATTGATTGAATTTTTATTGTTATATATTTCTTAACACGCGTACGATAAGGCAAATTAATTGCAAGCATTAAAAGAAAAGTTAAAAAAATATATTATAAATATGTTTCAAACAATTCAAAAATTAGTATTGCATAAATATATGGAAAGTAATAATTTAGTGCCAAAACTGACAATTATTATAATCACTTATATAGCTTTTTTT
>OX439133.1:39442091-39444591 GCA_949318235.1 Ecdyonurus torrentis
AGGGCGGTATGCTAGACCCGCTCCTACCTGCGCGCAGCATAGCATACCTGTCGGCCAGGAGAAATAGACTCAGGTGAGGTGGGCTTGCAAACTCACCCCTAGTATATTTGAGTTAGCACTAATATACTAAATTTTAGAATTGGACCGCAAAATGGCGTACATGAGATTTTTTTAAATAATTCTGTGTATTAATTTAATTATTAATTATTATAAAAAATAAACGTTGGTAATAATTTGAAATATTCAATGAAATGAATAATTCCCGCGGTGGATGTTCTTAGTTTATTATAATTGTATGCAAATATACTTTCATATAAATTACATAATTATAAATCATATCATAATTTGTTAGTAGCGGGGGACAGTGGACCATTTTTTTTTCAATGCGTCGATCGGGTTTGGCTACCATAGGCCATATCGATGAATATATCAAATATAATATACCATTGTGTTACTACATGACGACTCATTTTGCACCTTATTTGACTGTGCGATTACTTCATTTTTATTTTTTATGTAAAATCGTCACTTATAATTCTATTTGCATGTTATACGCGGTAATTAAGACAGTTAAAGTATTTTTATAAATCTGATAGTTTAGAATTAATTACCTTCTTCATGGTCTCCTGAAAAATAGAGAAACGTGGCCATTTAAACAGAGATTGGCTGATTTTAGCAATGCTAGCTCCTAGTTCGCGGGAATACTAGATCGGCTCAGGCGGGTTAAGCACAGCTGCGCTGGCAGTCAGGTGCCGCTCCTCCTGGATCTCAGGTGACATAAAAACTATACTGACTTTAACTGACGCTAGGTACCGCTCCCCCTAGATCGCAGGTGGTATAAAATCTAGTGCTAGGGTTTTGGCGTCACTTATGCTAGAGATGCAGGCTACTCAGATCTTGCACGCATGTACTAGGGCGCGGGCTTATTTGCGTTAGTATACTAATCTACTTAAATTTAGCACATCTTTTTTTTCCGTGTATTCCACCTGATAACAACATCAATGCTCTCAAAAATATTGCTAAGTATTTTTAAACTGTCAAAATGTGACATTTTCCTATACTGGCCAATGTAATTTAGTACTCACTTATGGCGTCGACTTCAACATGAATGAAAACACCCTATAGAAATTTTAGGTATCGACCCCAAGAGCATGTTAAATCTATATTTCCCAATGTATATTATGTTAGAATGTTTCAATATTTACTAAATTAAAAATATTTTAATTACTTTATGGCCTAAAAATTTTTCTTCCTTTTCAAAGCAAAATATTTGTTCATAATGAATATAATACCTCCATAGAAACAAAAGCAATATCCTAAAATTATTTAGCAAAGAAGTTTGAAAGAAAATCCTTGGAAATAATTGCTATTGGTTATTATGTCATAATATATGTCAACATGGCTTAATTAAAATTATAAATCAACCTCAAGGTGTTTCTGTACATAAATTTAATTATAAATAAAACAAGTACTTTATAATGAGAATTACATCATCACTTGTGGGTCATGAAGTTCAATATGTGATTTCAAACTGAAGAAAAAGTGAATGAGATAACTTGTGTATGAATCTTATAGTATTATGTACAGGGTTGCCAGTTTTGTATTTAAATCCCTTGTCAAGTTACTTTTTTATCATTTAGAATACTAGATTGATAATTACCATACCTTATTATCCATGAATTAGACACCAACATGTTGATTTTGTATTTATTTTCATTTTGACGGTTATTTCACGTATCTGACGTCACAATGTACAGATGGGGCTGTGATAGGGGTAAAAAGATAGGGGATAGCTTGAGGGAGGGGCTTAAATTTATCACGTGACCAGAGCGGTGATTGCGTGATTGGCGATGGTACATTGTGACGTCAGATACGTGATATAACAGTCAAAAAGGAAAATAAACGAAAATAAATACAAAATCAACGTGATGGTGTCAAATTGATGGATATTGAGCTATTATAATTATCAGTCTAGTATTCTAAATGATAAAATAGTAAGTTGACAAGGCCTTTAAAGGAATAGACCAGAAGACAACATAAACATTTATATCACAAAACACTTGATGGGACTTACACAAATAACTTTAGTTTGTCTCAAAACACAACTGTAGCTCCGTAGCAGTGATCAGGAAATGTTGATTTATGCAACCGCTACAACTTTTTCATTCTAATTTTTGCATGTTTCTGACGTCATAAACATGAGTAGTCACTTAAATTGCATACTTTACAGTATTTTCACGCTCTCTCTCGTGGGGCTACATTAACATTCTGGTAACAATTGGTATCAGTTTTGTAGATCTCATTTCGTGTTTGTGTATTGCAAAGCACATGTGGTTTTATGTGGTCTATGACTTTAACTTACCCAAATTTTGTACCCTTTAGCATTGTGGAATCATAAAACTTTTTCTTTATTTATTTTTTTATATATATATATTTTTTTAAACTTTTGCAATCTGCAAATATTTTTTAGATAAACTTGACGTCTTTCAAGCTAATACAA
>OX439133.1:39450481-39457981 GCA_949318235.1 Ecdyonurus torrentis
AAAAAAAAAAAAAAAAAAAAAAAAATGTAAAAAAAAATGTAAAAAAAAAATGTAAAAAAAATGTAAAAAAAAAATTAAATGAAAGTATTAACTAATTTTAATTTTTTTTTTTTTTATAAATTGATTAAAAAATAAATGTTAATATATTATTTACCATTATATTTTACAAGAATACAAGATATTACCTTAGAATGGTAAAATTTGTCTATCATAATTTGTTTTTATTATATTAAAATAAAATATTAAAGTTTTTCAGTTTCAATTTCTTTATTGATGCTTATACAAATTGATACATAAATAAATGTTTACAAAAATATTTATAAAGGAATACAATTAGTTCATAATAGTTTCAGTCATATTTCAAACATTAGCAATATATTCTTATAATATCTAATCTTAATTATATAGCTAAAAATATTTTTAAACATTATTTTTTATTTTAAAAATTTCTTTCAATATTTTCACAATTCAAATATAGTTTTTATATAAATTATATAGTTAATTGTTATAAATTTTTACTTCATTTCTTTGAAGAATAGTCACCAATACTCACGCAGCGTCAAAAATAAATACATAATAATTATGCAAGCTCATTTTCAGCCAAATTTGTTCTATACAGCATAATTAATGCTATATTACAAAACAATTATGTTATGTAGCATAACTATTATGTTGTACAGCCATAAATATTTATGTTGTTCAAATTTAGCATAGTTTATGCTATAATGACATAAATGCAGCATAATTTACGTAATTTATTATTTCCCTGCGTATGAATTAATAATAATTAAGAAGCCATAGACCGCATAAAACAACATGTGCTTTTTAATGAATAAACACAAAAATGGGATCTTCAAAACTGATGACAATTTTACCAGAATGTTAATGTAGCCCCACGAGAGAGCGTGAAAAAAACTGTAAAGTATGCAATTTGCGTGAAAATTCATGTTTATGACGTCAGAAACATGCAAAAAATTAGTATGAAAATGTTGTGCGGGTTGCATAAATCGAATTTTCAAATCTCTGCTACGGGGCTACAGTTTGGGTTTTGAGACAAACTTACGTTATTTTTGTAAATCCCATCAAGTGCTTGTGATATAAGTGCTTATGTTTTTCTCCGGTCTATTCCTTTAAGAGACTGGTTATATTTCAAAAATATTTCTGTCATAATTAGGTAATTTTTTTAAAAAAAAATGAGTGTGAATTACGCAATTTTAAGTCATTTAAGACCCATTTATTTTAAACATTTACCACAATATATAATATATATATATATATATTTTTTTTTGAAAAATTCAACATTTTTCTACATTTTTTGCTCAACAAATATTTTTTTCTTTTGTAACAATTTGTAATAAAATCCACATAAAATCCGGTGTTTGATAATATTTAATAATGCCAAGTAGAATCCACGCAGTAATGAAAGTTCTGAAGAAATGTGATCGTAAAGAAAAGATTTACCGGCAGATTTTTAGTCTAGTAAACGTTAACGTAAAATTGTTAACGTTAAAGGAATAGACCATAGAAAAACATAAGTATTTATATCACAAAACACTTGATGGAATTTACATAACTAACTTTAGTTTGTCTCAAAACCCAACTGTAGCTCCGTAGCAGTGATCAGAAAATGCGATTTATGCAACCTGCATAACATTTTTATGCTAATTTTTGCATGTTTCTTACGTCATAAACATGAATATTCACGCAAATTGCATACTTTACAGTATTTTCACGCTATCTCGTGGAGCTACATTAATATTCTTATATTAATAAATACACTAAATAAATATAGACTAAAAAAAAAAAATACTGACGAGGTACGAGAAATAATCAATTAAATTAACCTTTCATTTTTATAAATGAGTGATTATAAGTAAAATATTTTATAAATGATTAAATTTATGAATAATCATTAAAAAAAATGCTTATCGTCTAAAATACTGTTTACGTTTTATTTAACGCAAGTTAACTCCTTAATATACGCAAATTTCTAGTTACATTCTATAGGCTGTATCCAGATGACGTCATATTTAATGCGCTTGGACGCCATACTGGAGTAATAAACAACATTGCTCAGTAAAGGGCAAACTTCATTTTTGTTTATTTTCTTTGGGAAATCAGTTATTTATTTGTTTGGCATTATTATTTTTCTCACATACTTGAAATTTAACATATTTAAAACATCAATGCTCTCAAAAATAGTGCATAGTGGTTTTAAACTGGCAAAATGTGTCATTTTCTTATGCCACACATGTTATTGAGTGATCCAACATGGCGTCAACTTTAACATGAATGCATACACCCTATATGCCAATAAGTTAAGTTGAATATTAGTTCCTACATTAAAGATAAAATAAATCCACTTGGCTCCGAGCTATCTAAATATAATACAATAAAGTTGCCACGCTATTCAGCTCAATATACATTCACTTCAATGTTATCTGATTTTTCTATTATTGTTGGTTATGAATGATTCACCTGAAGTCGACTCACTGTCTAGGCTAGGGGGGTAGTAGTCAGAGTTTGGCTTTAGGCCCATCTAACTTAATAGAGGTCTGCACGGTACACTTTGTGTGTAGAGACATCTTCACGGCACTTCAAGGCAGGTCACTGTCTAGGCTAGGGGGGTAGTAGTCACATTTTGGCTTTAGGCCCATCTAACTTAATAGAGGTCTGCACGGTACACTTTGTGTGTAGAGACATCTTCACGGCACTTCAAGGCAGGTCACTGTCTAGGCTAGAGGTAGTAGTCACATTTTGGCTTTAGGCCCATCTAACTTAATAGAGGTCTGCACGGTACACTTTGTGTGTAGAGACATCTTCACGGCACTTCAAGGCAGGTCACTGTCTAGGCTAGGGGGGTAGTAGTCAGAGTTTGGCTTTAGGCCCATCTAACTTAATAGAGGTCTGCACGGTACACTTTGTGTGTAGAGACATCTTCACGGCACTTCAAGGCAGGTCACTGTCTAGGCTAGGGGGGGTAGTAGTCACATTTTGGCTTTAGGCCCATCTAACTTAATAGAGGTCTGCACGGTACACTTTGTGTGTAGAGACATCTTCACGGCACTTCAAGTCGACTCACTGTCTAGGCTAGGGGGGTAGTAGTCACATTTTGGCTTTAGGCCCATCTAACTTAATAGAGGTCTGCACGGTACACTTTGTGTGTAGAGACATCTTCACGGCACTTCAAGGCAGGTCACTGTCTAGGCTAGGGGGGTAGTAGTCACATTTTGGCTTTAGGCCCATCTAACTTAATAGAGGTCTGCACGGTACACTTTGTGTGTAGAGACATCTTCACGGCACTTCAAGGCGGGTCACTGTCTAGGCTAGGGGGGTAGTAGTCACATTTTGGCTTTAGGCCCATCTAACTTAATAGAGGTCTGCACGGTACACTTTGTGTGTAGAGACATCTTCACGGCACTTCAAGGCAGGTCACTGTCTAGGCTAGGGGGGTAGTAGTCACATTTTGGCTTTAGGCCTATCTAACATAATAGAGGTCTGCACGGTACACTTTGTGTGTAGAGACATCTTCACGGCACTTCAAGGCAGGTCACTGTCTAGGCTAGGGGGGTAGTAGTCACATTTTGGCTTTAGGCCCATCTAACTTAATAGAGGTCTGCACGGTACACTTTGTGTGTAGAGACATCTTCACGGCACTTCAAGGCGGGTCACTGTCTAGGCTAGGGGTAGTAGTCAGAGTTTGGCTTTAGGCCCATCTAACTTAATAGAGGTCTGCACGGTACACTTTGTGTGTAGAGACATCTTCACGGCACTTCAAGGCAGGTCACTGTCTAGGCTAGGGGGGGTAGTAGTCACATTTTGGCTTTAGGCCCATCTAACTTAATAGAGGTCTGCACGGTACACTTTGTGTGTAGAGACATCTTCACGGCACTTCAAGGCAGGTCACTGTCTAGGCTAGGGGGGTAGTAGTCACATTTTGGCTTTAGGCCCATCTAACTTAATAGAGGTCTGCACGGTACACTTTGTGTGTAGAGACATCTTCACGGCACTTCAAGGCAGGTCACTGTCTAGGCTAGGGGGGTAGTAGTCACATTTTGGCTTTAGGCCCATCTAACTTAATAGAGGTCTGCACGGTACACTTTGTGTGTAGAGACATCTTCACGGCACTTCAAGGCAGGTCACTGTCTAGGCTAGGGGGGTAGTAGTCAGAGTTTGGCTTTAGGCCCATCTAACTTAATAGAGGTCTGCACGGTACACTTTGTGTGTAGAGACATCTTCACGGCACTTCAAGGCAGGTCACTGTCTAGGCTAGGGGGGTAGTAGTCAGAGTTTGGCTTTAGGCCCATCTAACTTAATAGAGGTCTGCACGGTACACTTTGTGTGTAGAGACATCTTCACGGCACTTCAAGGCAGGTCACTGTCTAGGCTAGGGGGGTAGTAGTCACATTTTGGCTTTAGGCCCATCTAACATAATAGAGGTCTGCACGGTACCAGTCTTAAAGTCGTTACCTGAATTTTATATTTTCTACGTTAAAGGCGTAGAACACCTTGAACAAAAAAGTTGCGTAATATCCTAACAAACCTGAAAATCAACGTTGATTTGGTCGGAGTCATTGATTTCTAATTTATTTTACATTCACAAAATATGACACTGGCGGTTACTGACGTCACAGCTCACTTGTTTTACGCGCGCGTAAATCGGGCGAGCTGTGACGTCAAATCCTAACTTATTTGAGATAAACACTTTTGAGTTATTATGAACAGCTAAAATAATGCATTTTAGCAAATTATTAACTATTTAAGTTTTTTAATTTATTTTAATTTAATTTTTTTTTTGTATTTATTTTATTATTTTTTTTTTTTTTGCCATTTGAAGTTTTTTCCAGCTATTTTAAGTTAAATTAGTATTTGCTAAAATGCATTATTTTAGCTACTCATAATAACTTAAAAGTGTTTATCTCAAATAAGTTAGGAGTCGTAACTAAAATCATGCACTTTTTTTAGAGTGCATAGAAAATTGTGTGTTTAAAAAAAAAAAAAAAAAAAAAAAAAAAAAAACTAATTTTTATGTCCAAGTGAACATAGTAAAAAAGTAATATTGCTGAAATAATGAATGTTAAAATGACGCTATATTATAATACTTAAGTTGTTCTTCTTACTTAAATAATACATTTAGTTAAGTACTTAATAATAATAACATCTCGACTTATAATTAAAACGCCCCAAGCTTCGTATGTAAAAACACTTGTTATAAAAATAGTCATTATCAAAAATAAACAACGTTTTGGAAGCTCCGACCATCTCACAGTTTTTTACCTACAATTTTTTATACTCTGTCTCTCTTTTTTGTTCACTACATGTCTAAAATTATAAAGGAGAAATGTATGTATGTATGTATAGCTTTCACGTTTTAATATGCTCTCTCTATCTCTCTCTCTCTCTTTACTTTTTTGTAACTCCTTTGTCGGCCTCTCTCTCTATCTCTCTCTCTCGCTCGCTCGCTCGCTCGCTCTCTTTCTAACTCTCATATTTATTTTTTGGCATAAAGCCCACAAAATTTTACTCTTTCGTTTTTCATCGTTCTCTTTCTCTCTCTCTCTCTCTGCTCTCTCTCTCTCTCTGTTTCCCTCTGTCTCTCTCTCTTCTCTTTACTCTCTCTCTCTCTCTCTCTCCTGCTCTCTTTCTGTTCTCTTTCTCTGCTCTCTCTTTTCTTCTCTCTCTCTCTTTTCATCTCTCTCTCTCTCTCTCTCTCTCTCTCTCTCTCTCTCTCTCTCTCTCTCTCTCTCTCTCTCTCTCTCTCTATGTTCGCTGATAGTAACAAGCTTAAAACCCTAGCTCTCTTTATTTTTTCAATAATAAATTTACTTACTATAACTAAAATCATTTAGTTTAATGAAATTCATTGAAAAGGTTCAAAGTCTAAGGGTTTTGTTCTATTATTTTATAACATAATATCTTTCTAACCATTTCTATGTAGCAAGTTGATACATATCATTTAATCATTACACATTAACTACACATTTTAATTTGCGTTTTTTAATAAATATTTGGCCCATGATTATTTTAGGGGTATTTTCGAGGCTATTAAACTGAAACTGAGAAGTCAATCGTACCTATATTCTTATTTAAAATAGATTATTGTGATAAAGTTCGTCTTGTGAAGGTTGGTGAATAAGCAATGCAGAAATTATTCACGTCTGCTAAGTATTTATTTATTAAATTATTTATTTATATCATAAAAAATTATTAACACACTTATATTAGATTATTTCACAATATTAAAGTAAAATATCACTGCAGATCGTCAATATAAGATATTTTGTACCTCATTGAGCCCAGTGATGCGTGTTCGCAACATGGAAGTTCAAGTGGCACATGCACCCAGGGTTTATATCTCAGGGTCAATCAAATGTTTGTACGTGGTTCCCAACATCGTGAGATTGTACATTTTAAGTTTCAAATATATATCTTAAAAATTATAATTTATATTATAAAATATGTGCGTTAGAGATTTTGAACAAAAAGATTACTTTGATTTTTCCCTTGATTTGACTAAACTTAAAATTGGCTCCATTTTATTATGTGCACAACTAAGATAATAAAGTTTATTGTGTATGGTTGACAAAGCATGCAAATCAAAATTGCAATTTGTAACGAAAATACAAATTTGAAATTTTAAAATGTTGCGAAAACGCAACTATGGTATAATATCGGTTAACAAAATGAAATTATTTTAACTAGTATTTAAATATTATTATAAAACTTAAATATTTAAAACTAATATAAAATTTTAGACAGTATTTATTTGATTAGTTGTTAATTATTTGACATTTCTAACAGCTATATAAAGTATTTACGTAAAATTTAACTTATTTTTAAATTAATTACAAAAACTATATATTAAGAAAATTAAACTAAATTTTCTTCGTAATAATAATAATAATAATAAAAAAAAAACTGAAAAGGAAAGTGACTTTGTAGGAAAGATGAAAAAAAGCAAAGCTTTCCATAATTTCCTATTGGCATTGCGGGACCTTAGTTTGAGAAAACTGAATCGAAACCGTAACATTTTCCATAAGAGAGATAGACACTTTTAAGTGTTCAAAGTTTCTAATTCTTCTTCTTCTTCTTTTTTTTTTATATTATTATTTTTTTTATTATTTGTTTTTATCACTGATAGAAAACCATGCAAACAATAAACAATATAGAGAATATCTTCAAATAATGCATATTTTTATGAATTTACTTTAATTAGCAAGCTTGATTTCCAATTCTTACAGAAAAGCCTCAGTATATTTATTTATAATATTTGATCTTTAATTTCTGATAATTTTGCTCCATTTAAACATATTTAAATTTAAATATAATTATTTTAATAATAAAAGTTTATTACTAATTATAATAATAATAATTTTAATAATTAAACTTAAATTGTACATAAGTTTCTTTTTTATAGGGAGTTTGTGGATGACGTCATATTTAATGCGCTTGGAGGCCATACTGGAGTATAGTGAGTAGCATTGCTCAGTATAGGACAAA
>OX439133.1:39467981-39470481 GCA_949318235.1 Ecdyonurus torrentis
CGTTTATTTAACATTCGAATGTCACTTTAAAATTTTACAAACACTTTGCTTTTAATTTATATTATCTAAAATAAATTAAATATATAACTTATTTATTAGTTTTATTTAAAATAACATTTATTGTTATATAAATTTAAAATTTAATTAATATTATTTAAATATTTATTATTTAATTTATTTTTTAATAAAACTAGTATTTTTAAAACTATTATCTCGAGTTATGTAATGCTTCAAATGGCAATATAAACCTAGCTACATTAATTGGTAATTATTTTTATGTATTAGTTACTTTAACCACAATTCTTTACACTGCGATTAATATGCAAATTATGTCCACGATTTAACTTTGGTATTCTGATGGTTTGGCTTGTTTCTCTATATACAGTTTGAATGATAAAATCTGGGAATAAAGCAATAAGCCGCTCCAATCAAGTGGCTGCCCGATAATTGCAATTCTCCGCCTTCTTGCAGTTTGCTTTGCGTAACAACCAAAATGCATGTGTGTGTTGTAAAGGTGGGGGTCCACCTTTTCTCCTTATATCCTCTCTTTACTCATGTCGCATGCCCCTCTCTCTCTCTCTCTCTCTCTCTCTCTCTCTCTCTCTCTCTCTCTCTCTCTCTCTCTCTCTCTCTCTCTCTATCTCTCTCTCTCTATCTCTCTCACTTTGTCTCTCAATGTTGTCGCTTCCTCTCAGCAAAAACAAAGCTATACAAGTTGAAATATTTATTCGTCTGCATAATATCACCTGACTCTCTCTCTCTCTCTCTCTCTCTCTCTCTCTCTCTCTCTCTCTCTCTCTCTCTCTCTCTCTCTCTCTCTCTCTCTCTCTCTCTCTCTCTCTCTGCTTCTTTGATGACGTCTACTGTATACAAAATAGTGCCTTATTTATACTTATCTTTTTTAATGCTATATGTAAGCTTTCGCAATTATTATTATTATTATGAATTGTAAGAATTGTGCTAAACAAATACTTGCAAGTGTCAAGACAGAATTCCAGACTTTTCAAAAACACGCAGTGCACGATACACGGTATTTGAAGCAGTATTTTTATCAGTATGCAGAACAAACTAAAACAAAGTTGATGTAAATTTACTAAGGTCATTGATATTAATTTATTATTTGCAAGCAATTAACTCAATTTCTTTAATGTAATACAGGTAAAAAATTTACTTATAACAAAAAAAAAACTTAAAAAACTTAAAGAAAAATTATAAATCTTTTAATTTGTAAATAACGCAGTAAAATATGTAATAAATCAATAACTACATAAATAGCTAAATTCATAAAACAAAATGAAAAAAAAAACGATAAATAAATAATTACATAAAGTTAAAATAAATAGATTTAATAAAATAATTAATTTATAAATAAATAAATAAATGCATAAATAAAAAAAATATATATCTACATAAATAACTGCAATGAAACAACAAAAGTTATAAAAATATAAATTATTTGTTACATTTTATTTGTCACAAAATGAAACAATTATAGTCATTAGAGCAAACAGAAGAAGTGAGAAACAGCGGCTATTTTTTTAGAGCGTGTGCCAGGCCGATCGAGAGAGAGAGCGAGAGAGCGAGAGAGAGAGAGAGAGAGGCATGCGACACGAGTCAGTAAAGAGAGGAAATAAGGAGTAAAGGTGGACCCCCACCTTTACAACACACACATGAATTTTGGTTGTTACGCAAAGCAAGCTGGAAGAAGGCGGAGAAATGCAATTATCGGGCAGCCACTTGATTGGAGCGGCTTATTGCTTTATTCCCAGATTTTATCATTCAAACTGTATATGAAAATATAACTGACAAACTTTATGATGGCGTTTGAAAGTTAAACAGTAACAGCTACCTATGATAACATTTTCAGAACCCATGACCATCAGATAAGAGAGAAAATATTTATAATAATTATTGAAAATAACATGGGCTCTTATGAGACTATAATTTAAAATTATGACCCCTTTTCCTTTCATTTCATTTCCTTTTTTTTTTTTTTTTTTTTTTTTTTTTTTTTTTTTTCCTTTACATTTTTGCAGATACCTTATGCTAATGTATCACTGTACAAAATTTCAGAGTTTTCTTTCTTTGCAATTTTTAAGTCAAATCTCGCAGTTGCTAATTATCCTCTTTAATGATATTTTCAAACTTTTTTACTTTAAATACATTTTGAGTAAATTAGCCCAACTTATTTCATTTTTAATTTCATTGGAAACGAAATGGTATGCCATACGAGCTGGTATGTCCGAGTGGTGAAGGCAGCTGACTCGTAACTGTGTACTCCTCACCGAGTATAGGGTGTATGCGGAAGACGTCATATTTATTGCGCTTGGAGGCTATACTGGAGTAGTGCATAACATTGCTCAGCATAGGACAAACTTCATTTAAGCCAATTTTCTTTCGTAAATCGGTTAATTTTCTGGTTATTGCTATTTTTCTCACATACTTGAGATACTAATTCAACATATTTACAGCATCAATGCTCTCAAAAATATTGCATAGT
>OX439133.1:39475481-39480209 GCA_949318235.1 Ecdyonurus torrentis
GTAAATATGTTGAATTAGTATCTCAAGTATGTGAGAAAAATAACATGAACAAAAATTTAGCAGATTTCTCAAAGAAAATTGACTTAAACAAAGTTTGTCCTACCCACACAGCACTGAATGACCTATAGATATCTTACGTATATCCCAAAATATATCCCATTTATCTCCGCTGAAGGTCCACAGAAAATCCAAATGTCCCGCCCGCTGGAATATACCATGTAGATCTATGGGATATATTAAAAAAAGTACATTTAATGTTAAATTAAATGCGATATGATAGAAAAAATTTGGGGGTTTCGGGGGGTGGGGGGTATATAGGCAATGTATTTTTTAACTTTGTTTTCAGTATTTTCCCAATTTTACATGGGCAAATAATAACCCCCAACTCCCCCCCCCCCCCCCAGGTCCGGGGAAGTGCTATTGGTGTGCGGTGTGCGTGCCCAAGTCCGAAAATATTAATGACTTGTCAAAGTTGTGTGATTTCATTTAACATGGGCAAACCCCCAACCCTCCCCCCCCCCCCAGGTCGGGGGAGGGCTTTTGGTTTTTGCCCAAGTCAGAAAATATTCATGACTTAAAGTTGTGTGTCTTCCACTGAAACACGAAATTGAAGGATATAACATGGATATTCGGAGGATATTATTACCACAACTTTTCAGTCTGACTTAAAAAGTTAGAGATGGATTTTCAAAATTAAATTAAGTTAATTAATTATTAAAATTGTAGTTGTTTTATGATTTGAATTGTTTGCTTATAATTAAATGCACAAAACCCATACTTTATACTATTTTAAAATTAATTATTTAGCACGATATAAAAAAACATCATTTAAAATTCACAAATAAACGCTGCCCCCTGGTGGATATACCCATACCTATGGATATTTGGATATTTTTGGGATATCTAATGGATATAAAGAATTTAAAATATTAAAGTGACTATAAAAAAATCAAATAGCATGAAATATAACTTTTAGGTAAATAAATTCATAACATATATCATAAAATCTCTCAATAAAACTAATTTTGTGAGTGAAATTTTATATATCCACTCTTGCATATTCTATGGATATACCAGTGGATATAAAAAAATTGCCCCAAAATATATTTATTGATTAAAATTATAAATAAAACATAATATAATTGTCAGCTCATGAGAAAAACGGGTTGAAAATAAGTAGATAATTAATTTTGGATTTGTTTTTTTATATCCAAGCTAAATATCCCATACACATTCAAGGTTCATATAAAATGGACGGGATATATTTTGGATATTGGGATATCCAATGAATATCTATTGGATAAACCGTGCTGTGTGGGTATGCTGAGCAATTTTATGCACTACTCCAGAATGGCCTACAAACGCATTAAATATGACGTCATCCGCATACACCCTATATATTTTGTTTTAATGTAAACAGTAAACAGTAAAATGCAATAGCTGATATCGGCGGTGACGTAGAACCAATCAGAGGTGGGCATGCTATATAGAAAAAGGCACAGGACAGTTTAACACAATGCTTGCGGATTTATTTATTTATTTATTTATTTATTTATTTGTGTGATAAAACAACTGCACAACTTCAGTGGAATTTTTTTTATAATAATTTAAATAATAAAATATCAATATCACATATTGATGTACAGTGTATTCATATACATGCACTCTCATGATCATGAAGAAGAAATAAAGTGAATTTATAAAATATTTTAATTAATTATATTAAAATATTTATAATACTGCATAATATAAAGTGGATGCCAATTACTACTAAATATAATGCAAAGAGAAAAATATAAAAAGTTGCAAGTAAAAAAAGTTTTACTAATTACAATTAGCGACGTAATTAATTAGTAATTAATTATACTATGCATTTATAGTGTGTGTATATAATATATATATATGTATATATATATATATATATATATACATATATATATATATATATATATATATATATATATATATATATATATATATATATATATATATGTATATATATATATATATATATATATATATATATATATATATATATATATATATATATATATATATGTATATAATATATATATATATATATATATATATATATATATATATATATATAATTGTATAATTATAAATATATAGACAGGTTGCCCTCATATTTAAGAGCCGCCATTTTGTTGGTCAGGAATACATAGGCCAACATAGGAAAAACGTGATTTTTATATTTTCAATAGCAAAAGAAGCTTCAAAGCTCAATCAAAGCCTTATTTGTAGCTTCTAATAAGTTTGAAGAATATCAGAAAAATGCGTTCAGTTGAAATAAACTCTTTTTATGTGAAAAAATTAGTAGAAATGGTTTTTCCCCTATGCTGGACAATGTATTGGGTACCACAAACATGGCGGCAATAAGAATAATATTTGTTATATGTGTCGATACATTTGGTACTGTACGTATATATTGAAAATCTAAGGTAGATATTTCACGTGTGCAATTTGAGATATAATTTATAATTTAGCCTGCAGCCAGTAATCAGCAAGCCCAGTCATGTGGAAAACTGCTAACAAAATTGCAACGTAAGCTACACTGTAAGAAACTGAAGTACACTAGATATTATGTACACTGGTAAAAATTTATAATTTAGCCTGCAGCCAGTAATCAGCAAGCCCAGTCATGTGGAAAACTGCTAACAAAATTGCGACGTAAGCTACACTGTAAGAAACTGAAGTACACTAGATATGTACACTGGTAAACAAAATATAATACACAAGAAAATATTACATTATTTACACAGAAACCATAAAATTAACAAATTACTCAGTTCCATAGATGTAACTCTTCAGTACAAACCAATAACTTGGTTGACAAAAGTTTAAACAGTAACTTGTTAGTATAAACGTTATTTCTTCAGTGCTAAATAGTTAGCTCTGCACATCTTAACAAACTTTATATATTTCTCCCAATACTAGTGCGAGCGGATACAGTGTAATTAACTATATAAAGTCAACTGTGATTGGCTAGTAGGTTTATATCACGCTCTCTGATTGGTTTAGCTCTGCGGATACAGATTTTGGTGGAAACGACCTTGTTTTGTCCAGAGTGTAATATTTACTTTTAAAAACACGTGAACCATAACTATAACAAATAATTCAGTCAGTTCCATAGATGTAACTCTTCAGTACAAACCAATAACTTGCTTGACAAAAGTTTAAACAGTAACTTTAACATAAATGCAAGCACCCTATATCCTCGTCGATAAGCCTCATTCCTAACAGAATGGATAGTTTGATCTGTTTACTATAAACTGTACCTCAAATTTTGCAATTTTTTATAATCTTTTAAAACAAACTTTCTTAAATATTGAATTCCATTACTCCACATTATCTTAAGCAATTATTATTAGCCATGTTCATAAATTATCTTCACTATTTTCTGCAACTCGTAAAAATAACTGAAATTCTGTCTTATGTTTGATTATCGTATTGTCTATGACGATAATATAACGATGTTTGGTTATTGTTATAGGGTGTGTACGCATGACGTCATTCTGAGTGCTTTTCAATGCTCTTCTTGAGCAATGAATAACATTGCTCAGCATAGGACAAACCTAGTTTTTGGCTATTTTCTGTGGGAAATTAGTTTTTTTTTTAATCATTATTATTTTTCTCACATACTTGAGATACTAATTCAACCTGTTAGCAACATCAATGCACTCAAAAATATTGCATAGTATTTTTAAACTGGCAAAATGTGTCACTTTCCTATACTGGCCAATGTTATTGACTACTCACTTATGACGTCGACTTTAACATGAATGAAAACACCCTATAATAGCCCCATCTCATGATTTTTACAATTTTTATTTAATATTTTGATGCCAGGAGCTCGTCAACAAATAATTCAGTTCCATAGATGTAACTCTTCAGTACAAACCAATAACTTGGTTGACAAAAGTTTAAACAATAACTTGTTAGTATAAATTTCTTAAATATTGAATTCCAATACTTCACCTTATATTATGCAATTATTACTGGCCATGTTCGTAAATTATCTTCACTTTTGTCTGCAAATAATAAAAATAACTAAAATTTTGTCTGTGATTCGATTATTGTATAGTTTCTATGATGATAATTACAGGGTGTTTTTTTTAAATTTTTACTTTTTTAGAGGCTGATATCACTATGCAATTTTTTTACAATTCCAACTTGTTGTATATCAAAATTAAAGCACAAATTTTGACATTTTTAAAAATGTTCGCAAAAAAGAATTATGTCAAGTGGTTTTCATTTTAATCAGTAAGTGGCGTAATAAGAGCTCGTTTTTGAAGAAAAAACTCCCGATTGCCCCAGATTTCGATGTAAACAAAGGCTGGATTGGCCGAGATGGACCCACAGCTTGGGCACCGAGAGCACCAGACCTCACTACATCTGATTTTTTCTTGTGGGACGTTAAAGACAAAGTGTTTAAGACTTTAGTGCAAGATATCCCAGATTTTAAGCGACCCCATCAAGATTACTGATGCTATCGAGTCCATCACGGCTTAGATGCTCCGCAACGCGTGTGGCTCGAACTGCAGTTTCGACTTGACAACTGCCGGGCTACAAATGGTTCCCACATGGAGATATGGAGAAACCTATTTGATTATCATCATTTATAACTTAAAGTGATTATCATCATTTAAGAAAAAAAATTAATAAGACGTTTTTTTATTTTTTAAGGAAAACGATGTTTGATAACGG
>OX439133.1:39482909-39680409 GCA_949318235.1 Ecdyonurus torrentis
GAACAGTATAAACATTTGTGTAGTTGCAAAGTGTTGACTTACTTACACTTTTAGACTTCGTGACTCACTGCACTCTCAGTTGCTTACTTTACTGTAGGTAGGTGATCGCTGCATCAAATATGTTTATATATACCTGACAAATTTTACTACACAAATATATGTGTACTGTACAGTAATACAGGCTTTAGACTATCACTACTTCAAAATTATAATGTTCATAAGAAAACATAAAAAAAATCACCGTTTACACTGTAAAAATTAACAAAACAGTTCATATTTAAGCTCCTTCTGTAAACTACTCACAAATATTGAGCCAGCTTAGAAAATGTTCCTTTGTTAAAAACATCTGGTCATGACGTCGTTACCTGATTACTACGTTTATACATATGGTCGATCATTGTTTCTTGTTTAAAACTTTGAACTTGATAGAAATGAAAGAAATTCTCAAAAAAAAGTTCCAGTCTCAATATGCGACTCACTTTTATCGGCTCCAAAAACCAGATCAACCAATGAATGTGTCTTATTTTGTTGGTCAGCCAATCACTGTTATTGAGATTCACTTTACTTTACAGAACGAACTATACTATACAGTAATACAGGATTTTGATTATGACTATAGTTGAAAATTATAATGTAAATAAAAATAAAAAAAGGACCGTTTAAGTTTTTTTAAGATGTGCAGAGCTAACTATTTAGTACTGAAGAAATAACGTTTATACTAACGACAAGTTACTGTTTAAACTTTTGTCAACCAAGTTATTGGTTTGTACTGAAGAGTTACATCTATGGAACTGAACAATTTGTACAATGTAGCAGGTTTTACGTTTATTTTTTGTTTAACTTTTTCAGGCTCCAGTGCAATAGTTTTTTTTTTTTCTGCATTTTTTTCAAAAAATGCTTAAAACAGCATGAACCCGCAATGTAAAGGAAGTTAGGGACCAAATAGGATGTTTGTGCATGACGTCATAATGAATGCGCTTGGACGCCATACTGGAGCAATGAACAACATTGCTCAGCATATAGGACAAACTTTTGGTTTTTGTCTATTATCTTTAGAAAATTAGTTTTATTATTTTTTTTTTGTCACATACTTGAGGTACTAATTTAACCTGTTAACAACATCAATGCTCTCAAAAATAATGCTAAGTATTTTTAAACTGGCAAAATGTGTTATTTTCCTATGCCACCCATGTTATTGAGTGATCCAACATGGCGTCGACTTTAACATGAATGCATACACCCTATAATAAGTTTTTCTAGTGCCTCTCTCCTATAAATTACATTAGCTATAGGGTGTATGCATTCATGTTTAAGTCGACGCCATGTTGGATTACTCAATAACATTGGCCAGTATAGGAAAATAGCACATTTTGCCAGTTTAAAAATACCAAGCAATATTTTTGAGAGCATTGATGTTGTTAATAGCTTGAATTTCAAATATTTGAGAAAATTAACAAAAAATTAACTGATTTCTCAAATAAAATAGACAAATATGAAGTTATAGTTATACCTATGCTCAACAATGTTATTCACTACTCCAGTATGGCCTCCAAGCGCAATTAATATGACGTCATCTGCATACACCCTATAGCAGCGTGTTTTATTAATAATGCTATATTTCATATTATATGAAAGAAAACCCATATTTTGAGTATAATTTTTGTGACTGTAGCATTATGAAAGCCCGCCGCGTGTATAAATATATATGTGTATAAAGAAAAATATGTACAAAGTGAAGGAAGACAAACACACACAGACGCTACGAGGCAAAAAATAGAAATATTTTCTAAAGAAACTTGGCGTGGAGTCTGCCAGCTTTTTTTTTTTTTTTTTTTTTTTTTTTTATTCTATGGAAAAAAAAAGTTTGTGGTGTTTTTATGCCTAAAGCATGTTTTGCAAAAGATTATGAAACCTTTACATTTATTTCTTTCATTGAATTGAGATACGTTTTTGTATATTATACAATACTTGGTCGTTTCTAATTTTTATATACTATTATATACATGGTTAGTTTGAAAAAATTTGAGAAATATGGCTTTATTATTATTATTGTTTTTTACATACCAAAATGAGCTTTTTATTAATATTTATAATTGAAATACTTAATGTTGAGGCCGTACTACTTTCTTTAGTAAAATCTATGAATATATGCACACAGAATAAAGAAAAAAAAGAAAGAAAAACAAAATTAAAAAGGGGATACTTTTTTTTTCTAGCAAATCTTATTTGTTGAAAATCTACTCCTTACGCATTTCTTATTATTTACTCTTATTTCTTATTTTATTATCTCAGGGGAAAATAAATAATTATATTTTTATTTCGCAAGGAAAATAGTTAAAAACTATGTTTGTCCTAAGATGAGCAATGTTATTCATTACTCCAGTATGGCCTCCAAGCGTATTAATTATGACGTCATGTCAATAACCCTATACTTGATACAGAATGATAGCCTGATGCTGATGGTAATCAAATTTTTAAGGTTTCAGATGGCTATCTCAAAATCTAACAATAAAACTGACAAACTTTATGATGCCATTTGAAAGTTAACAGTAACAGCTACCTATGATAACATTGTCAGAACCCGTGACCATCAGATATGAGAGAAAATAATTATTGAAAATAACATGGACTCTTATGGGTATAAAACTTAAAAAAAAAAAAAAAAAATTATAAATTAAAATGTAGCATGGTGACTCTCCAAATATTTTTACAATTTTTAAGATCTTATCCTAATGCATTATTGTGCAAAAAATTCATATTTATATTTTTTTCATAAAGATTCTAAAAACTAATTTCCCATATAAAAAAATATAAAAAAATCAAAATTTTTTTACTTTACAATTTTTTAGTCAAATCCTTCAGTACCTGATTTCCCAACTTTAAAAAAAAAAAAAAGAGAGAGAGAGAGAGAGAGAGAGAAAAAGAGAGAAAAAAAAGAGAGAAAAAAAAGTGAGAAAAAAAAAACGAAAAAAAAAACGCTTATCTTTCTTTCAGTGTAAAAGTTGCAGGGTGCTACATAATGTATAACAGTTAGCAATGTCAATATCCACTTCACTCTCTCTCTCTCCTCTCTTTGTTCAAAACTTGAAATAAAAAAAATTAATTATTCATTAACAAAAACTCAAGCAAGAAAAGGTAAAATTTATTATACCGCGATCTCATGAACAAATCATTTGTAAATATTACAAACTTTTTTCTTTGTCCTGAAAGTTTTGTGGTGTGATCTATATATAACTAATGTACTATGTACTATATACTATGTACTATGTACTATATACTATGTACTATGTACTATATACTATGTACTATATATATATATATATATATATATATATATATATATATATATATATATATATATATATATATATATATATATATATATATATATATATATATATATATATATATAATATATATATATATATATATATATATATATATATAATGTACTGCATTCTGGTGCTAAATAATTGATCATTGCACGCATTGCAGCTGATATACTTTGTGAGAGGGGAGAGATTTTATGTGAAGTCAGTTTATGTGTTATTCTCGTACTTTGGTGACAGACAAATCTTTGTGTTATTTTATGAGAGCAGTGCTGCAGTCGTTACCTGAATTTAAAATAACGTTAAAGTTCTTGCCAAGTTACTTTTTTATCATTTAGAATACTAGATTGATAATTACCATATCTTATTATCCATGAATTAGACACCAACACCTTGATTTTGTATTTATTTTGACAGTTATTTCACGTATCTGACGTCACAATGTACCATCGCGGATCATAGTCACCGCTCTGGTCACGCGTGATAAATTTAGGCCATTTCTTCAAGTTCTTTACCCTTATCAAGGCCCCATCGGTACATTGTGACGTCAGATACGTGAAATAACAGTCAAAAAGAGAACAAATACAAAATCAACATGTTGGTGTCTAATTCATGGATAATAAGGTATGGTAATTATCAATCTAGTATTCTAAATGTTAAAAAAGTAAGTTGGCAAGGGATTTAATGTTATTTCATGTACAAAACTAAATAAACATAAGTATGACCTGTATAGAGGGTGTATGCATTCATAATAAAGTTGACGCCATGTTGGATCACGTAATAACATGGATCGCATAAGAAAACAAATCATTTTGCCAGTTTAAAAATACTACATCATAACAAAATAATCGTTAAAAAGTTTGTAAACAATTTTAAATGCTGTAATCAACGGTTATGACGTCACTAAACGTTGACAATCTAACGATAAAAACATTAGTGACGTCACAAGCGTTAGAATCACATTGGAATAAACGTTAAACTTGGCCGTTGCAAATCTACGGTTTTTTCACTCGCTCCCAACGTTTGTGACGTCACTAATGTTATTATCGTCGTTAGATTGTCAACGTTTAGTGACGTCATAACCGTTGATTACACAATACTTAAAGCAGCAAAACTGGGTACAAGCCTTTCAACGAGTTTTTTAAGATACAAAAAGTGAAGGAGAGAGAGAGAGAGAGAGAGAGAGAGAGAGAGAGAGAGAGAAGAAAATCGAATTTAATTCGATTCATGGGTTGAAAACAAATAATTTATAGTAAAATACTAAAGAACCTCAAAATTTATTTTTATTATTTTTATTTTTATTTTTTTTTTATATTTTTATTTTTTTTTTGTTAATTATTAAATTTACTTTACGAGTAAAAAATGCAGTAGAAATCCTAACCCTACCTACATGGTATATTTACAATACGTTATGAGAAATATATACAGTTTTGATGTTCTCCCTCATATTTCACTACAAAATATCGCACATATATCATAATATAATAATTAACCTGATCTAAAATACACATGCAATTAATATCATATCGATTGGATCACAAATATATTTATACATAAAAAAAACACAATCGTATTTTAACATGTATATAAAGACTAAATCTGTATAAAAAATAATTAAAAAGTGAACCTTATTGATAAATAAAAATTGCATTATATTTGCAACATAATATAGATTTTATATAATAGTGTATTCACTTCATATATAAGGGTGCAAATTCAATTAAATTTTATATTATAATGAACCTTACAGGTTTATTGCATACAATTTTAGTTTAGAAATAGGGAGAGAGAGAGAGAAAGAGAGAGAGAGAGAGAAAAGATTGATGATTTCCCATAGGAGTGTGACCATTCTCTCTCTCTCTCTCTCTCTCTCTCTCTCTCTCTCTCTCTCTCTCTCTCTCTCTCTCTCTCTCTCTCTCTCTCTCTGTCAGTACTTGAAGGTAATGTAACCAACATGCAAATATACTTCAATACGTCGACTGGTAGTATATATATATATATATATATATATATATATATATATATATATATATATATATATATATATATATATATATATATATATATATATATATATATATATATATATATTATATAGTATATTATAGTATATATAGTCTATAGTGAAAAAGTGTAAATTACCTAGGGAATAGTGTAACGTAAAAAAATAAAAATAAATAAAATAAAAACTGCATATCACATATAACATCATGTACAATGTAAAACTTATGCAATAAAAAAGTTACAAATAATTTTTGTTTTGAATTATCATTGCAATTATTTTTATTTTTTTAATTTTTAAATATACAGAACATTACCACCAAGAAAGAAAAAAAAATACGAGTTTTATTTATTTTTATTGTTACTTTTTTTTTTTTTTTTTTTTTTTTTTTTTTTGCAGTTTAGAGATTTTTAAAAGCATTCATGCCATCTGAAAAGACCTTGTTAAGAGTTGTACTTAAGATTTCTGGTATTTCAAAATCTAAAAAGTAAACTTGAAAATTTTTATGATACCATTTGAAAGTTGATAATGTAAAAAATTGCATATTTATAGTAAAATATGAATATCACATATTATCATGTACAATATCAAAATGTACAATTATTATGTACGATACAACAACAAAAGAATTCTATATTAAATACATAGAATTATAAGATGTGGTTGCTTTATAATTTCGTTCAAAATTATTGTTTGCTTTTTTATTATCATTTTGGATTTTCGCACTTTTTTTAGGATTTTTTTTTTTTTTTGTGCTATTTTTTTTTTTTTTTTTTTTTTTGCTATTTTTAAGAAAAAGAAGCTAAAATTTTGCAAATTGAGTTTTCAGTAGTCTGTATACATATATTTTTTTTAATTTTTTTTTTTTTAAGATACCGAAACACAAAACCGATTTATTGTTATGGCTATCGTAGTCGATGTTTTAAAAGTAACTTTATCTTTATAGTGTAGCTAGGAGGATATACGATACGTAGAATTGTATAATGTATCGCTCGGGCTGAAATTAAAAAAATTGTTTGCTTTGGTTTGACATGAAACCCGCATTTAGCTTGGAATAAAGTTCCTTAAACTCAAAAAACGAGTTGAAGCTCGGAAAGCTCGATATTTGAGGCAAAGTTTGAAAACGAGTTTTCGAGCCTATGAAGCAAAAAGCTCGATTGTCATTATGAAAAAAATGTTTTTGAAGGATAAAAGTCATAAATAAATAAAAAAAAATAAAAATATTTTAAACACACACTAAAAATAAGCGTCGAAAAGTTTGTACACAGTTTGTCGCTAGTGTCGCTGGACTACAAAAAGTGCCTGGAGGTGGAAGACACGTGTTTGTCTTTTTTAATAATTTATTATGAATATTTCATCTGCTACTAATTTGTTGTTTGAACAATAAGGACTATCATTTATTTTATTTATTGAAATGTATCCTAATGTCCCCTATGTCTATGCACTGATCTAATCGGTATACTATTGTTGTTTGAACAATAAGGACTATCATTTATTTTATTTATTGAAATGTATCCTAATGTCCCCTATGTCTATGCACTGATCTGATCAGTATACTATTGTTGTTTGAACAATAAGGACTATCATTTATTTTATTTATTGATATGTATCCTAATGTCCCCTATGTCTATGCACTGATCTGATCAGTATACTATTGTTGTTTGAACAATAAGGACTATCATTTATTTTATTTATTGATATGTATCCTAATGTCCCCTATGTCTATGCACTGATCTGATCAGTATACTATTGTTGTTTGAACAATAAGGACTATCATTTATTTTATTTATTGATATGTATCCTAATGTCCCCTATGTCTATGCACTGATCTGATCAGTATACTATTGTTGTTTGAACAATAAGGACTATCATTTATTTTATTTCTTGATATGTATCCTAATGTCCCCTATGTCTATGCACTGATCTGATCAGTATACTATAAAGTTGTGATCCCCAATGTTTCAGGACGCAGTCACGACCGCAGCTTCACGTTATTCAAGCTGGGAGAACGTGCGTCCAGTGGACTCAAAGTGTTCGCTGAAACTGGACGTTCTGAACCTATTGACGCACTGAGCCAAGCGTCCAAGGGAGTCTTTGATGAGTTTGCAGCTCCGCCCATCACGTCAGGGGCTGGCAACGTCGAAGCAAGGTTCTTTGTAGATGGCAACCATTCGAAGGTATTTTTCTTTTCTTTTCAGGACAATTAAACCCCTTGTCAAGTTACTTTTTTATCATTTAGAATACTAGATTGATAATTACCATACCTAATTATCCATGAATTAGACACCAACACCTGGATTTTGTATTTATTTTCTTTTTGACTGTTATTTCACGTATCTGACGTCACAATGTACCGATGGGGCCGTGATAGGGTTAAAGAACTTGAGGGAGGGGCTTAAATTTATCACGTGACTAGAGCGGTGACTGTGATTGGAGGTGGTACATTGTGACGTCAGAGACGTGAAATAACCGTCAAAATGACAATAAATACAAAATCAACATGTTGGTGTCTAATTCATGGATAATAAGGTATGGTAATTATCAATCTAGTATTCTAAATGATAAAAAAGTAAGTTGACAAGGGATTTACTCGAACACTAATACTAATATTAAAATTACTTTTTTTTATTTTTTTTTTATTCAGGCACTCGCTAAGAGACAATAAATCCAGAAAAGTTAAACTAAATAAAATTACCATTTTTAGCTTTTTATAAATTTCAAAATATACCTTTAAGCTACTTAAACATTTTTGGAGACTATGTTCCGACTGTTTCTAAAATTTGGGGACGATTTTCGTGATTTTTTTTTCCTGATCCCTATATAGTCATGATATTTTGCTATTTGATAGTACGAAATAATTTTAGAAAAGTAAGATTGATGGGCGGGGTATGGAAACTTAATAAAGATTTTTTTTTTTTTAATTTGAATGCGTAGTTTGTAAAGTTGTATTATAAGGCTAGAATATGTTTTTTTTTTTTTTTTTTTTTTTTTTTTTTTTTTTTCTTTTTAGCTTTGTATACAGCTAGTTCATATACAGCACAAAATATATTTGTATGAAAATTTGATTCTATGTAACCATATATAATAAATAGTGTTGTGTATGTATAGTTATAGTATACTGTAGCCTATAGTGATATACATTTCAATACAGAGTAAAAACTATAGAAATTAAACTATTGAGCTATTTTGGCTTTGTATAAAATAAATGAAGTATACTATAACTCGCTTTTATATATCTATCTTTATTTTTTTTATTATTATTATTTTTTTATATAATTTCGTAAAAAAAGTAATTTGTTGAGAAAAAATTTGGTGTGAAAATGTTAAAAAAAATTGTAAATATTAAAAATGTTGAAAAATAGTGAAAATATTGAAAAAAACTCAATCACTCTAAAAACTGGTGCATTACTTAATTTACGAATCCTAACTTATTTAAGATATACACTTTTAAGTTATTATGAGTAGCTAAAATAATGCATTTTAGCAAATTATTAAAAATAGCTAATATAACTTAAAATAGCTTAAAAAAACTTAAAAAAACGCAGAACAACTTAAATTAGCTATTTTTAATATTTTGCTAAAATTTATTATTTTAGCTACTCATAATAACTTAAAAGTGTATATTATATTATCTTAAATAAGTTAGGATTCGTAACTAAAGTAATGCACTTTTTTTAGAGTGATAAAAATGGTATTGAAATTGAATGTTGAAAATAAATGTCTCTTAAGCGACATATGTGAACTTTTTTTTTTATTGAAAGTGACCGCACAATGACAAAAAAAAAAATAAATAAATAAAAAAAAGTGGTAAAAATAAAAAAATTACGATCTCTTATTATTATTGCAATGTGTTAAACACTGATCATGTATATTTCTTGTATTGGCAGGTATCTTTGATGACTCGTATCGTGCCCTCGCCTGATTGGTTCATTGGAGTCGACAGTTTTGATCTTTGTGTCAATGGAAACTGGATCGACAGCGTCACCATTGAGGTATTTCATTGATTTTAGGATAATTGACTGACTTTTTAATATGAATTGACAGCGCCACCATTGAGGTATTTCATTGATTTTAGGATAATTGACAGACTTTTTAATATGAATTGACAGCGTCACCATTGAGGTATTTCATTGATTTTAGGATAATTGACTGATTTTTTAATATGAATTGACAGCGTCACCATTGAGGTATTTCATTGATTTTAGGATAATTGACTGACTTTTTAATATCAATTGACAGCGTCACCATTGAGGTATTTCATTGATTTTAGGATAATTGACTGATTTTTTAATATCAATTGACAGCGTCACCATTGAGGTATTTCATTGATTTTAGGATAATTGACTGACTTTTTAATATCAATCGACAGCGTCACCATTGAGGTATTTCATTGATTTTAGGATAATTGACTGACTTTTTAATATGAATTGACAGCGCCACCATTGAGGTATTTCATTGATTTTAGGATAATTGACTGACTTTTTAATATGAATTGACAGCGTCACCATTGAGGTATTTCATTGATTTTAGGATAATTGACTGATTTTTTAATATGAATTGACAGCGTCACCATTGAGGTATTTTATTGATTTTAGGATAATTGACTAATTTTTTAATATGATTTGATAAAATTATAAAGAAATATAAAATAGACGTTGCAACATCAAAAGACAAATGTGAGATTTTGCACAGTAATACATTAATATAAGATAAGCTATATATATTTAAAAATGTAAAAAAATATTAATAATAACAAAATATATATATAAAAAAAATTAGAGGTCACCATGCTAGATTTATAATTGTAATTTTTGAAGTTTTAGTGCCATAAGAGCCCATGTTAATTTCAATAATTATTTTCTCTCTTATCTGATGGTGACAATGTTATCTTAGGTAGCTGTTACTGTTAACTTGCAAATGTCATCATAAAGTTTGTCAGTTTTATTTTTAGATTTTGAGATACAAGCCATCTGAATACAATACTTAAAATATTTATATTTTTTAAATTACTCGTATCTATAGGGTGTATGCGGATGACGTCGTATATAATGCGTTTGGAGGCCATACTGGAGTAATGAATAGGACCAATTTCATTTTTAGCTATTTTCTTTGGGAAATCAGCTAATTTTTTGTTATTATTATTTTTCTCACATACTTGAAGTACTAATTCAACATAGTAACAACATCAATGCTCTCAAAAATATTGCATAGTGTTTTTAAACTGGCAAAAAGAGGAATTTACCTACGCCACCCATGTTATTGAGTGATCCAACATGGCGTTGACTTTAACATGAACGCATACACTCTAACCCTGCACAATTAAGCCAATACTAATTGTTACTTGTTATTTCCAGTTAGATCCGGTCGACGCTGGCACGGACAATGGTTTTACCTTCACTGCCCCCAACTGGCCCACAGAACCTCAAGGTGTTGTCTATAGAGTGACCCACACTTACCCTCCACACCCTGCTGGGTCGTTCTACTACCCTGCCATGAGGAGACTGCCTGCCATTGGGACTTACCAATTTATCAAGGTAAATAGTGCATCGATAGTGTTGCGGCAAAGCACGCTTCTACTTTTAGCGTATTTCCTGACTTAATTACGTACTTATACGTATCTACATTAATCTTCATAGACATTAAAATGCGTATCTACATTTATCGCAACAACAGGTAAAAAACATTTCTACATAGGAAAGCAGGCAAAAAAAAAAAAAAAAAAAAAAAAAAACCTGCATAGGAAAACAGGTGTATAAATATTTTTTACCTGTTGTCGCGATAAATGTAGATACGTGTTTTTATGCTATCATGATAAAAGTAGATGCGTCAAAGTAAGGAAACACGCTAAAAGTAGAAGTATGGTTTAGCCTGTTGTGGCTAAATAAATATATTTTGATCATCGATTTTATTTTAGATTTCAGACATACAATATTATCATGTCTTTCAAATTCAAAATATATTTATTCATTTCTCTCAACCTACAATGCCAATAATAGACCCCTTGCACATCCTTGCGCTTTGTCGCCATGTTTGTGGTGCCTAATGCATTGTCCAGCATTGGGGAAACTTCGTTTTTCCTAATTTTTCACATAAAAAATCGTTTATTTCAACTCAACAAATTTTTCTCATATCCTTCGAGCTTATTAGGAGCTAGAAATAAGGCTTTGATTGAGGTTTGAAGCTTCTTTTGCTATTAAAAAAATAAAAATGATGTTTTTCCTATGCTGGCCTATGTATTCCTGACCAACAAAATGGCGGCTCTTAAATATGAGTACAAGCGGTCTATACAACAAAGCATATCGGCTTAGGTTATTGTATCAGTTGATACAATTAGATATGATAGTCAAAAATTACACAAATATATTTATACATACATAGAAAATTTATTTAAATTTGAATATTTTAAAACCTTATATAAACGCATTGTTTATGCATATGGTCTCACATGAAACAATAATTTAAGTATTTTAGATTCTGTATTGAATATGAGGAAGATTAAAATAATAATAATTTTATTATTTTCACCTCCACCTTGAATCAAGTAGTATTTCGGTGTTTGTGATTAAACACATTTTTAAGTAAATTTTAAGGACGTTTTTGTGCAGATCTAAGAAGACCAAAATCTGTCTCTTTTGTCTAAAATGTTTTCTTATTCAAAATAGCATTAAAACATTTCAAGAGCTTTTTTTGGAATAGTTTTCATGTTTTAATCTCAATTTTTTTTTCTTTCTCACTCTTTTTTTTTATTATTTTTTTTTAATATAGGATATCGTTTAGAAAAAATAAACAATAAAAATGTCTTAAAACACGTAAAAGTAAGTCTAGTATTTCTCATTTAAATTTCTCCCAAATCTGTGGAACAGTTTTCTCAAAAATCGCAAAACGTGTTTTTCCCCATAAGCGTAATGTTAAATTAGGGGACCCTTAGCTTTCCCAGCTCCCAGCGTCTCCCCGCGCGCTAAACCGATAAGCTCCAATGTTCATTAAATTATCGCTGTTGTGCATTATACTAGGACTGAAGAAAGTAGTAATATTTTGATGTAAAATTATATTAATTACAGAAATAAATTATAGTTATATCATATTCATACAATTTACTAACAATAAATTTGCTCTAACACCATGCAAATGCATGCACTCCACACAACATTATTATTAACCATGATTTCATGATCGCAGCTTCGTGAGTACGAGCTGGCTCAAGAGTTTGACCACAGCAATGGCGACTTATCCAGCACTAAATACGAAGTCATCAAGATGGAGCACGTATCAGCGAGCAGAGATCTCGGCAATGACGTCGCGCAACATGAGGTATAATATTAAGTAACGACTTTTTACTGGCCGAAATCAAGCTACTAAACTTTCAATTTAACCCATTTGTTTTACATGCACACTAAAACATAATCGTTGATAAGTTTGTCCACACTTTTGCAATGCTTTAAGTATTGTGTAGTCAACGGTTATGACGTCACTAAACGTTGATATTTCAACAACAAAAACGTTAGTGACGTCACAAGCGTTGAGATTAAATAGAAAAACCGTAGATTTGTAACGGCCAAGTTTATCGTTTTTATTACATTGTGAATCTAACGCTTGTGACGTCATTTACGTTTTTATCGTTAGATTGTCAACGTTTAGTGACGTCATAACCGTTGATTGCACAATACTTAAAGCATTGCACAACTGTGTACAAGCTTTTCAACGATATTTTGCAAAAAATATTGCAAACTATTTTTAAACTTGCAAAATTAGTAATTTTCTCATCCTGGCCCATATTATGTTATTTATGAATGAAATCATCCTATAATTCAAACTAACTTTTGTCTGTTTCTGACGTCATAAACAGAATTGTATATTTTACAGTATTTTCACTCTATCTTGTGGTGGGGCCACATTTAAAAAATATATTATATTAAATCAGTAAAAATTCTCATCAGTTTTGTAATTGTATTTTGTATTTAATCTAGAGCTGTAAATTTAAACCGGTTCGAGCACCCGCCCGGGCCAAAATCTTCGGGTGCTCGTTTTTTTGAAAATGGTTAACCCGGGTTTCGAGCTTTTAGCTCGAAAACGAGCTTTTTCGAGTTGAGCTCGTAAATGACTCGTGAAAATAATGAGCTTTTGAAAATAAATCGAGCTAAAGTACAATTTTTGAAGAAAGCAAAGAAAAAAATGTTTGTAATTTTTGTTTAAAATGGCATTTTTAATATTCTATGATGCAAAATAAGCTGTTAAAAATATTTTTAAAAATTACTTAATTTTATTTATGACTTAAATCCTTCAAAAACAATTTTTTCATAATAAAAATCGAGCTTTTTTCTTCATAGGCTCGAAAGCTCATTTTTAAACTTTGGCTCAAATATCGAGCTTTCCGAGCTTTAGCTCGTTTTTCGAGTTTAAGCTCGATTTCAAGCTAAACCCGGGTTTCAAGTCAACCCGGGCTGAAAAATTTCAGCCCGGGTTAAAAATATTTCGAGTTTTTTACAGCTCTAATTTAATCATATTAAAAATAACAGTTTGTTTATGTAGTCTATGCCTTTATTAAAATGTTAATTACAATTCACAGGATGCCACTCGACACTCCATATCCAGGACGATGACCGCCGTGACCTCCAGCAGTACCACAGTGGTGCCCAGTGTCAATACCAGTGCAGCTGTAGCGGCACCTCTACCACGTGGAGACAAAGATGCAATCTTGAACAGTATTGTGGAGACATATCGTAGTAAACAACGGCCTAGGATAGGAGCCAGGAAACATATGAAGAAACTGAGTGAGTGTATACAGACCCTTGCGCTTTGTCGCCATGTTTGTGGTGCCTAATACATGTCTTAGACTTAACATAGACCTAGGATATAGGAGCCAGGAAACATATGAAGAAACTGAGTGAGTGTATATAGACCCTTGCGCTTTGTCGCCATGTTTGTGGTGCCTAATACATGTCTTAGACTTAACATAGGCCTAGGATATAGGAGCCAGGAAACATATGAAGAAACTGAGTGAGTGTATACAGACCCTTGCGCTTTGTCGCCATGTTTGTGGTGCCTAATACATGTCTTAGACTTAACATAGGCCTAGGATAGGAGCCAGGAAACATATGAAGAAACTGAGTGAGTGTATATAGACCCTTGCGCTTTGTCGCCATGTTTGTGGTGCCTAATACATGTCTTAGACTTAACATAGACCTAGGATAGGAGCCAGGAAACATATGAAGAAACTGAGTGAGTGTATATAGACCCTTGCGCTTTGTCGCCATGTTTGTGGTGCCTAATACATTGTCCAGCATAGGGAAAACATCATTTCTCCTTATTTTTTACATAAAAAGAGTTTGTTTCAACTGAACGAATTTTTCTCATATTCTTGTAGCTTATTAGGAGCTAGAAATAAATGCTTTGATTGAGCTTTGAAGCTTCTTTTGCTATTAAAAATATATAAAAATGATGTTTTTCCTATGTTGGCTGGCCTATGTATTCCTGACCAACAAAATGGCGGCTCTTATATGAGTACAACCTGTCTATATCAGGCAAAGTTGTTACTTAGACTTGACGTCTTAGACCTATAGGCAATATGAGCCAGGAAACATACGAAGAAACTGATTGAGTTTATAGTCAAGTACTCCGTATCAATAGCAGACTTTGCAATAGTAGGCTCAGTGCCAGCTCAACAATACTAACAAAGTGCTAGCAGACGATTTGGTGTTCCTGTCTACATTTAACATGCTTTCTTATGAGGCAATGAAGCAGCTATAACTTGACTTACAATTATTTATCAGAATTAAAAATTTTATTGTAGCTTTCTGTTTCCCAATTTGTTTTCCGAATTTCAATTTATTTGGTTACAAATTATTATTTCCACCCAAGTGACGTAAAATCCAGGAAAACAAAAGCTTTGAGGCTCAGTAAGCTACAGTAAAAGTTTCAAATCCATTTGTATGAAATTACATTAAAGTATATATAATAGCCCTTGAAGCTATATAGATATAGTCAGAAAATTGGGTTGATATGTGCAACTCTATCATATCAATGAAAATGATGTTTAAAATACATTTATAATTTCATTGAATAAATAGAGATAAAAGTTTGAATCACAGGTTAATCATTTTCAAAAAAAAAAAAAAAAAAAAAAAAAAAACGAGTATCGAATTTTTTGGCTTGGGTGGTTGTGCTCAAGCTGATTCCAATATACCTATCTAAAAATAAAACACTAATGCTTAACTTTGTTATGTCTGCAGGGCCCCCACGTGACTGCCGTGTCAGTGAGTGGAAAGCCTGGGGCGAGTGCTCCAAGTCGTGTGGTATCGGAGAAATGCAGAGACATCGTGAGATCACGAAGCACGCACGACGAGGGGGAACCCCCTGTCCTGCCCTGATAGAGACCAAGTGGTGCGGCAGCGCAAGAGCATGTAATAAAGGCTACTTCAACTGGTAGTCTGTATATCATTAAAGGAACACTCAAAATATGGAGAGTATTTTTTAAAGGAATAGTAAACTGTTAAGAATATCGTTAATAAAAATGTCTTGAAAATACAATTAGACTTTGTAAGGGAAGTTTTTGTACAGTTCGCATCTTCAAAATCTTTATTTTACTTCTAGGAATAATATTTTAAGGACGATAAAACATTGTCAATGTATCTGGAATTTCTTTTTCATACTCGTACAAAATTACGGAATAATTATGCTAGCTCATTTTCAGCAAAATTATGTTCTAGGCAGCATAAGTTATGCTGTACTACATAATAATTATGTTCAGTGATAAAATAAACAAACTGACAGCTCAACAATACTAACAAAGTGCTAGCAGACGACTTTGTGTTCCTGTCTACATTTAACATGCTTTCTTATGAGGCAATGAAGCAACTATAACTTGACTTACAATTATTTATCACAGCTCAAATTTTTACTGTAGCTTACTGAGCCTTGAAGCTTTTGTTTTCCTGTATTTTAATTGACTTGGTTAAAAAAACATTTTCCATCCAATCGACTTGCAATACAGGAAAACAAAATCTTTGATGCTCAGTAAGCTACAGTAAAAATTTGAGCTGTGATAAATAATTGTAAGTCAAGTTATAGCTGCTTCATTGCTCCATAAGAAAGCATGTTAAATGTAGACAGGAACACAAAGTCGTCTGCTAGCACTTTGTTAGTATTGTTGAGATGTCACTGAACACACTATTGCAAAGTCTGATATTATTTCAACTTTAAAAATCGTTATTTTATAAAAAATATTTTACTATTCCTTTTTTATGGTAAATTTTTGTTATGAAGGACAATCACTTTTAGAAAAAAAAAATGGAAAAATTGTTTTCTGAAATAATAAAAAAAAAGTAGATCTAAATAGAAATTACAATAAGAAAATTGTCAGAGAGTTCGGTATTAATTTTTACTAGAAATATAAAAATAAAAAGCAATAGAAAATTTTCAACGAAAAAAAATTGTGACAAAACTGCCTTTTTTCTACTCTACTATAAATATCTTATAGTTTGAAACTAGATGTTAAAGGAAAAGTTCAGAGGTTACAAGACGACTTCTTCAATGTTAGATAATGACAAGAACTGTTCATAAACTGGCATATGGTGACCCAAAGTCCTTCAGTAGTCCTGCAAACTTGTGATCATCCTGCGAGATATGCAACTTGTCCGGTATCTGTTACGTCATAGTTACGGCTTTACTATAGGGTCTATGCATTCATGTTAAAGTCCTTGTCAAGTTACTTTTTTATCATTTAGAATACTAGATTAATAATTACCATACCTTATTATCCATGAATTAGACACCATCATGTTGATCTTGTATTTATTTTCATTTATTTTTATTTTGACTGTTATATCACGTATCTGACGTCACAATGTACCGATGGGGTCGTGAAAGGGGTAAAAAACTTGAGGTAGGGGCTTAAATTTATCACGTGTCCCAGAACGGTGACTGTGATTGGCGGCGGTACATTGTGACGTCAGATACGTGATATAACAGTCAAAATGAAAATAAATACAAGATCAACATGTTGGTGTCTAATTCATGGATAATAAGGTATGGTAATTATCAATCTAGTATTCTAAATGATAAAAAAGTAACTTGACAAGGGATTTAAAGTCGACACAATGTTGGATAACTCAATAACATGGGTGGCATAGGAAAAATACTCATTTTGCCAGTTTAAAAACAGTAAGCAATATTTTTGAGAGCATAATTGATGTTGTTTATATGTTGAATTTCAAGTATGTGAGAAAAATAACAATAACAAAAAATTAACTGATTTCCCAAAGAAAATTAGTTGAATGAAGTTTGTCCTATGCTTAGCAATGTTATTCACTACTCCAGTATGGCCTTCAAGTGCATTAAATATGACGTCATCCGCATACACCCTAGAACAAGTTGTAGCAGGTTGCATATCTCGCAGGATGATCACAAGTTTGCGGGGCTACTGAAGGACTTTGGGTCATCATATGTCAGTTTATGTGCAGTTCTTGTCATTATCTAACATTGAAGAAGCCGTCTTGTAACCTCTGAACTTTTCCTTTAAGAAAATAAAAGTATAAATTTAGAAAACTTTTATAAACTTCTTTGTAAATAATGATGTAATATAATCGTAGTAATTTTATAGAAATTAATAATAATTAAATAATAATTAAAATCATCACTCATCATAAACATCACCACTTAATGATCATTACAAAATAATATTGTAATTTTAATCATTTAAACAATTATAATTATTACTAACCGTTATTTTTTAAATAATTTGAATGTCAATTTGTATTAGGAATTCTTTGTATGTTAAAATTGAGGCAGTATGGTATTTTAGATATTATGTTGGATATTATTTTCGATATATGGTATTTTAGACAGCACTGCAGTATTTTAAATACCACAGATTCTGAGATAAAAAGAAAATGAGCGTTTAACCAATATTGCTGACTTTTTCTTACTTACAGATTTTATAACAGATTTTTTTTTTTTTTTTTTTTTTTTTTTGATACTGTATATTTTCAGTTTCACACTATGGCAGGCTTGCCTATAGGGTGTATGCTCATGACGTCATACTAATTCGCTTCGACGCCATATTGGAGAAATGAATAACATTACTCACAAGTCATTACCTGTCAGTATAAGACAAAATTGTTTTTTTCCATCTATACAAAATTTTAAAAATTTTATTATTATTTTTTAGTTATTATATTTATCACATACTTGAGGTACTAATTCAACCTGTTAACAACATCAATGCTCTCAAAAACTTGCCAAGTATTTTTAAACTGGCAAAATATGTCATTTATCCCAATTAAACCATCCAATGTTATTTAGTACTCACTTATGACGTCGACTTTAACATGAATGAAAACACCCTATACATTTGTGGCATATAACTTCTCTTTTAAAGTGTTCTAATTAAAATTATACGCAGTGCTGCTATTTAAAATACCATAACTTCTTAAAAAATGCTGGTCTGAAAAAAAAATGTAACTATTGTAGAAATACAAATTATGTCCATTCTGTAGTTTTTTTTTTTCTTTTTTTTTTCAAGTTTTAAATATTTTTGTTTTGTAAAAAGTAAATACAGAAGTAGCCTCACAAACTGGGCATAAAACTTGTAAAGTAGGCAACCTGCGCTTCAATTTGTATTGTAGGCCCGGATGTCATGACACACCACTTAAAATTAAGGCGGGAAATCAGCTACTGCGGGATTTGACTAAAAAATTGTAAAGACAGAAAAATCTGAAATTTTGTACAGTGATACATTAAGATAAGGTATCTTCAAAAATGTAAAAATTTTGGGGGGTCACTATTCTAGATTTTTATTTATAATTTTTTGAAGTTTTAGTCCCATAAGAGACCATGTTAAATTCAATAATTAATTTCTCTCTTATCTGATGGTCACGGGTTCTGAAAATTTTATCATAGAGGTAGCTGTTACTGTTAACTTTCAAATGGCATCATAAATTTGGAAAGTTTTTTTATTAGATTTTGAGATACAAGCCATCTATATACAACCCTTAAGTTATTATTTCTAATCTAACTTATTTACGAGATAATCACGTTTGCAGTTATTTTGTACAGACGAAGTTAAATGTATTTTAGCAAATTATTAACAATTAGCTAATTTAACTTAAAAACTTAACTTAAACTTAAAATACTTAAAACAACATAAATTATCTAGAGTGTCAATAATTTGCTAAAATGCATTTTTTTAGCTAACTTAAAAGTGATTATCTTAATTAAGTTACAATTCGCACACTTTTGAGTAATTCCTAACTTTTTTTTAGTGTCATGAATTGGTAAAATTGTCTCCTATGTAGTTTTTAACCCCAGTTTGCGCCTCTATGAAGGAACTTACTATGTGTATGTATGGAGCTCCCATCTCTTGAATTTTACATTTTTTATTTTAAGTTTCGAGGCCAGGCAAAGTTTTCCTAACAAATTTCATTCAAAGTTATAAAACTCCAAATTCGGAAGAACAAAAACATTCGGTCATATATATAAAAGACGAAATATTTAATTAAAAACAATAATAATATTATTCTTTATTATACTCATCGATTTGTAACTTTAAATAAGGGACCCTAGCTATTTGTGGTCCAAATTTAAAAGTGATTTGACTCTTTTTTGTTTTTAAGTGTACGACATTTAATTAACAATAAAGTGGTCTTGGGTTCGATACCCAACTCTTCTATAACGACACCGTTAAGTCTCGTTCACAATGGACTTTTCTTAAGTGAAAACGCTAATTTTTTTCAAATTAAGAAAAAAAGTTTGATTTCCACTTAAGATTTTTTTTTCTTAATTTTTTACGTAGAACTTTCACTTAACAATTTTTTTTCTTAATTTTTCTTAATTTTTCTTAATTTTTCTTAAGTAGTTAATTAGAAGAATTATTTGAATTTACGTAAGAATCAACAATGGTTTGATTCTTACGTAAATTCAAATAATTCTTCTAATTAGCTACTTAAGAAAAATTAAGAAAAAAATTGTTAAGTGAAATTAATTAGGAAAATTCTTAAGTGCAACAAAAAATAGTTTCATTGTGAACACCAATCGTTCTTAAGTGGAAAAAATTAGCATTTTCACTTAAGAAAACTTAGAAAAAGTCCATTGTGAACGAGGCTTTACCATTATTATAACGAAATTAACGATATCACACTATAACGATATCGTTATTTTAAAACACATGCGATAACGATAAAAATAAATTCTAATGAAATGTTTTTATTAAAAATAAATATTTCAAATCTTGCTTCATTACTAATAGCTACAATTAATATGTTATTCTTTGTGGTGCATTTTTTAGTATTTTTTGTGGAATTTTCACACTTTTGTATAATTTTCACATTTTTTTTTGTATTTTTTCTTACTTTTTGACAAAAAAGTATCGTTATCAATGTGACGATAATATCGTTAATATTTGTTAATGTATAACGATAACTTTAATAAAATTATTAACTTATAATAACGTATCGACTATCGATTAGTAAATATCGATATATAGTATCGTTATCGTAGTTACGATAATCGAACCCAATACTGCTAAAAAAAAGCAATAACATTTATAATTTAATAACACAATGTACACTTGGTTTTATTTAAAATTGTGTGTGTGAATGATTTATATTTTAGAAATTTAATACTTATCCAATTTTTTATTGAAAATAAAAATGTAAATATTTTAGATTAAGAGACAACAAAATGTGAAGTACTTCTTTTTTATATGCGAGAGTAAGCAACTATTAAAGTTTGATTTGAATTTGCCAATATTTGAATTGATAGGAGAGAAAGAGAGAGGGGGTGGAGGTGGAGGGGTAGTAAAATGTTCCCCTTTGCAGCGCTAAATATTGCATGTTGTTTTATATAGTTATTGTTTTAGTCTTGAAACTCTCTCTCTCTCTCTCTCTCTCTCTCCCTCTTTAATATTCAATTATTGATATTTTAAAATAAATTAAAATGTTTTCAGTTATTATAATTTTTACATTGTTAAATGTTTTCAAAGAAAACAAAAGTTATTTTGACATTTTAGAAACCCTTTTTAAAAATATTTTATATCGCATTAATTACCTTTTTTTATATGATTTATAATTTTTCTTTTCTAAAATTCTAGAAACAGATTATCAAAACTCCATTTATGATAAAATTTGCTGTGTATATTGATATCATTTAGTTCCATAAAAACATAAAATGTTTAAATTTATATAATATTAGAATTGCAAAAAAAAAAAAAAAAAAAAAAGTTAAAAATTCTTTTTCCTCAAAAAGTTATCACGAAATTCTGAAAATCTCCTATATAATTTATGATGTGAAAATATTTCAGTTTTACCTTTTTTTTTAAGGGTTTTTAAATTAACATATTAAATATTTTAATGAAAAATTCTTTAAAAAAAATAATAAGAGAACCTGAAAGTTGTGTTGTAAAATATAAAAATATGAAGGAAATAAATTAAAAATGTTTCTTTTCTTATGTGTTTTTAGTCCTTGTTTCTCTCAGAGCCTACTTATCATACGAAACAGAAAATAAAAAATAAGTTCAATATAAAAAGAAGTACTTGTTGTTGTCATAGCGCAACAAGAAGGTGAAATTTGTTTGAGATTAATAGAATTAGGGTTTGTATTGAGAAAATAAAATGATGAAAATTTGAAAGACAAAAATATTTGTAATCTTAATTGTAGTTTAATTAGTATAATATTAATTAATATATATTATGTATTTATATTATTTTATGTCATAATATTGTATGTTTTATGTGTGACTATATATACATCTTTAGTATTGTGATGATCGACTTTTATTTATATAGAAATTTTCCTAAATCTTACAGCATGAAAAAAAAAAAAAAAAAAAAAAACTGTGCTTGAATTTTTTTAATACTATACAATTGATTTCTATTGGCATATGGAAATAATTTTTTTTAATGTTTTTTTTTTTTTTTTTTTTTTTTGTGCTTGGCATATTGTGTTATCGTGTTATCTCCACTCCTACTCAAGACATTGTCTTATCGACAGCTTACATCTGAGATCCTATAATTTTCTAACTATACTTAGAATTATAATTATAAAGTATTTGATTTTGGTGAACTATAACGAGACAGAAAGCATTCTAAGTTACTATTTGTTATTTATTTTAAATTTTGTTTTATTTAATTATTTGTTCGTTCGTTCGTTCGTTCGTTCGTTCGTTCGTTCGTTCGTTCGTTCGTTCGTTCGTTCGTTCGTTCGTTCGTTCGTTCGTTCGTTCGTTCGTTCGTTCGTTCGTTCGTTCGTTCGTTCGTTCGTTCGTTCGTTCGTTCGTTCGTTCGTTCGTTCGTTCGTTCGTTCGTTCGTTCGTTCGTTCGTTCATTTCTTTCTATATTATACAGTAAATATAATAAAAAGTAGTATAAAAACAGATGATATAACGTATATTAAACATCAAACAAAACGTATTAAAAGCTCAACACTCTTATCTCGACTTACGTTCTTTGGGCTTAAAAGTGTGAACATATGGTCACTTCATTTACCGACATATTTGATCTCTCTCTCTCTATATACAGTATATACTATATAAAAAAAGTATATATCTCTATTTCTCTGTCTCTCTCTGTCTCTCTCTCTATATACAGTATATAAAAAAGTATATATCTCTGTCTCTCTCTCTCTCTCTCTCTCTCTCTCTCTCTCTGTCTCTCTCTCTCTATACAGTATATCTATTTCTCTCTCTGCTCTCTCTCTCTCTCTCTATACAGTATATAAAAAAAGTATATATCTCTATTTCTCTGTCTCTCTCTATTATACTTAGGTATGATAAGATATATTAAATCCCAACTGTCACTTTAAATTGCTTATTGTCATTTGTTTTGATGTATATACAGTACTGTACAGTACGAGCGACACTTAACACTATGGATATCCACAGGTAACATCATCTACTAATTATCTACTTATATAATTAGCTATTAAACTTATATATAGGGTGTATGTATGCATTCATGTTAAAGTCAACGCCATGTTGGATCAGTTATTATCCTGGGTGACATAGGCAAATGACTATCATTTTATCAGTTTAAACATTCTATACTTAATTATATAAATTCTATATACAATATATTTGAGAGCATTGATGTTGTTAATAGCTTGAATTTCAAGTATGTGAGAAAAATTATAAAAAACAAACCTAACTGATTTCGCAAAGAAAAGTAGACAAAATTAAAGTTTTTGAATTATCCTATATAAGGCTGAGCAATTATGTAAATGCTGAGCATTGCTCCAGTATGGCGTCCATGCGCAGTCAATTTGATGTCATGCGCATTAGTTTATTTTTAAGTGGTAAAAACGACAAATTTTGAATAAAAAAAAAAAAAAAAACATGCAAAGACGAGGGGCAGTTTATTCATTTATATATTTATATTTTTTGGAGTGTCATCCACGAGTTAGTTTAATATACCTTGAAAGTTTTCTATGAACATAAAACTTTCAAAAATAAATCAAAATGCAGCACTGAAAACACTTGGTATAGAAATGTACGCATATAATTATTTATATTTAAATTATATTAATAAAATAAATGTATAAAAAATTGTTAATTGTTAACTTAATTTTATTATAATATAATTATTTTTTACAGATTAAATAACAAAATAAATAAAATTTCAATAATTATTATTTTGTCATCTTTAACAATAGTTGACACAGCGGGAAATGCAGGTGAGAAAAGACAAATATTTTTATTTACAATTTTTTATTAAGGTAGCTAGGTGAGCGGCTGATATCTGACATAATTAAGAGTCGTGAATATGAAATTAACATCAAGTTAAAATGAAATGTTAGTAATGTATTTGGTTATGTCTAGAGAGAAAGAAAATACACTAATTGTCAATTTTAAGTTTTTTTCTCCTAAAAATGTCCACGAATCACATAATTTCAAAGCCTAAACACAAAATTGAAAAAATAAAATTTTAGTTTATTTTAGTTCTATTTAGTGACTATATTTAGTCCTCACGACAAATTTGGACTTTTCACACTTTTTTCGGAGTTTTCTTCCCCCTTTTTTTTATTTATATCTTTTTCTAACAAAAATAGGAATTATCTAAAGAATTTATAAAAATTTTAAAAATCCTGTTTTTGAAAGTGTCTCTAAGAATTTTTAATTTTCCCGCTATAAATAACGTAGATAGAATAATTATGAAACTATTGTTTATCTTTTGACTACTTCCACTCCAAGTAAATCACCTACTACCTTAACTATATATAGACCCCTTGCACATCCTTGCGCTTTGTCGCCATGTTCGTGGTGCCTAATACATTGTCCAGCTTAGGGGAAACATCATTTCCCTAGTTTTTCACATAAAAAAAGTTTATTTCAACTGAACGACTTTTTTCCTATTAGCTTGTAGCTTATTAGGAGCTACAAATAAGGCTTTGAATCAGCTTTGAAGCTTATTTTGCTATTAAAAATATATAAACGTTGTTTTTCCTATGCTGGCCTAGCTGTGTATTCCTGAGCAACATAATGATGGCTCTTAAATATTAATGCAACCGATCTATAGGGTGGTTTCATTCATGTTAAAGTCGACGTCATAAGTGAGTACTAAATAACATTAACCAGTATAGGAAAATGACACATTTTACCAGTTTAAAAATACTTGGCAATATTTTTGATAGCATTAATGTTCTTAACAGGTTGAATTAGTATCTCAAGTATGTGAGAAAAATAATAATGACCAAATATCTAATTTTCCAAAGAAAATAGCCAAAAACTAGGTTTGTCCTATGCTGAGCAATGTTATGCATTGCTCAAGAAGAACATCAAAATACATTCAGAATGACGTCATGCGTACACACCCTTTTATAAAATTATGTAAAAATATTGTAAATTCTATTTTAAAAAATTATATTTTCAGATTTGGGCGATGCATGCACAAATATCAACAAATGTAACACGGAGAAGTTCTTAGTTTGTAACAATTTGATCTCAGGTCAAGGAACTTGTGAGTGTAAGACTGACTATCATCCTGACACACTGAACAGCATTTGTCTGGCAAGTAAGTTCAGTACAAGTATTTAGTTTGTAACAATTTGATCTCAGGTCAAGGAACTTGTCAGTGTAAGACTGACTATCATCCTCACATAGTCAACATATGTCTGGCAAGTAAGTTCAGTACAAGTATTTAGTTTGTAACAATTTGATCTCAGGTCAAGGAACTTGTCAGTGTAAGACTGACTATCATCCTGACATAGTCAACATATGTCTGGCAAGTAAGTTCAGTACAAGTATTTAGTTTGTAACAATTTGATCTCAGGTCCAGGAACTTGTCAGTGTAAGACTGACTATCATCCTGACACAGTCAACAACATATGTCTGGCAAGTAAGTTCAGTACAAGTATTTAGTTTGTAACAATTTGATCTCAGGTCCAGGAACTTGTCAGTGTAAGACTGACTATCATCCTGACACACTGAACAACATTTGTCTGGCAAGTAAGTTCAGTACAAGTATTTAGTTTGTAACAATTTGATCTCAGGTCCAGGAACTTGTGAGTGTAAGACTGACTATCATCCTGACACAGTCAACAACATTTGTCTGGCAAGTAAGTTCAGTACAAGTATTTAGTTTGTAACAATTTGATCTCAGGTCAAGGAACTTGTCAGTGTAAGACTGACTATCATCCTGACACACTGAACAACATTTGTCTGGCAAGTAAGTTCAGTACAAGTATTTAGTTTGTAACAATTTGATCTCAGGTCAAGGAACTTGTCAGTGTAAGACTGACTATCATCCTGACACAGTCAACAACATATGTCTGGCAAGTAAGTTCAGTACAAGTATTTAGTTTGTAACAATTTGATCTCAGGTCAAGGAACTTGTGAGTGTAAGACTGACTATCATCCTGACACACTGAACAACATTTGTCTGGCAAGTAAGTTCAGTACAAGTATTTAGTTTGTAACAATTTGATCTCAGGTCCAGGAACTTGTCAGTGTAAGACTGACTATCATCCTGACACACTGAACAGCATTTGTCTGGCAAGTAAGTTCAGTACAAGTATTTAGTTTGTAACAATTTGATCTCAGGTCCAGGAACTTGTCAGTGTAAGACTGACTATCATCCTGACATAGTCAACAACATTTGTCTGGCAAGTAAGTTCAGTACAAGTATTTAGTTTGTAACAATTTGATCTCAGGTCAAGGAACTTGTCAGTGTAAGACTGACTATCATCCTGACATAGTCAACAACATTTGTCTGGCAAGTAAGTTCAGTACAAGTATTTAGTTTGTAACAATTTGATCTCAGGTCAAGGAACTTGTCAGTGTAAGACTGACTATCATCCTGACACAGTCAACAACATTTGTCTGGCAAGTAAGTTCAGTACAAGTATTTAGTTTGTAACAATTTGATCTCAGGTCCAGGAACTTGTGAGTGTAAGACTGACTATCATCCTGACACAGTCAACATTTGTCTGGCAAGTAAGTTCAGTACAAGTATTTAGTTTGTAACAATTTGATCTCTGGTCAAGGAACTTGTGAGTGTAAGACTGACTATCATCCTGACACAGTCAACATATGTCTGGCAAGTAAGTTCAGTACAAGTATTTAGTTTGTAACAATTTGATCTCAGGTCAAGGAACTTGTCAGTGTAAGACTGACTATCATCCTGACATACTGAACAACATTTGTCTGGCAAGTAAGTTCAGTACAAGTATTTAGTTTGTAACAATTTGATCTCAGGTCCAGGAACTTGTGAGTGTAAGACTGACTATCATCCTGACACAGTCAACATTTGTCTGGCAAGTAAGTTCAGTACAAGTATTTAGTTTGTAACAATTTGATCTCAGGTCAAGGAACTTGTCAGTGTAAGACTGACTATCATCCTGACACAGTCAACATTTGTCTGGCAAGTAAGTTCAGTACAAGTATTTAGTTTGTAACAATTTGATCTCAGGTCAAGGAACTTGTCAGTGTAAGACTGACTATCATCCTGACACAGTCAACATTTGTCTGGCAAGTAAGTTCAGTACAAGTATTTAGTTTGTAACAATTTGATCTCAGGTCAAGGAACTTGTCAGTGTAAGACTGACTATCATCCTGACATAGTCAACAACATTTGTCTGGCAAGTAACTTCAGTACAAGTATTTAGTTTGTAACAATTTGATCTCTGGTCAAGGAACTTGTCAGTGTAAGACTGACTATCATCCTGACACACTGAACAACATTTGTCTGGCAAGTAAGTTCAGTACAAGTATTTAGTTTGTAACAATTTGATCTCAGGTCCAGGAACTTGTGAGTGTAAGACTGACTATCATCCTGACACAGTCAACAACATTTGTCTGGCAAGTAAGTTCAGTACAAGTATTTAGTTTGTAACAATTTGATCTCAGGTCAAGGAACTTGTCAGTGTAAGACTGACTATCATCCTGACACACTGAACAACATTTGTCTGGCAAGTAAGTTCAGTACAAGTATTTAGTTTGTAACAATTTGATCTCAGGTCAAGGAACTTGTCAGTGTAAGACTGACTATCATCCTGACACAGTCAACAACATATGTCTGGCAAGTAAGTTCAGTACAAGTATTTAGTTTGTAACAATTTGATCTCAGGTCAAGGAACTTGTGAGTGTAAGACTGACTATCATCCTGACACACTGAACAACATTTGTCTGGCAAGTAAGTTCAGTACAAGTATTTAGTTTGTAACAATTTGATCTCAGGTCCAGGAACTTGTCAGTGTAAGACTGACTATCATCCTGACACACTGAACAGCATTTGTCTGGCAAGTAAGTTCAGTACAAGTATTTAGTTTGTAACAATTTGATCTCAGGTCCAGGAACTTGTCAGTGTAAGACTGACTATCATCCTGACATAGTCAACAACATTTGTCTGGCAAGTAAGTTCAGTACAAGTATTTAGTTTGTAACAATTTGATCTCAGGTCAAGGAACTTGTCAGTGTAAGACTGACTATCATCCTGACATAGTCAACAACATTTGTCTGGCAAGTAAGTTCAGTACAAGTATTTAGTTTGTAACAATTTGATCTCAGGTCAAGGAACTTGTCAGTGTAAGACTGACTATCATCCTGACACAGTCAACAACATTTGTCTGGCAAGTAAGTTCAGTACAAGTATTTAGTTTGTAACAATTTGATCTCAGGTCCAGGAACTTGTGAGTGTAAGACTGACTATCATCCTGACACAGTCAACATTTGTCTGGCAAGTAAGTTCAGTACAAGTATTTAGTTTGTAACAATTTGATCTCTGGTCAAGGAACTTGTGAGTGTAAGACTGACTATCATCCTGACACAGTCAACATATGTCTGGCAAGTAAGTTCAGTACAAGTATTTAGTTTGTAACAATTTGATCTCAGGTCAAGGAACTTGTCAGTGTAAGACTGACTATCATCCTGACATACTGAACAACATTTGTCTGGCAAGTAAGTTCAGTACAAGTATTTAGTTTGTAACAATTTGATCTCAGGTCCAGGAACTTGTGAGTGTAAGACTGACTATCATCCTGACACAGTCAACATTTGTCTGGCAAGTAAGTTCAGTACAAGTATTTAGTTTGTAACAATTTGATCTCTGGTCAAGGAACTTGTCAGTGTAAGACTGACTATCATCCTGACACACTGAACAGCATTTGTCTGGCAAGTAAGTTCAGTACAAGTATTTAGTTTGTAACAATTTGATCTCAGGTCCAGGAACTTGTCAGTGTAAGACTGACTATCATCCTGACACACTGAACAACATTTGTCTGGCAAGTAAGTTCAGTACAAGTATTTAGTTTGTAACAATTTGATCTCAGGTCAAGGAACTTGTCAGTGTAAGACTGACTATCATCCTGACATAGTCAACATTTGTCTGGCAAGTAAGTTTAGTACAAGTATTTAGTTTGTAATAATTTGATCTCAGGTCAAGGAACTTGTCAGTGTAAGACTGACTATCATCCTGACACAGTCAACAACATTTGTCTGGCAAGTAAGTTCAGTACAAGTATTTAGTTTGTAACAATTTGATCTCAGGTCAAGGAACTTGTCAGTGTAAGACTGACTATCATCCTGACATAGTCAACAACATATGTCTGGCAAGTAAGTTCAGTACAAGTATTTAGTTTGTAACAATTTGATCTCAGGTCCAGGAACTTGTCAGTGTAAGACTGACTATCATCCTGACACACTGAACAACATTTGTCTGGCAAGTAAGTTCAGTACAAGTATTTAGTTTGTAACAATTTGATCTCAGGTCAAGGAACTTGTCAGTGTAAGACTGACTATCATCCTGACACACTGAACAACATTTGTCTGGCAAGTAAGTTCAGTACAAGTATTTAGTTTGTAACAATTTGATCTCAGGTCAAGGAACTTGTCAGTGTAAGACTGACTATCATCCTGACATAGTCAACAACATTTGTCTGGCAAGTAAGTTCAGTACAAGTATTTAGTTTGTAACAATTTGATCTCAGGTCAAGGAACTTGTCAGTGTAAGACTGACTATCATCCTGACACACTGAACAACATTTGTCTGGCAAGTAAGTTCAGTACAAGTATTTAGTTTGTAACAATTTGATCTCAGGTCAAGGAACTTGTCAGTGTAAGACTGACTATCATCCTGACACACTGAACAACATATGTCTGGCAAGTAAGTTCAGTACAAGTATTATAATACCTTTTTATGTAATGAACAGACTTAAATCCCTTGTCAAGTTACTTTTTTATCATTTAGAATACTAGATTGATAATTACCATACCTTATTATCCGTGAATTAGACACCAACACCTGGATTATGTATTTATTTTCATTTTGACAGTTATATGACGTATCTGACGTCACAATGTACCACCGCCAATCACAGTCACTGCTCTGGTCACGTGATAAATTCAAGCCCCTCCCTCAAGTTCTTTACCCCTATCACGGCCCCATCGGTACATTGTGACGTCAGATACTTGAAATAACTGTCAAAACGAAAATAAATACAAAATCAACATGTTGGTGTCTAATTCATGGATAATAAGGTATGGTAATTATCAATCTAGTATTCTAAATGATAAAAAAAATTAAGTTGACAAGGGATTTAAAGCCATTGACAATATGAAAACGTTAGCCTTTATATTACAAAACTCTTAATGGAATTTATATTAATTGGTCTCAAAACTCAACTGTAGCCCCGCATAGCGGCAATCAGCAAATTTAGATTAATGCATGCACAACATTTTCATACTAATTTTTGCATGTTTCTGACGTCATAAACATGAATAATCACGCAAGTTGCATACTTTACAGTTTTTTCACGCTCTATTTGGTGGCAAGATTTAACATTCTGATAAAAATTTTCACCAGTTTTGTACATCACATTTTGTTTTTAATTATTAACGAAACGTGGTAATTGTTTTATGTTTTCTGTATGCCATTAATAAAAAAGAAATGTTATGATTAGGGAGCGGAAAAAAAGTCGTTTTTTTAAGCAAAATAGTCTTTGAAAAAGTCAAAATAGTCGGAAAATAGTCTGTGAAATGATACCTATTTAAAAGGGGTTTGGACGTAATTTGCTTACTATTGCTATAAAAAATGAGAATTTAGAGGTTATTGTTACAAATAAAAGATTTTTTTATCCGGCAGCGTACTTTTTTTTTTATTTTTTTTTTACTGCTTCATACAAATTTGAAGTTACATACGATTTCAGCTTTTATTTTATTTTATTATTAAGAGCTGCAAAGAAAGAAAATGTTTTTACATTTTGTTAATTGTTGTTCAATTGTTTATTTTTCTTCATCTTCGCTATTATCACGCCTATTCACGTAATAATTAGCAACAATATACATTTCTAAGTTTTCCGTTTTAAAATTAGTACGACGGTTAGTCAGTATATTTTTGTAAATTGAGAAAGAACGTTCTACATCGCATACTTTAAACTAGAAATCTCTCTTATTGCTAACTTTGCCCTTACACTACTGGACTCTTCAGTATTGCTCGTTCTTCCAGGATTGCAGACGCTCGTCTCATTAAGGTGAGACCTTCACTTTTGTCCAGCACCTGCCTCATCTTTGCCTGTACTTTTTCTGCACGTGGTCCCACCGCAGTTTCAATTGCAGACGCAGCACTATCTAAGATTTCCAGTGCCTCTTTGATACTTAAGTTTGGGTTCTCTAGCAACTTGATTTTTGCTGCCAGAAATCCAAAACAACTACTGACATTAATCAAATCAAGAGGAACCTGGTTATCCATTGCGAGCTCTGATTTTTATTTTTATTATTGTAATAATTTTAAAAAAGTTTGAATTTTAGTTCATTTTTTGAAGGAATATATGTCAAATAATGAAAAAAACAACAACAAAAGTCACAAAAAAAAGTCGCAAAAGTCCAAAATAGTCTTTTTGAGCAAAATAGTCGCAAAATATTCGTTTTTAAATTTGGTACATTGACTCTAAATCTTGAGATTCGTGGACATATTTAATAAAAACCTGAATAGTCTCAAAATTGACAATAGTCTAAAGACTATTTTTCCGCTCTCTAGTTATGATTTATTTATTGATTATATGATTTATTTATTTATTTATTTATTTATTTATTTATTTATTTATTTATTTATTTATTTATTTATTTATTTATTTATTTATTTATTTATTTATTTACTTATTTATTTATTTATCTAAAGGCATAGAAAACATGAAACAAAATGTTCTTTATAATCATAAACTTAAAATATGACAAAACTGATGACAATTTTTACCACAATGTAAATGTGGCCCTATACAAGAGATCGTGAAAATACTGTAAAGTATGCAATTTGCGTAACTTTTCCTGTTTATGACGTCAGAAACATGCAAAAAGTAGCATGAATATGTGGTGCGGGTTGCTTAAATCTAAATTTTCTGATCACTGCTACGGGGTTACTGTTGGGTTTTGAGACAAACTAAAGTTATTTATGTAAGTCCCATCAAGTGTTTTGTGATGTAAATACTTATGTTTTACTCTGGTCTATGCCTTTAAGGTATGTTTATATATTATCTCCTATCTCTAATTTGGAATCGGTGTATAGCATTTTTCTAGAAAATTGGAGGAAAAAAAAAAAAAAAAAAAAAAAGGCTTCCCATGACCGTAATAAATTATGATAGTTTTTCTAGATTGCCTGTATGAGCTAGGAGCTATACATTACAGCCAATACCAAGCACTCAAATAATTAACATACATATATAGCGTCATTCTGTATTATTTTTATATAGTTTTTCTTATTTGTGGTTTTTATGATTAGTTTAAATACCGATCTATTATTCTTATAATTTATATTTGAAGATAAAATTTCACAAGTAAAATTTATTTATGGATTAGAAAAAAAAGACAATAGAGAGAGAGAGAAATAGAGAGAGAGAGAGAGAGAGAGAGAGAGAGAGAGAGAGAGAGAGAGAGAGAGAGAGAGAGAGAGAGAGAGAGAGAGAGAGAGAGAGAGAGAGAGAGAGAGAGAGAGAGAGAGAGAGAGAGAGGGACAGACAGACAGAGTAAAGTTATTTATATGTTTACTATATCTTACAACCAGAAAAAAAAAGAAAATGATTTGGAGAATTATTGTTAAAATTAAATATACAATAATTATCATATAAATAAACAATAATGATAAAAAAAAGCAAGCTAAGTTTTTTTTTAGTACATTTTCTGAAAGAGCAATAATTTTATAAATCGTATATATTATAATTATATATTTGTTTTATTGTTGTTTTATAATTTTGAGTTCATAAATATCAACAAATTATTTTTAATAAATATTTCAGAAGTTGGATACGAGTGCTATGACCCACAGAACTTGTCACCTAGCACAGTGAACACGTGTCATAATCCTCTTGCCACGTGTCACGTGGTCAACTCAGAGACACCAAAGTGTCGATGTCGCAGCAACTACCAGCAGTACAAAGACGAATGTCTGGCGCGTGAGTCTATGCTTTATTTTTATTGAGGACAATTTGTAATTTTTGATTACATTGTCCTGTATTGAGAAATATGTGAGATTTCACTTGTTTAAATCATTAAGTAATTTTAATTAATTTTTGAATGTCATGAAATGACGTCAGATAGGTTGTAATTTTTCTTATGCCCAAATGCAGCCTAAAAGATGCAGCCTGTGACGTCATTTCTTAACGTTCAAAAGTTAATTAAAAATACTTAATGATCTGAAATAAAAAAAATAAATAAATTGAAATCCTTATATTATGTGGATTCAGATCAATGTAATATAGCAACAAATAAAACAAACATAAATATAAATAAAGTTAATTGTTTCACTAATTCAAATACATCAATATTACATTTTATTAGCACATAAAGCACATTTATAAGTATTTCAGTTTTAAGATTAATTTTAAATATATCAATTAATAATATAATACATTAGCCCACATAAATATTTAAGTTTTGTTACATATTTTATTATTTAATATATTATATTCTTAGGGTAGGAAATCAGGTACTGCGGCATTTGACTAAAAAATTGTAAAGAAACAAAGATCTGAAATTTTGCACCAGTGATACATTAGGATGTATCTTCAAAACTTTAAAAAAATTGGGGGGTGTCACCATGCTAGATTTGAAATTATGATTTTTTTTTTTTTGAATTGATAGTTCCGTAAGAGCCCATGCTAATTTCAACAATTATTTTATCTCTTATCTGATGGTCACGTGTTTTGAAAATGTTATCATAGGTGGCTGTTACTTGTAACTTTCAAATGGCATCATTAGGTTTTAAGTTTTTTTTTTTTTTTTTTTTTAATTTTTCTTGAGATACAAGCCATCTATATACAACCCTTAAATAAACTTATATTACTACCTATAATTTTTATATCATGTAGAAAATTCATAGTTATTTCAATTAAAGTGTTGTTTATTGATTTATATATGGATACTTGATGTTTATGTACTCAATGCAACTGATTTTAAATATATGCAAAATATTTTCATTTTTTATACGAAGGGAAGGATCATTAAATCATTTAAAGCAATTTACAAAAATGGATTTTTGATTATCAGTGTTATTTTGAGAATCAAAATGAAAATTATTCGCTTTTCTTGTATAATGTGAATGAACATCACTATTTTTTAATAAGAATCCATCAAAAGTATCATTACATATTTCTAGTATAACATTCGTTAGGAACAATAATACCTTCAGACTTAATCTTTATTCTTCAGTTATCCATGCAGTCCATTGCTTCTATATAGTCATACATATACAACTATAACTACATAGTATATACTATATATCGATGTTCTCGCGTCAAGATGAAGCTACTACACTTTACTCCATTGCTTCTATATAGTCATACATATACAACTATAACTACATAGTATATACTATATATCGATGTTCTCGCGTCAAGATGAAGCTACTACACTTTACTCCATTGCTTCTATATAGTCATACATATACAACTATAACTACATAGTATATACTATATATCGATGTTCTCGCGTCAAGATGAAGCTACTACACTTTATTCCATTGCTTCTATATAGTCATACATATACAACTATAACTACATAGTATATACTATAATATACTACATACTATATACTACTAGTACTATATACACTCCATTGCTTCTATATGGTCCTTTTAATTATCCAGTCCACATATCAAATGTTTTGTATTCTTTCTCATTTTTGTCACGTATTTCTTGAGCCTATAGCTGTGTCATATATTAGAGTATACATCGGTAAGCATGGCATATACATGACAGAAAATGAAGCGGAGAGAAGAGTAGTTTTAGGCAACCAGCAAACCCCGGGGGTCTGAAAGAGATGACTACCTCTGTTGCACAAATAGTTTCGCATCTTTGTCTGGATGTTTCATAATGGTTCGATAAGGTTCCAAAACCATTTTGAAACCATAAGAAGATCATAAAAATGATCCTTTTGATGCAGATCAGATGAAATTAAATTAGATGGTTTGATTTAGGCTCAAATTTTACACACTTTTAACTGTTCCGGGACTATTGGTTCCAGTATTATTATTTCATTCATTCATTCATTCATTCATTCATTCATTCATTCATTCATTCATTCATTCATTCATTCATTCATTCATTCATTCATTCATTCATTCATTCATTCATTCATTCATTCATTCATTCATTCATTCATTCATTCATTCATTCATTCATTCATTCATTCATTCATTCATTCATTCATTCATTCATTTTGATTCTTACATGCATATTATTATATTATATATTATATTTATTGAATTAAATGAGTATATATGCATATTTAATCAATAAAATAGCTAATTATTATCTATATTTCAGCACTGGGGATGTTGTGCTACGCCAAAGATGGGACATATTCTGGGTGCAATGATACCAATGCAATTTGCGATCCTTCATCCCTTCCTTCTACTACTTCAACCCTTCCTTCTTCTCTAACCACCCCTACAACAGTCATTACCACCCCTACAACAGTCATAACCACCCCTACAACAATCATAACCACCCCTACAACAATCATAACCACCCCAACCACCCCTACAACACCCATAACTACCCCTATTCCTACAACCAAAACTACAACATTATTAACTACGCCTACACAAGCTACCCCTACCACCACTTCCACCCCAACAAGCCCAAATGCAAAACAAATGCATAATCTATTTCTAAACCGAGTACCAATTTTATTTACCGGCAATCGGGCAGTCATTCGCCCAGATATGTTTCTCCCATCAGCCGGTAACTTCAAATCACATCCTCCGTCACAGAAGACGGGAAATCGTGCTGTTATTCACCCGGGTATGTTTCATCAAACTCCCGACTACGAACATGAGCAGTTTATCGGCATTCGAGGCCACGTTAGCCGGGAAGATGACTCGACGTTTGGGAGTAATAGTCAATTTACGGCAGGAGTTTGTATTTGCGATCAGGGGTTTAAACCAACCGAGGACAAGAAATCTTGCCAAGTATCAGGTAACCTGCAAATTTATTTTTTAATACTTTTAATAGTCAAGTCTTAATACTTTCGCGTCAAGATGAAGCTACTACACTTTACAACTTTCCGAAAAATGAACGATCTACACTTTACAAAGTCACGGCTACCTGAAGCTTCTGCTATATAAAACAGGTAGGTGAAGCTTCAGGTAGCCGCCAATTTGTAAAGTGTAGATCGTTCATTCTTCGGAATTTTTTTTGTAAAGTGTAGTAGCTACATCTTGACGCGAGAATATATATATATAGATTATATATATATATACACTGTAACAATTCCCATAGAATTTTACTTTTATTTTATGTATTCCGTTAATTTTTTAGCCAGGAAATTTTGAACCGTGGTGGTTCAGGTTATTTTGAACTCTTAACCCCCTACCCGCAACTTGATTAAGATTTGATTGGTGCAAGACGAGTCACGTGGTTTTGTTCTCATAAAGAAGTGGGGACTGAGCGCGGAGTGTGGGAGGAGAGGAATGCAGCAAAAAAAAATAATAAAAACAATAATCATGCGGATGTGTGAGATTTGTGACGCGCCTTAATTAATATTTTTTATAAACATGCGTGAGCTCAACCGTCACCGGCGCCCGAGCTGGCTCCTTTTTCCTTGTTCTCATGTGCATGAATGACCGTTACGCCAGTTTAGCAAGAGATTTTGAGGAAGACACAAGTGCAGTACAAAGAAGTTTTCACTAAAAATGTGATTACAAGACTAAATAATTGTGCTATGTACACCGAGAAAAAAGTCCAGAACGCAGGAAAATCGCCCTTTATCACACAGGTAAATATTGGTTATACTTTATTTTTTGTTGGGCCAATAATAATTTAAAGAATCACTAATGAAACATTAAAACATCTGAAAATATAATGCAATTATTACTATTAACTATTATTTTTTATATTATTTTTTTATTTTAAAACATTCTTTTCCATTTCACTTATTTGGGCATTATTTAATGTACTGTACAATAACAAAAGGTAAATAATAAATTATTGCTTCATTATTATAGATAATTATTAATCTATGTATAATTGCATTTTTAGTTCGTATATTGAGAGTAAATTTTATTTTAGAAACATACAAGAGAGAGCTTTGCAACACGAAGAAGCCGAGAGAGAGAGAGAGAGAGAGAGAGAGAGAGAGAGAGAGAGAGAGAGAGAGAGAGAGAGAGAGAGAGAGAGAGAGTGACCCGCGCGGATCACTGTTTGCTGCACCGATTCATTACGCAAGATACATTTTTGATGGTAAGTTAAGTGAATACTATCTGTATTTTTTTTTTTTTTGCCATTTTATGAAAATTTCTTATTAATAATTTTTCAAATTTGATTAGGTGTCGCAATTGATCAACCGAAACTACCATGTTGGAGTGCTTGAGGAAATGTTGCCACTCTGCGACCTCTAAATTATTGGTATGTATTTTTTTTTAACCAATATTATGCAGCTTTTTTTTTTTTTTTTTCTTTCAAAATAAAACTAAAAATATCATTTTCTTTTTCTTTTTTAAGAAATTAAACAAAAAACATTAATGTATTTAAGTATAAAAAGAGTCTAGTTTTCTCAATTTTACAAGTTTTTCTTTTTAATTTCTATATAAATAATTTATAGAATACTAAATTTTTAACTTTGTGTTTCAGAAGCTACCTATGAGGACGGAGGACGGTGATACTTGGGACTTGGACAAATGTGGACTTGGGGTTGACGGACAGACAGGAACTATAACATCATTGAATGATAAGATCAACTAAGGAGTGCAGTGAGAGTGACTTTTATACAATGACAAACTTTAACGTATTGATATTATTTCTTTGACTGAATTAATTTTAAGAATTTTCATCAAGATATCTGAAACTTCAAATTTTATAATATTAATATATTGTAATTTTTTTGTAATACATCACCTTCAATTTTATATGATTCAAGTTTCATTTTTAACTTTTCATACCTGTTTTCCTTTATTTCAATTGGAATTTTTTTTTTATTATTTTTATATAGTATTTTTAGCAAGATTTTTTTAGAGTATAAAGATATCAAATAAATTAAAATAAGTTATGTAAATTTTAACCATTATAAAATGTAAACTTAAAAAAAGTTTGAATGTTACAAATTAATATAAAATTATCAGTGGCTTAAAATGTAGGTAAAAATATAGGTATATAGAATAAAATATAGGAAAATACATAGGAACCAGAGAAATAAAAAAACAGGCAGCCTTAGAAATATCTTGCAGACCATAATTTTAAAAACCCTGGACAACCCTGGAAGGTCCGAGCACTACCTACGTTCAACCAGAGATTTCAGAACCGTGGTCAACCGCAATAAACTCTTGCCGTCCACGGTTTTGAATTTTATGGCAGCCAAGAAAAACCCTGGTACCACAGGTAACTCAGTTACCTGTGGTACCAGGGTTTATAGGGCTGAAATTTTTTACAGTGTATATATATATATATATATATATATATATATTATGTAAGATAATAGACCGGTTGCACTTATATTCAAGAGTTGCCATTTTGTTGGTCAGGAATACATAGGCTAGCATAGGAAAAACATCATTTTTATTTTTCTAACAGCTAAAGAAACTTCAAAGCTCAATCAAAAGCCTTATTTGTAGCTCCTAATAAGTTCGAAGAATACGAAAAAAATTCGTTCAGTTGAAATAAACTATTATTACGTAAGAAATTAGGTGAAATGATGTGTTTGCCCTCTATGCTGGACAATGTATTAGGCACCACAAACATGGCGACAAAGCGCAAGGATGTGCAAGGGGTCTATAATATACATTTTTAAAGCAGCCTTGCTAGGCTATGTATGTTTATGACTTATGACGTTAATAAAAAACATAAGATTTAACGTCAAATATGCAGGTTTTTTTTTTAAAAGCGCGCATTTTAAAACGCTAATTAAAATGTGAAGAAATAAAATAAAATTAACTTTTTATATACGATTTTGTAGCGAAGGGTTAGAAATTTTTAAAACTGTTCTTAGAAATAAAATTGAGTGACCTGTTTTCTTGCACCGAGCGTCAACGTAAAAATGTGCTATTTTTTTTCAAGACGTCATTTTTTCTGCAAAAATGATCAGAAATTTTCTTTTTTAACTATCCTTTATTGACAATTAATGGAGTCTGTTGGCATAAATAAGATACCTATAGCACTCTAAACATGTTCTGTGATGAAAACGGAAGGATGGAGCCACATTGGTATCACGGTTAAGGTGAAAACATTTGCGTTAAACATGGCTAAATTTGATTTAAAAAATTCTCTTAAATCAAACTTTTTTTTTTTTTTTTTTTTACCGATTTTGTATAAATTTTAATTTTTATAACATTGTTTGTAACTTTCATTTTCTGTCAATTCTTACAACTGGGTTGCTTTGATGATTAAAACCCTAAACATTTCATTTTAAAGAATGGAAACTTTTAATTTGCATCTCTTTCTTTAAAAGTTGGTTCATGTATGGAAATCCGCACATTTCATTTGGTTTTTGCTGCATTCATTAATTCTTTGCATCTGGAATCATATTGATTTTTTTTTAATAATTAAACCAAACATTACTTAGATTTGAAAGAAAACTGTGAGCGCAAAGCCATTATAGAGAAACTAAAAATTTCGTTAAATCGTTAAACAAAATTCTCAACTTAGAGAAAATGTTAGCAAATTTAGCCATGTTTAACGCAAATGTTTTCACCTTAACCCTGATACTAATGTGGCCCAATCCTTCAATTTTTATCACAGAACATGCTTAGAGTGCTATAGGTATCTTATTTATGCCAACAGACTCCATTAATTGTTAATAACGGATAGTTAAAAAAGCAAATTTCTGATCATTTTTGCAGAAAAAAAGACGTTTGGAAAAAAAAATAGCACATTTTTACGTTGACGCTCGGTGCAAGAAAACCAGTCACTCAATTTTATTTCTAAGAACAGTTTTAAAAATGTCTAACCCTTGGCTAAAAATTGACATATAAAAAGTTTATTTTATTTTATTTCTTCATATTTTAATTAGCGTTTTAAAATGCGCGCTTTAAAAAAAACACCCTGTACTTTTTATTAGAGTTGTAAATTTAAACCGGTTCGAGCACCCGCCAGGACCAAAATATTCAGGTGCTCGTGGTTTTGAAAATGGTCAACCCGGGGTTCGAGCTTTTAGCTCAAAAACGAGCTATTTCGAGTTAAGCTCGTGAATGACTCGTACAAAAAAACGAGCTTTTGAAAATAAATCGAGCCAAAGAATTTTTTTTGCAAAAATCAAAGAAAAAACAGTTTTTAATCTTTGTTCAAAATTGTGTTTTTAATATTGTATCATGCAAAATAAGCTGTTTATAATATAAATAAAACATTATTTTATTTATGATTTTTACCCCTAAAAAACAATTTTTTCGTAATGAAAATTGAGCTTTTTTCTTCATAGGCTCAAAAGCTCGTTTTAAAACTTCGGCTCAAATATCGAGCTTTCCGAGCTTTGGCTTGTGTTTCGAGTTTAAGCTCGATTTCAAGCTAAACCCGGGTTTCAAGTCAAACAGAGTTAAAAGAATCCAGTCCGGGCAAAAAAAAAAAAAAAAAAAAAAAAAAAAAAAAAAAAAGTATTTTACAGCTCTACATTTTTATACATCAAATTTAAGTTTCTTATTTTACAATAATTTTAAAATATTAAATGAAAATAAAATCAAAAAATAATAAATTTTGCTAAACGGAAAAACAAAATAGGTGCGAAATCGCCATTATTTTTATTTAAGAACGAAGAGTACCTACTCGTAAAGTTTGAAACCTACTCTTATTATTTTATTTTTTTATTTTTGACTTATTCTTAAAAAACAGTTTTTTCATAACAAAAATCGAGTTTTTTCTTGATAAGTTTAAAAGCTGGTTTTTAAACTTTAGCTCATCAAACTCAATTTCAATCTAAAACTTGAGTTCAAGTCAACCTGGTTAAATTGTTTTTTTCTTCATAGGCTTAAAAGTTGGTTTTCAAACTGCAGCGCAAATATCAAGCTTTGGCCCGTTTTTTTGAGTTTAGGCTCGATTTCAATCTAAATCCGGGGTTCAAGTCAAAACGGATTTAAAATTTTAAAACTTTTACAGCACTAAATGAATAAATTTATTATTATTTTGTTTAAAGGCATAGAAAACATGAAACAAAATTTCCTTTTTAATGATCAATCACGACAAGGGATCTACAATTCTAATGATAATTATCCCCAGAATATAAATGAATCCCCACGAAACAGCGTAAAAATACTGTAAAGTATGCAATTTGCGTGACTATTCATGTTTATGACGTCAGAAAGGGACAAAAATTAGTATGAAAATGTTGTGCGGGTTGCATAAATCCACATTTCCTCGTTACTTATACGGGGCTACTGTTGGGTTTTGAGACAAACTAAAGCTATTTACAGTGGCGTAACTACCAGGGGGGAAGAGGGAGGAGTTCCCCCGGGCCCGTCGACTTCTGGGGGCCCGTCGGCTTCTGGGGGGGGGCCGTTGATGCTTGGCGCAAAAAAAAAAAAAAAAAAAAAAAAAAATTGGTAATACTAAATTTTATATTGAAAATTAGTATTTGAAAATATGCATTTTGTGACAGTGGGTATTTAATTTTAACTACATTTTTTAACTGTCACCACCTCTTCTAATTAAATTTTCTATAAATGTCTTCTTCAAATATCATATGTATTTTTTCTATTTATAGCAAAAACTAATTATTGACAAAAATTAAAATCATGTTTGATAGGCCATTTTAACGATTTTTTTTTTTTTTTTTTTTTTTTCATATTAGTGACACTTTTTAATTTTCATTATAAAAAATAGCTTAAAATTTCAGTGCCACGCCCCCTTTTTCCAAATTTTTCGCCTGCGGCGCGCATCCCCCCCTCCTCCCCGGTACTGTCCCCCTTTCGGGGGGGGGGGGCGTGACAGATTTTTACCCCTGGCCAAATTTTTGAAGTAACGCCACTGGCTATTTATGTAAGTCCCATCAAGTGTTTTGTGTTCCAAATATAATAATGTTTTTATGTGGTCTATGCCTTTAACATGCATGTTGTACAACCAATGTTAGTAATGGGTAAATAACATAAATCTTACTTGATTACAGATTGCACAAAGTTAACCTCATCCACGAGTCAAGTTCTACTTTCACTTATTTTATATTTCTTGTATTCATCCAATTTATGTATTTATATGTGATGATCGAGCAAATAAACTTATACGTACTTATTGATTGATTTATTTATTATTATTTTGCCCTCATACATACAAGTCTGAACATAAAGTTTATATATATATATATATATATATATATATATATATATATATATATATATATATATATATATATATATATATATATATATATATATATATATATATATATATATATATATATATATATATATATATATATATATATATATATATATATATATATATATATATATATATTAGAGCTGTGGATTTAATCCGGTTTATTTTGAAAACCGGTTTCATGAAATAAGAAAATCGGTTTCGAGTTATTGCATAAAACCGAAAATCGAAAATTAAAAATCGAATTGCATATTAACGATTTTAAATTCGCAAAAACCTTAATTTAAAAAAAATCGATTAATATTATTTCTTATATATAAAAACCGTCAAAATAATTCGATTTTTTTTAAATACCCATTAAAAAATCGATAATTTTTTTTAGAAAAAATCAAGGATTAAAAGTTATTTTAGCTCAATAATTTAACAATATTAAGTTATTGTGTGAGTGTATGTGTGTATATATATATGTATAATATATATATATATATATATATATATATATATATATATATATATATATATATATATATATATATATATATATATATATATATATATATAATTAATTATATATATATATATATAAATAAATAAATAAATAAATAATCGTCTTTATTTAAAAATCATGCAGAAAAATACATATATATATATATATATATATATATATATATATATATATATATATATATATATATATATATAATTATATTTTTCATTCATATTATAATTTATTAACACGCAGCTTATATTTTCCCATACAAATTTTAAAATCTTAGTTATCAATTATCATGTTTGTTCGCTCAATGACAATTTTTTTATGGAAGTTGACTTTAGATTTAGACTCCTCTTATCGGGCAGTGCAAGACTGCAGGTGCAAAAATATTTTGACAAGATTCTGGACATATACCTGATGTTTATTTTTTTCTCTGTTCTTTATACCATTGACGATCCCTCGGGTGTCAACTAACCCGTCTATTATTTTCACAACTATACGGTAAATAGATTCTGAAGATTTTGTTTTAAGTATATTATAATTTGATTTTAAAGGACCCTAATTTATTGCTATTTTAATAATACATTATTTTTCAATGTTTTTCTAAATTTATTATTAATTTTGCATTTATATTATTATATATGTACTATAATATTTAACTTAAAAACTATATACAAGCGTATCACTAAAAAAAAAAAAAAAAAAAAAAAAAAAAAAAAAAAAAAAAAAAAAAAAAAACATAAAAAGTAACTTGGTATTTTGATTTTGTATCGGTGGGTGCAAATGAAAACTTATTTTAGCAAACAAAAAGCTGAAAAAGCGTTTGATTAATGATTATCTGATCATACGACTGAAAGCTTTAATATCTTCAATTAGTAGGAAAAGTTAAAATGATTAAAAATGCATGCAGTTTTTTTTTCTTTTTTTAATACACGCATACACCTTTATTTTTTGTCGTTCTATAGCGTCTTTTTCAACAAGAAAAAAGACAAGCAAAATAATTCACAATTATTTTTATTAAATATTTAAAATTAAGCTAGAACGACGATAAAAAAAGATATATATTTGTATTTTCATTAAGAAAACAACTGTGGTAATTATAATTCACTGTAATTGTTTCTTTGAGTGCTCAATATTAATTCATGCATAAAGTAATGAGGGTCTTCTGGTCAGGTAGCAAATGATCCCTCACCTAAAATAAAACGCAAATGTATGAGTAGAGGTAGTGTACAATACTGCATCTACTTTTACATTGACAATCTCTGAAAGAATGCATCAGGTATATGAGGTATTGGGGAGAAGGTAGAGAGGGAAAAAACAATATAATATTCTAACACTTTAAAATACCATTTTATTTTATTCTTCTGTTACGTAAAAGAATCGTAATAAAATACTGTTTATATACAAAATATGTTTTTACAATTTGCATATAAAAGGCCCGCGCAGCCGTTTTATTTTATTTAATATTAAATTAATTAAAATAATAAGTCGCTGTGATTGGCTGAGAGTCGACTCTCCGCCAATCACAGTGACCTATTTTCTTAAATTAATTTAATATTAAATAAAATAAGACGGCTGCGCGGGCCTAAAGAATGCATTTTTTATGTTCTTTAGAATACTCTCAAAACGAGATTACCTAAATAAATTAGCTTGCCTAGAATATGATCATTAAATTTGATAGTAAGATTTCTTCAAACACAATAAAAAATGAATTTCTGACTTACATTTTAGTCTCAACAAATTTTTATTTTGATATTCATGTACAGCAGTATGTTCTACTACATATTGAATACAAAATGATGTATGCATTATTAAATTAGATTTAAGAACGACTATTTTGCATACATGCAAAAATAGGTATTTTCCGTGTTTCATACGAATTGCAGTAAAATTTAACCAATATATTTGACATCAGCATAAAATTTGCATTTAGGAATAATTTTTTACGATTTAAATTTTTAAAATCGAGGAACGCCCCTTTTTAATAATTGATGAATTTCTAAAAAACTATACGTTGCATCAAAAACTTTTAATGACAAGAAATGTGTAGAATTATATAATACAATCTGTGTATAAATTGTAGGCCATTTAAAATGTTTTTGACAATTTGCCAACGCTTTGAAAGTTTTCAAACAGAGAAATTTTAAAAGTGAAGTAAAACATCATAATAAAAACATTGCACTTTTAAAATTTCTCTGTTTAAAACTTTTCAAAGCGTTGGCAAATTGTCAATAACATTTCAAATAGCCTGAAATTTATACTCAAAGTGTATTATATAATTCTACACATTTCTTGTCATTAAAAGTTTTTGATGCAACGTATAGTTTTTTAGAAATTCATTAATTATTAAAAAGGGGCGTTCCTTGATTTTAAAATATTGAATCTTGAAAATTTATTCCGAAATGCAAATTTTATGCTGATGTCAAATATATTGGTTAAATTTTACTGCAATTTGTATGAAATACGGAAAATACCCATTTTTGCATGTATGCAAAATAGTTGTTCTTAAATCTAATTCAATAATGCATACATCATTTTGTATTCAATATGTAGAAGAAAATACTGCTGTACATGAATATCAAAATAAAAATTTGTTAAGACAAAAATGTAAGTCAGAAATTTAATTTTTTATTGTATTTTAACAAATCTTACTATCAAGTTTAACGTTCGTGTTCTAGGCAATTAAGCTAATTTATTAAGGTTACTTTATTTAAAAATATTTTAAGAAGAATAAAAAATGCAGTCTTATATAATCTGCAAATTTTAAACTGATATATTTATGTATATTTGCTTACAATTAGTAGTTTAGTATTATTTTTTTTAATTATGAAAAAAAAATCAATTGTTTAAAAGTTTTAAAAAGTTTAAAATCATACCATTTCTAATCAAAGAAAGGTAATAATGATAAAAATTTGAATTTGAGGAGCAAAAATCATAGTTTTAAAATTCTACCTCCAAAAAAATAAGAGAGAGAAAAAAAAGGAATATGTTTTGCACCATGATGTGTTTTGCACCTTTCTTCAGAACGCAAAACACAACCAGCTGGACACCTGAGGGGATGTAACTCCCTTTCAACCCCACGGCCGTTTATATACCTTATAATTTTTTTTTACCTCCGTATATCAATTGTAAGCCTGACGTTTCTTAAACAAAAAAAAATTATATATTATAAATTATACCCTGTTTGCAAAATGATTTTAGTTTAATATGAATATTATAGTTAACTATATTTCATACAAAAATTTAAGCAATACATTTTTAGGTTTTATCATATAATTTTTATATACTAATATTTTTTAAATGATGTCTTTAATATCCGCGGTAAAATAAAAAAACGGAATAAATGAATGAGAGAGAGAGAGAGAGAGAAAGAGAGAAAGAAAATAAGTTTTTCATTCATTCATTCATTCATTCATTCATTCATTCATTCATTCATTCATTCATTCATTCATTCATTCATTCATTCATTCATTCATTCATTCATTCATTCATTCATTCATTCATTCATTCATTCATTCATTCATTCATTCATTCATTCATTATATATATTCTATATAGTTATAATAGATAGATAACGATATAGAAAAATGTAATAATGTTTTTTATGCAACTTTATATTACATCCTTGTTTAATTTGCTGCTAATAAATTGATAGTAAGAGCGATTTTGTTAATTTTTCTTTCCAAAACTTAAAACAAACTTTAATTGCTTTCTTTCTTTTATATTAAATGATTATTTCTTTTTTCACTTATGTAAAGAAAAAGAAAAAAAAAAAAAAAAAAAGAGGAAGAAGAGTATAAAGAACATTCTATGATCATGCAGCTTTTAGTGCTTTTACTGACCAACCACTTCTTCATTTTTTTTACCTACCTGTACTCCAATACTTTTTAAACGGTACTCCATGAAAAGTACAATAGCCTGGCTTTCCTTTCTTTCTATACCTAATATAAGTCCATAATATTTACAGAGTTTAATACGCATTTTTAAGATCTTCATTTTGCACAGGTGACTAATTTGATTGATATACATTTTAAATAAAACATATAATATAATATAGTTGCAAAAAACTAAACAAGAATTATTTTAAAAATAATGGAATATAAAATATTGTGTGAATCATAAGAGCTATTTCAAAATATAAAATTGGTTTCAAATATAATTTAAGAAAAAAAGTGTTATTATTCAATATTTTTTTTTTGACCGCTGTTTAAATATAAAACTGAATATCATTAAAGAAACTTAAAAATCGTATTAAAGATTTGCAAATCTAAGGATTCCAAGTAAATAATAATAAATAAACAAAATCGATTTTTAATTTTGTTATTCGGTTTATCATAAAAAAATATTCGATTTTTTATAACAAATGACCTTTACGATCCGATTTTTTATTTTTAGATGGTAAAAATCGAATTTTGTAAACCGAATTTTAAAGTCAAAATCATAATAATGACTGAAAAAACCGACAAAATCGAAAACCGAATCGTTCTGTTTTTAATCGATTTAATCGAACCGATAAAAAATAAAAACGATTATCCGGTTTCGCAATTTTTAGCGGTTTCCACAGCTCTAATATATATATATATATATATATATATATATATATATATATATATATATATATATATATATATATATATATATATATATATATATATATATATATATATATATATATATATATATATATATATATATATATATATATATATATATATATATATATATATATATATATATATATATATATATATATATCATTGTTTATCATTTATCTTCAATTAATAATAATAGTTATATTAATATTTGACATCAAGAAAGTGTATAATAATTTTCTAATATGTAAAAATTATAACAATTTCTACTTTGATGTGGAAATAGTGAAGTTTTCTTACGGATCCTAAATTTGTGTCTTTATTTATCCTTAACTTTCTTTGAAAAGCATCCACGATCTTAGTAGTTAAAAATTTAAATAAATAGTATTAATATGATTCTCATATCAATACATTATAGCTAGCCGCGTAATATAACTGCTTTAATGCATGTGTTTTAGACTACAATTGTAACTTACAAAAAAGACGAAAGTAATTTGTATATTAATGATGTGATCAGTTTTGAGAGTTTTATGCAAGAGAAAAAGAAAGAGAGAGAGATAGAGAAAGCAAGAGACAGAAGTTTATATACACACTATAGCTTATCTTGTTCTGTAAAGGAAAGTGAATCTCAATAACAATAGACAACTTGCATGCCGTTTTTTTTTATGGTCCTAAAAAATCTTTAGGAAAAATAAATAATATTGGTGCATATTAAACTTCTTAAAAAACACTCCTTCATATATTTAAAATTATTTTTGAAATTCAAATTTAATTTGAAGTAAAGACGGCGGCCATTACGCCGAAAGACGGTTCGCGTTTATTTTGCTTTTTAATTGTTGAAATATTTCAAACAAGTTCGCATTAAGTGAAGAATTTTTTTCAACGGCCGAATTTTTTAAAAACTGTGTTTTCTCCAACAGAGCTTTTTAAAGCGATACGCAACCCTAAAAATAAGTAATTTTTATTCTTCTCTAAAATGATTCAATAGAAATTAGTCATTTATTTGAGTTTTCTAGTCCGCGGGATAAGCGAGCCCCGCGAGGGTAAAGAGAAAATCTCTGACGTCAGAGATTTCCTTTACTGTGTGAGTAAAAAATATAATCACCTTCTTAGGTTAGCTTTGCAGGTAAGTCAAGCAGGGATAGATATTTTTGACCCTCATAGTAGAGGGGCGTGTACTCTATCGTTACCCTTGCGGGGCTCGCTTATCCCGCGGACTAGAAAACTCAAATAAACAACTAATTTCTTTTGAATCATTTTAGAGAAGAATAAAAATTACTTATTTTTAGGGTTGTGTATCGCTTTAAAAAATTCGGCCGTTGAAAAAAATTCTTCAGTTGCTACGAACTTGTTTAAACGATTTCAATACTTAGAAAGCAAAATAAACGTGAACCGTCTTTCGGCGTAATGGCCACCGTCTTTACTTCAAATAAAATTGGAATTTCAAAAATTATTTTAAATATGAAGGAGCATTTTTTAAAAAGTTTTATATGCACCAATATTATTTATTTTTCTTGAAGAATTTTTTAAACCATAAAAAAACGGCATGCAAGTTGTCTATTATCGGTTAACCAACAATATAAACACATTAATTGGTTGATCCCTTTTTTAACTGATAATAGTGAGTCAAATATTTGTATATTTAATTATTATAAACATGTCTTATAGGCTTAATATAATATGACTACAAAATATGATTAAAATGTTAATTACAATAATATATTTATTATAAACTTATAAAAATCGTAAAAAATTTTAAATTAAAAACTTTTGTGCAATTTGGAATAAAAATGCAGTGAATTAAAAAGGAATCAAAAAAATATACACATCAATAACATTTCTTTCTGACTTCAAAATTACACGGGAAAATAATTATAAACACACTAATTTTATAATTTCGTTAGGAATATAGAAATGTAAAATAAACAATTATATAATTTCAATTTTAATCATAGATTTGATTCTTAGAAAATTAGCACCAACTTAAAGCCATAGACCACATAAAACAACACGTGTTTTTTAATGAATAAACACGCAGTGGGATCTTTAAAACTGATGTCAATTTTTACCATAATGTTAATGTAGCCCCACAAGAGAGCATGAAAATAAAACTGTAAAGTATGCAATTTGCATGAAAATTCATGTTTATGACGTCAGAAACATGCAAAAATTAGTATGAAAAATGTTGTGCGGGTTGCATAAATCGAATTTTCTGATCACTGCTACGGAGCTACAGTTGGGATTTGAGACAAACTAAAGTTATTTATGTAAATCCCAACAAGTGTTTTGTGATATAAATTATTATGTTTTTCTCTGGTCAATTTCTTTAATTATAGCAATAATTTATCTTTAAAATGTAAAATTTTATTAGTAAATGCATGAAATTAAAAAAAAATAATGGTGACTGATGATTATTTATGGAATAAAAAAGGCAGAGAGAGAGAGAGAATATATAGTGGAGATTCAAAGAGAAAATAGATCATGAGCTATCTTATTAACTTGACATAATAATTTGTTGAATATTTGTCTATATATATATTATTAAAATTGTGAAACTAAAATAACAAAATTTACCCTGGCAAAAGTGTAACCATGGATAATAAATTATCCATGGGGATTTCAACATTTTCCCCATGGATAGTTTCTATCCATGGGAAATTATTGTCCATGGACAAATTGCCCGTGGATAGTTTTTTTTCCATGGATAGAAACTATCCATGGGGAAAATGTTGAAATCCCCATGGATAATTTTTCTGTCAGTGGATATTCACTTTATCATGCATTTTTTTTAAACTATCAATCTATATTGGTTATTTGTTAATATATGCTCTTAATCAACAATTTAGAATGACTTTTTGGGGTATTAAAAATTGAGTTACATCGAAAAACGCGATAAAATTTTTTACGGGTTGGTAACTTTTTGAAATAAACCCACTTTTTGGGAAGAAAATTTAAAAAAACGAAAAAATTTTTTCATTGATTCTAGTTGAAGATTAAAAAATAAACACTTTTTATTCTTATGCACTTTTTAATTTTTTACACTCGGACTGTGTAAATGAGCTTAGATCGTCATATTCGTCATGCCGCCACGTTTAAATAATTCCCATGGACACATAAAACTATCCATGGGAAATACTTAAACTATCCATGGGAATTATAAACAACGTGGGAAATATTAAAATCTGTCCATGGATATTCAATTTCCCATGGATAGAAATAAAGTCCACGTGGGAAATACTAATATCCATGGGAAATATATAAATATCCATGGGAAACCAGACATTATCCATGGGAAACATTGAATATCCGTGGATAACTTTTGCCAGGGTATATGAATATAAATAATTAATTTTAATTCAATTAAATAAAAGCAAATAATGACGATAATAAAAATTATAAATCTATAACAATACAGCAGGTGTAATTATTGTTAGATTTTTTTTTTTTTTTTTTTTAATTTATATTTATTTTGTGATATTTCTATACAAATAATTAGATTACTGTTCCGAAATTTAACGCATTGCGTAATTTCAATTTTTATCTTAACGCATTGAGAACAATTTTGTATGTTCCTACCGCGTCATAAGATTTTAAATTTGATTCCGCCACGTTCAATAATTTCAAATTGATCTTTAACCTAATCAGGATTATTAAATGTACCTAATTGCTCCCAAAATGAATTTTGCATTACGGAGCCATGGGATCTCAAGTGTTAGGAAAATTTTACCGCTTCCGAAACATCTTGCCACCACTGCAAATATTCCAAAGTTTTATCCAACGTCGGTACCCTAGTTCCTTCGGTAAAAAAAAATAAAAAATAAATAAAAATAATAAAAAAACAACTTAGTTTGTTGATGTTGCTCATTACTCCAGTATGGCGTCCAAGCAAATTAAATATGACGTCATGCGCATACGTAGCCTAATATCTTTTTTTGAGGTGGGGTCAGACTTTTTAGGTTATTTTATCAAGCTTTCATAAAACACCAGAGTGTATATAGACCCGCCATCTAGTGCGAGGGCTTGCAAGGACAAAGAAAATTTATAGTATATAAATATTGATAAGTAAACCATGTACGCATATTTATGTTTATATTAATTTGTAAATATCACAACGTATTTACATACAAATCACTTTATAAATAATTGTATTGAACAAAAATATAAAATGTCCATATCTCCCACCATGGTTTGTATTTCTGTCCAACTTAATTATTACGTTATATATGTACGTGGCGTAAGTAAGACTTTTTCTTAACTATATTTAAATATTAAATAATGTATTTCAATAAAGTACTTGATTTATAAGTACAACAGTTTTGTTGCAAAGTTAATGTTTATTAAGACGCTAATTACCTGATTAAGTTGATAACATCATAACGACGCACATTGGCATGTTAGCACTAAAACTGTCTCTATACTCGGGGTCATGCTCGAGATGAAGAAAGTGTGACCTTGGCGGCGCCGCGGCGGGCGTGTCGCGTGTGGGTTGCTATTATATATAAGACGTTTTTGTTTCAGATTTTTTGTACTTAATTTCAGATTAGCCAACATACAAATGTTGTAAGTAAATTTAGAGATGTTACTAAAAATTTGCAGGGGGGACAACTATTATAGTTTTGTAGTTTTTCAGAGGGAAATTTTCAGAAGTTTGAACTAAATATAACTTTCTAATTATTTAGGGCGGGAAGTCAGGCACTACACGGGATTTGACCAAAAACTTGTAATAATTTAAAAAAAAATTAAAATTTGCACTGCAGTGATAAATTAATTAGGATATATCTTCAAACATGTAAATATTTTGGGTGCATGGTCACGAGGCTACATTTTAAATTATAATTTTTGTAATATTTTAGTCCCATAAGAGCCCATGTTAATTTTATTCAATATTTTCTCTCTTATCGACTGATGATCATGTAGAGGTTTAAAATTTTTATCATAGATGTATGTACGAGTATTTATTATTTATTGTTTTAAAACAATAAAATAATCTTAAAAACGAATGTCAATAATTAAAAATGTTCAACTTTTTTAATTAATAATCAAAGTAAGTTTAAAATTTTTGGTCTGATATTGCATCGTTATAGGCTGACGTCATATTTATTGCGCTTGGAGGCCATACTGGAGTAGTGAATAACACTGCTCAACATAGGACAAACTTTATTTAAGCCAATTTTCTTTGGAAAATCGGTTATTTTTTTGTAATTATTATTTTTCTCACATACTTGAGATACTAATTCAACATAATACAACATCAATGCTCTAAAAAATATTGCTTAGTGTTTTTAAAATGGCAAAAATGATTTTTTGTCCTATGCCACCCATGTAATGGAGTTATCCAGCATGGCGTCGACTTTTACATGAATGCATACACACTATATATTGCAATTATTTTCAAATATAAACAAAATTTTATACGCATAATTTATAATAATAAGCATAAAAAAATTAGGGGGTATCACCATGCTAGATTTAAAATTATGATTTTTTCAAGTGTTGGTCCAATAAAACCCATCTTAATTTTAATAATTATTTACTCTCTTATCTGATGTTGAAAATGTTATCATATAGGTAGCTGTTACTGTTAACTTTCAAATGTCATCATAAAGTTGCAACGTTTTCTTTTTAATGTGATTTATATACAACACTTAAAAAAAGTTTTTGTAGTCCCAAAAAAAATATACCTCGTACAAATCATTAATTTTATTATCTATCATGCTAAAACTTGTTTTTCTTCTGTGAGTTGTTATGGAAAATAGCTTATTTTTTTGTTCAATATTTTTATTACGCGTTTTTGTTAAAGGAATAGACCAGAGAAAAACATTAGCATTTAAATCACAAAACATTTGATAGGATTTACATAAATAACATTAGTTTGTCACGAAACCCAACCGTGACCTTGTAGCAGTGATCAGAAAATTCAATTTATGCAACCCGCACAACATTTTCATACTAATTTTTGCATGTTTCTGACGTCATAAACATGAATTTTCACGCAAATTGCATACTTTACAGTATTTTCACGCTCTCTCGTGGGGCTACATTAACATTCTGGTAAAAATTATCATCAGTTTTAAAGATCCCTTTTCATGTTTCTTCATTAAAAAGCTCATGTTGTTTTATGTGGTCTATGGCTTTAAATTTCAATAATTTTTACGTAAATTTTATATTAGCTGCTTTTTTTTGTATCGTTAATTTTAAATATTAACATCTCTACTGCTGTTCATCAAGTAATAATAAAAAAAATACTCCGTCTGGTTACTGCTTAGTGCTTAAAGGCACAGACCACATAAAAAAGCAAATAATTTTTGATGAATAAACACGAATTGGGATCTTCAAAATATATAATGAAAAATTTTACCAAAATGTTAATGTAGCTCCACGAGAAAGAGGGTAAAAATACTGTAAAGTATGCAATTTGCGTGACTATTCATATTTCTGATGTCAGAAACATTCAAAAATTAGTATGAAAATTTTGTGCTAGTTGGATAAATTTAAATTTTTTTATCACTGCTACGAAGCTACAATTGGGTTTTGAGACAAACCAAAGTTATTTATGTAAATCCCATCAAGTGTTTTGTTATATAAATGACAATGTTTTCTTCTGGTTTATTCCGTTGAAAAATATACGTAGATTGAAATTAAGAATGTGTTAAAAACACGAATTAGGTTCCGATAATGACTTTAATTAAGAAATATACATGATAACAATCTTTAATTTTAAAGGCTACCATGCTAAAAAAAAAAAAAAAAAAAAAAAAATGAAATAACTTACTTTTTCAATAAATAACACATAATTTGATTACATTTAATAATTTCCAGTAATTTTGAATTGTTTTAACTTGAATGAAAACTATTGTTTTGTTTTTTACAATTCATGTTTAGGTTTCTCAACAATTTACTGTATTATTATTAAGATTTTCTTAAAATACAAAACTTAAACCTTGCTTTTTTTTTTTGTTTTTTTTTTCAAAGTCGGGCTGGGTCAATAAAGCTTGTTACTAGATAAAATATGCAACAATGGTAAAATGCATTTAAGTTAAAAATATATTATATACATAACATAGTGTACTACAAATCTGAAATTTTAATATCTATCATGCCATTGTTTTTTGTTTTTATATATATAGAGCTTTAAATTTAAACCGAGCTGAACTTGAATTCGGTCCAACACTTTCGAGTATTCGGTTTCGACAAACCAAACAAACCGGGTTTTGAGCTTTTTCGAGTTTTCAGCTCGAAAACGAGCCAGCTCGCGATGAGACGGTAAACGCGTCGTCAAAATACATGAGCTATTGAGTTAAAATCGGTCCAAAACTTTTTTTTTTTTTTTTTTTTTTTTTTTTTTTTTTTTTTTTTTTTGCGAAAATCAAGATGCTATAAGTGTTTTGACAGGATGTCATTGTCCTCACAACTCAAACAACAGTAAATAGTAAAGTTAATTGTGCTGCAGGCATTATTGTTTAATTTAAATGCAAATACCTATATAGTAGTAAAAACTCAAATTAAAAAAAAAAAGAAAGAAAAAAAAAAAAGATATATAAGATGGAGAAGGACATTGTTCTATATGACTTCATGTTTGCATATTGCAAATGCATAAAAAATACCATTAGATCAACTAGTGCACATTGTCGTACCAAAATTTAAATATTTGACCATACTGGAACATTTAAAAATAAAATTTAGCATTTATGTCAATCAATTTACGAAGTTATCATTGAAAAAAGAGGTAATTATGTAAAAAAAATAATAATAACGAGCTTTTGTATTTGGGCTCGAAAAACTCGTGTTCGAGCTTTAGCTCAAACCTCGTTTTTTCGAGTTTTAGCTTGATTTTGAGTTTTGGCTCGTTTTCGAGTTTTGTAACTTGATTTCAAGCTGAAACCGAGTTTCGAGTCAATCTGGTCAAAGGTTTTTCAACTCGGTCTAAAGGAATTTCGAGTTTTTTACAGCTCTTGTTTTTTATGGGTATTAGCTTACTTCTTACTTTTTAATAATTAATACGCATTTTGTTTAAAGTAAATTAATTTAAGCGTAATTCTCAAATTTACTACCTTTCCTAAGAACTATTGTTATATGTTATTATAATATATTTTTGAAGTTCCATCAGAACTACGGTATATATTAAGGTTCTCTTAATATACGAACATTTGAATCTCCTCTTTACCAAAATAAGTACAAAACGGAAAATGAAATATGTAAAAATATATTCTAACGTAAAAGTGGCTTTAGTTGAAAAATTTACATAACTCTTCAACCTTGAATGGCTATAATGCTAAACTTGTATTTTTCTATTGGTTTTATGATAAATAGCTTACTTTTTAATAATGATTACGCATTTTGTCTAAATTTTGTTTATTTTTACGTAATTTTTAATTTTATTTGCTTATACTTAAAAACTGTCGTTTTGTAAAATTTATTTAATGTTTAAGATTAGTATTTCCTTAGCTGAGAGTTTTTTAATCTGCGACTCTCGCTCTCAAAGCAATAGCAAGGCACGGACTTTTCTATCATTTTTATTTTAGATTATTTATAAAAAGAATTACACAGAAAGAAAGAATTAATGAAAAATGAATGAATGAAGTCCGTGCCTTGAGAGCGAGAGTCGCATATTCAAAAACTGGCAGCTAGGAAAATACTAAAAAAAAAATAAAGTTTATATTCAAAATCGGAAATATTATTTTAATTATATTGCTATAATGTTAATGCATAGTATTAAACATTGAACATTCATTTTTATTCTTTTTCAACTTTTAATCACTTTTGCCGAAGAAAAATTATGCATTTTGTTGCTTTCGTTTACGTTTGGCATCGCTGTTGCAAAATTATGCAACACTGCATTTTGAAAAAATTCATAACTACACTACATTACAGGTATATAGGATCAGCCAATGTTGGGCAACGGAAAGTGACAGGGAGAACACAGGGGGATATTATTTTCGCGGTATACTGTACCGCAACGAAATCATAAAATTTCACAACTTTACACTGAAATGCATTACTAAAATTGAAAGTTATTCATTTCGTTTCGGTACATACCCATCTAAATATACGTAACGTAGCTTCTGATATATACGCATCAGTTGCACGCACAATCAGGTGTTATAATATTTGACCATCATATTTATGCATTCATGTTTCAGTCGGCGCCATATGTGAACATTACTCAACATGAGCCACATAGGAAAATGACACATTTTGACAGTTTAAAAATACTTAACAATTTATTGAGAGCATTGATGTTGTTAATAGATTGAATTTTGTATCTCAAAGTATGGGAGAAAAATAATAATAACACAAAAAGTAAGAACTTTAATCTTCCAAAGAAAATTGCCAAAAATCACGTTTGTGCTATGCTGAGCAGTGTTACTCATTGATCAAGTATGGCGTTGAAGCGCAATCAATATGACGTCATGTGAATTCACCCTCGCTAGCCTAATCATTTAATGTATAACATAAATACATTTAATTATAATTTATCATAATAAGGAAAAAGTCAACGTAAATAATATTTAGTGTTATAATTATTTATTTAAATGACCTTTTTAAGTTCACGACAGCTGTCATGGATTACTGATACTATATTATTTAATCTCTGCATGGCTGCTTTGGTTTTTTATCATCAAATTATATATAAAGATGGATTTACATGTTTGATTTGCGTTGCGTTGCTTTTTTTTTTTTTTTTTTTTTTTGCGTGTTTTTTGAGACAAACTAAAGATTTTTATGCAAGTCCCATCAAGTGTTTTATGATATAAGTGCTTATGTTTTCTTCTGGTATATTTTTTTAATTAAAATATTAAGTAATTAAATAAAATGTATAAATAAATATAATTTAAAAAAAGCGTGAAAAAAACTACGTGTATATTACAAAAGTTTTGAAATAATTCTCTAAAAATGTACTCAATTTGATATATTATAAATATAATTTGAAAATATTTTTCAGTAATAAATTAGCGTCACAAATTGCAACTATAGGGTGTGTACGCATGACGTCATTCTGAATGCTTTTACATACTCTTCTTGAGCAATGTATAACATTGCTCAGCATAGGACAAACCTAGTTTTTGTCTATTTAATTTATTAATTTCGCAACTTTTTGGTCATTATTATTTTACTCACATACTTGAGGTACTAATTCAAACTGTTAACAACATCAATGCTCTCAAAAATATTGCCAAGTATTTTAAACCGGGCAAAATGTGTCATTTTCCTATACTGGCCAGTGTTATTTAGTACTCACTTATGACGTTTACTTTAACAGGACTAAATAATTAACACTCTTAATGACAAATAATTAGATAAATTAGTCATGTAAATGCTTCTTTAAAAAGTAAAGATATTTTGTGACGATTGATAATACATTGCAATTAGATGAGGCGTTATCTGTGTTAAATGAAACTTATGCTTTAGGGAAGGAGATATCGGGAGATAAGAGTCGTGACACAATGCAAGCTTTGGGTGGTATTGCGTTGATTTATCAGAAACAAGGGTAATATAAGGAAGCTACTGAAGTCGCGCAAATTATTGATTATTAGGCAAATTGAGATTATCGCAACAACAACATCAGGTTAATTGGTTGAACTTTATTGACTTTAAGAAATAGGAACAACTGTTTTTAGGCCGACTATAGGGTGTGTACGCATGACGTCATTCTGAGCGCTTTGCGATGCTTTTCTTTATCAATGAATAACATTGCTCAGCATAGGACAAACGTAGTTTTTGACTATTTTTTGGTGGTAAATTATTAGCTATTTTTTGATCATTCTTGCATACTTGAGGTGCTAATTTACCTGTTAACAACATCAATGCTCTCAAAAATATTGCCAAGTATTTTTAAACTGGCAAAATGTGCAATTTTCCTATACTTGCCAATGTTATTTAGTACTCACTTATGGCGTCAACTTTAACATATGAATGAAACTACCCTATAAGTGATTTTGCTTACATCGGCTTCCATTTTAATGTACTGCGTATGTGTAGTAAGTAGGGAGGAAGTGAATGTGAAAGAAATTGCTTAAAGTCAGATTTAAAACAGTTGTTCCATTATTATGATCAATATTTGGGGTATTGCTTTTATTTCTTGTTATGGGATGTATATGTTTCGCATGCTTCGCATTAATTTTAACCACTCTTTGTTCTCGCGGGAAGATCAATTTCTCCGTGTATCTTTTGTTACTTAGGCTAGAGAACTATACGAGAGAAGTGACATCCCAACAAGTTAGGCAGACCTGCAACACTCATTTCTTTAAACTTGGAAAAGCTGCAGATGATATTACTAAAGCGCGTTCACTCATAGGCGCCTTGAATTGGCCACTTCTGGCATCTGATTGGTGCTTCAATTTGCAATTTGAAGATATATGTCCCTTCTCTATTAAAGTTCTTTGACAAAAGACACTATACATACAAGATAAGAACACGTTTGGCTAATTTGTGCCGCCGCGAAATTCAAAATAAGCGTCTAAGCCAATCAACACCCGAGTTGAAGGTCACGTGATCATAATTAACCAATCACAACGCCGCTAAACATGGAACCAGATAGTGTCGATATCTTGTATGTATATGTAATATATATCTTGTTACTTTATAGCCTAGAGAATTTAAACAGAGAAGCGACATCTCCATGTTTTAGGCAGACTGCAACACTCAAACATTTTGACTTGGCAACGTTGCATTTTGAAGCACCAATCAGAGGCTAGAAGTGCATGGCCAGAAGTGGCCAAATCAAGGCGCCAATGAAAGAGCACGCTTTATAGTAAATTTGTCTGCAGCGTTGCCAATTTTAAGGAAATGAGTGTTTGCGGATCTGCCTAACTTTTATGAGTGTCACTTCTCTGTTAAAGTTTTCTAAGTAACGCTACCTAATTCATCTCGTGGTAAAATATGTAACTATTATATAGAAATCCACAACTTGCAAAATAATTAACTTACCTGCAGATAAAAGCCAGGTTGTACATCTTGTTATCTTGTAGTTGTATACTAACTGCACTATAATGAGGCAAATATAAATATGCCTAATATCTTAATCTATATATACTTACTGCACTAATGAGGCAAATATAAACTTTGCATAATATCTTGTATACTTACTGCACTAATGAGGCAAATATAAACTTTGCATAATATCTTGTATACTAACTGCACTATAATGAGGCAAATATAAATATGCCTAATATCTTAATCTATATATACTTACTGCACTAATGAGGCAAATATAAACTTTGCATAATATCTTGTATACTTACTGCACTAATGAGGCAAATATAAACTTTGCATAATATCTTGTATACTAACTGCACTATAATGAGGCAAATATAAATATGCCTAATATCTTAATCTATATATACTTACTGCACTAATGAGGCAAATATAAACTTTGCATAATATCTTGTATACTAACTGCACTAATGAGGCAAATATAAACTTTGCATAATATCTTGTATACTAACTGCACTAATGAGGCCAATATAAACTTTGCATAATACCTTGAATACTAACTGCACTTAAGCCAATATAAACTTTGCATAATATCTTGTATACTAACTGCACTAATGAGGCAAATATAAACTTTGCATAATATCTTGTATACTAACTGCACTAATGAGGCAAATATAAATTGTGCATAATACCTTGTATACTAACTGCACTAATGAGGCCAATATAAATTGTGCATAATATCTTGTACACTAACTGCACTAATGAGGCCAATATAAACTTTGCATAATATCTTGTACACTAACTGCACTAATGAGGCAAATATAAACTTTGCATAATATCTTGTACACTAACTGCACTAATGAGGCCAATATAAGATTTGCATAATATCTTGTATACTTACTGCACTAATGAGGCAAATATAAACTTTGCATAATATCTTGAATACTAACTGCACTAATGAGGCAAATATAAACTTTGCATAATATCTTGTATACTAACTGCACTAATGAGGCCAATATAATTGTTGCATAATATCTTGTATACTAACTGCACTATAATGAGGCAAATATAAATATGCCTAATATCAAAATCTATAATAACTGCACTAATGAGGCAAATATAAACTTTGCATAATATCTTGTATACTAACTGCACTAATGAGGCAAATGTAAACTTTCCATAATATCTTGTATACTAACTGCACTAATGAGGCCAATATAAACTTTGCATAATATCTTGTATACTAACTGCACTAATGAGGCAAATATAAAAACTTTGCATAATATCTTGTACACTAACTGCACTAATGAGGCAAATATAAACTTTGCATAATATCTTGTACACTAACTGCACTTTATGAGGCCAATATAAACTTTGCATAATATCTTGTATACTAACTGCACTAATGAGGCCAATATAAACTTTGCATAATATCTTGTATACTAACTGCACTATAATGAGGCAAATATAAATATATATGCCTAATATCAAAATCTATAATAACTGCACTAATGAGGCAAATATAAACTTTGCATAATATCTTGTATACTAACTGCACTAATGAGGCAAATATAAATTGTGCATAATATCTTGTATACTAACTGCACTAATGAGGCCAATATAAATTGTGCATAATATCTTGTACACTAACTGCACTAATGAGGCCAATATAAACTTTGCATAATATCTTGTACACTAACTGCACTAATGAGGCAAATATAAACTTTGCATAATACCTTGAATACTAACTGCACTTAAGCCAATATAAACTTTGCATAATATCTTGTACACTAACTGCACTAATGAGGCCAATATAAACTTTGCATAATATCTTGTATACTAACTGCACTAATGAGGCAAATATAAACTTTGCATAATATCTTGTATACTAACTGCACTAATGAGGCAAATATAAATTGTGCATAATACCTTGTATACTAACTGCACTAATGAGGCCAATATAAATTGTGCATAATATCTTGTACACTAACTGCACTAATGAGGCCAATATAAACTTTGCATAATATCTTGTACACTAACTGCACTAATGAGGCAAATATAAACTTTGCATAATATCTTGTACACTAACTGCACTAATGAGGCAAATATAAACTTTGCATAATATCTTGAATACTAACTGCACTAATGAGGCAAATATAAACTTTGCATAATATCTTGTACACTAACTGCACTAATGAGGCCAATATAAACTTTGCATAATATCTTGTACACTAACTGCACTAATGAGGCCAATATAAGATTTGCATAATATCTTGTATACTTACTGCACTAATGAGGCAAATATAAACTTTGCATAATATCTTGAATACTAACTGCACTAATGAGGCAAATATAAACTTTGCATAATATCTTGTATACTAACTGCACTAATGAGGCCAATATAATTGTTGCATAATATCTTGTATACTAACTGCACTATAATGAGGCAAATATAAATATGCCTAATATCAAAATCTATAATAACTGCACTAATGAGGCAAATATAAACTTTGCATAATATCTTGTATACTAACTGCACTAATGAGGCAAATGTAAACTTTCCATAATATCTTGTATACTAACTGCACTAATGAGGCCAATATAAACTTTGCATAATATCTTGTATACTAACTGCACTAATGAGGCAAATATAAACTTTGCATAATATCTTGTATACTAACTGCACTAATGAGGCAAATGTAAACTTTCCATAATATCTTGTACACTAACTGCACTAATGAGGCAAATATAAACTTTGCATAATATCTTGTATACTAACTGCACTAATGAGGCCAATATAAACTTTGCATAATATCTTGTATACTAACTGCACTAATGAGGCAAATATAAACTTTGCATAATATCTTGTATACTAACTGCACTAATGAGGCCAATATAAACTTTGCATAATATCTTGTATACTAACTGCACTAATGAGGCAAATATAAACTTTGCATAATATCTTGTATACTAACTTCACTAATGAGGTCAATATAAACTTTGCATAATATCTTGTATACTAACTGCACTAATAAGGCCAATATAAACTTTGCATAATATCTTGTATACTAACTGCACTAATGAGGCCAATATAATTGTTGCATAATATCTTGTATACTAACTGCACTATAATGAGGCAAATATAAATATGCCTAATATCAAAATCTATAATAACTGCACTAATGAGGCAAATATAAACTTTGCATAATATCTTGTATACTAACTGCACTAATGAGGCAAATGTAAACTTTCCATAATATCTTGTATACTAACTGCACTAATGAGGCCAATATAAACTTTGCATAATATCTTGTATACTAACTGCACTAATGAGGCAAATATAAACTTTGCATAATATCTTGTATACTAACTGCACTAATGAGGCAAATGTAAACTTTCCATAATATCTTGTACACTAACTGCACTAATGAGGCAAATATAAACTTTGCATAATATCTTGTATACTAACTGCACTAATGAGGCCAATATAAACTTTGCATAATATCTTGTATACTAACTGCACTAATGAGGCAAATATAAACTTTGCATAATATCTTGTATACTAACTGCACTAATGAGGCCAATATAAACTTTGCATAATATCTTGTATACTAACTGCACTAATGAGGCAAATATAAACTTTGCATAATATCTTGTATACTAACTTCACTAATGAGGTCAATATAAACTTTGCATAATATCTTGTATACTAACTGCACTAATAAGGCCAATATAAACTTTGCATAATATCTTGTACACTAACTGCACTAATGAGGCCAATATAAACTTTGCATAATATCTTGTACACTAACTGCACTAATGAGGCAAATATAAACTTTGCATAATATCTTGTATACTAACTGCACTAATGAGGCCAATATAAACTTTGCATAATATCTTGTATACTAACTTCACTAATGAGGCCAATATAAACTTTGCATAACATCTTGTACACTAACTGCACTAATGAGGCCAATATAAACTTTGCATAATATCTTGTACACTAACTGCACTAATGAGGCCAATATAAACTTTGCATAATATCTTGTACACTAACTGCACTAATGAGGCCAATATAAACTTTGCATAATATCTTGTACACTAACTGCACTAATGAGGCCAATATAAATTGTGCATTATATCTTGTATACTAACTGCACTAATGAGGCAAATATAAACTTTGCATAATATCTTGAATACTAACTGCACTAATGAGGCCAATATAAACTTTGCATAATATCTTGTACACTAACTGCACTAATGAGGCCAATATAAACTTTGCATAATATCTTGTACACTAACTGCACTAATGAGGCAAATATAAACTTTGCATAATATCTTGTATACTAACTGCACTAATGAGGCAAATATAAACTTTGCATAATATCTTGTACACTAACTGCACTAATGAGGCAAATATAAACTTTGCATAATATCTTGTATACTAACTTCACTAATGAGGTCAATATAAACTTTGCATAATATCTTGTATACTAACTGCACTAATAAGGCCAATATAAACTTTGCATAATATCTTGTACACTAACTGCACTAATGAGGCCAATATAAACTTTGCATAATATCTTGTACACTAACTGCACTAATGAGGCAAATATAAACTTTGCATAATATCTTGTATACTAACTTCACTAATGAGGCCAATATAAACTTTGCATAACATCTTGTACACTAACTGCACTAATGAGGCCAATATAAACTTTGCATAATATCTTGTACACTAACTGCACTAATGAGGCCAATATAAACTTTGCATAATATCTTGTACACTAACTGCACTAATGAGGCCAATATAAACTTTGCATAATATCTTGTACACTAACTGCACTAATGAGGCCAATATAAATTGTGCATTATATCTTGTATACTAACTGCACTAATGAGGCAAATATAAACTTTGCATAATATCTTGAATACTAACTGCACTAATGAGGCCAATATAAACTTTGCATAATATCTTGTACACTAACTGCACTAATGAGGCCAATATAAACTTTGCATAATATCTTGTACACTAACTGCACTAATGAGGCAAATATAAACTTTGCATAATATCTTGTATACTAACTGCACTAATGAGGCAAATATAAACTTTGCATAATATCTTGTACACTAACTGCACTAATGAGGCAAATATAAACTTTGCATAATATCTTGTATACTAACTTCACTAATGAGGTCAATATAAACTTTGCATAATATCTTGTATACTAACTGCACTAATAAGGCCAATATAAACTTTGCATAATATCTTGTACACTAACTGCACTAATGAGGCCAATATAAACTTTGCATAATATCTTGTACACTAACTGCACTAATGAGGCAAATATAAACTTTGCATAATATCTTGTATACTAACTGCACTAATGAGGCCAATATAAACTTTGCATAATATCTTGTATACTAACTTCACTAATGAGGCCAATATAAACTTTGCATAACATCTTGTACACTAACTGCACTAATGAGGCCAATATAAACTTTGCATAATATCTTGTACACTAACTGCACTAATGAGGCCAATATAAACTTTGCATAATATCTTGTACACTAACTGCACTAATGAGGCCAATATAAACTTTGCATAATATCTTGTACACTAACTGCACTAATGAGGCCAATATAAATTGTGCATTATATCTTGTATACTAACTGCACTAATGAGGCAAATATAAACTTTGCATAATATCTTGAATACTAACTGCACTAATGAGGCCAATATAAACTTTGCATAATATCTTGTACACTAACTGCACTAATGAGGCCAATATAAACTTTGCATAATATCTTGTACACTAACTGCACTAATGAGGCAAATATAAACTTTGCATAATATCTTGTATACTAACTGCACTAATGAGGCAAATATAAACTTTGCATAATATCTTGTACACTAACTGCACTAATGAGGCCAATATAAACTTTGCATAATATCTTGTATACTAACTGCACTAATGAGGCCAATATAAACTTTGCATAATATCTTGTACACTAACTGCACTAATGAGGCCAATATAAATTGTGCATTATATCTTGTATACTAACTGCACTAATGAGGCAAATATAAACTTTGCATAATATCTTGTACACTAACTGCACTAATGAGGCCAATATAAACTTTGCATAATATCTTGTACACTAACTGCACTAATGAGGCCAATATAAACTTTGCATAATATCTTGTACACTAACTGCACTAATGAGGCCAATATAAATTGTGCATTATATCTTGTATACTAACTGCACTAATGAGGCAAATATAAACTTTGCATAATATCTTGAATACTAACTGCACTTAAGCCAATATAAACTTTGCATAATATCTTGTATACTAACTGCACTAAAGAGGCAAATATAATATCTGCATATTATTGAATTAAATTTTAGTTTTTTTTATTCATTAGTTGCAGTTTATTTTAAATTGTGTTAACAATATTTAAATTTAAACTATATAAAAAAAATCTATAAATATTATAAATTTTAGTATAAAAAATAATTAAAATAAATTATAAAAAATGTGCAATTGAAGTTAATAATTTTTTTTATTTTTATGTATTAATCTGTTTACAGTTAAAAAAGCTGCTGAAAATTTATTTTTTAATATTTTAAACTTGTAAAATTAGTAAATCAAACATAATTTAGAATAAAAAAAAATGTAGTGTAGCAGAGAGCATGATTGCTTACATATTTACTCAAAGTTGTTTACTCAAAATGTGGAACAAAAAGTGACTGGAAGAGAAATAAACGTGACCGTAAAAGTAAAGGAAGAGTTGGTGCCAGAAGCAATATAGGTCTGAGCTAACATCCACTTTTACCGTCACGTGGTTTCCTTTTCCGTATTTCAAGTAAACATAAGCAATCATTAAAACTAAAATTAGGCAAAATTTTCAATAATTGTTTTTATATTATGAGCTAAACTTACTTATTATATATACAGCTAAGTAATTTGAATTAATTTTTGTAAAATTCAAATTAAACTTTGTAACATTTTGTATCTTTTTAAAAAAATTTAATTAATTTTTAATTTCTTTTTTACTTTTTTTTTTCATTAAATTTCTTATAAGTTAAAAGTTTTTAAATAAGGCATTGACTAAAATAATTATGTGCTTCATGTTACTTTAAAATTTTATTTTTAACAACATTAGAAAAGTCAAACAATATTTTTTTACAATAATAACTTATTTATTTATTAAACACAATGTGCTTACAACATATACATCTAAAAATACAATTATATTATCTTACGAATTTCTATAATTATGGATATAAAATAATATTTCTATCATAATGTGAACAATTATACCAAAATTATATATTATTAATTAATAGTACTAATAATATACTTTAAGTTAAATAGGAAAAAAAGTAAAACATTAACAATTTATATATTTATAAATATATATTTAATTTAATTAATAATTATGCAATATGTTTTTTTTGTATACATAAATTATAATTTTTGATTATTATTTATTATGAAGGGAACCAAATATAATTAACGGCATAGAAAAGAAGAAAACATAAGCATTTATATCACAAAACACTTGACGGGACGTACAAAAATAATTTTAGTTTGTCTTAAAAAACAGATGTAACTCCATAGCAGTGATCATAACATTTCTAATTATGCAACGCGTATACTTTTTTTTAAATAAATTTATTATGTTTCTGTCGTCAGAAATCTGAATATATTCACCCAAGTTGCATTTTTAGGCTTTCTCGTGAAAGGCCTACAGAAACATATTATAGTTAAATCTATCATCAATTTAAACGATCTTATTTCATCGTGTTTATTCATTAAAAAACACCAGGTTGTTTTACGTGGGTTTTAACATGACTTTAAGTATTTTCAAGTGTAGACAAATGCAGGTAATTTTTTATATTCATATACATTATTTATTTATATTTACATGCATTTAACATGATACATCACATATATACATACATACATATTTCCTATAATAATAAAAATTGACAATAAATGCAACTTTTCAAATATAAAAAACACATATAAACATAAAAGAAATTCTTAAGACAGAAAACAATTATGATATTTCTTATATATGATTTTAATTTTGGTTCAATATTTCAAATATTTCTAAATATAAAACAATAATGAGGCGAATTTAAAGATATGTTATATTGAAAATAATATATGAACAGTACAATTAAATCTAACATATGGCTGGCCGCGCGTCTAAATGGTAAAAAATACAATTTTCATGAACCTCGCAAGGTAGACAAGCACCGCCTTTCACGGCCATAGCGAGTGATCTATATCATGTGCTGTACTCTGAGTATAGCTTATTTGCCACTCACGGCGGCCGTGAAAGGTGTATATTCACCACTCGCGTGGTTCATGAAAGGTGCTTTTTTACCATTTAGACGCGCGTCCAGCGATAAACAAATTCAACTTATATAAAATAAATATTGGAGGAAATATTCATAAAATTTAACTAAATATTTACATACCTAAACGTTTAATATTCTAAAACAAAATGTTATACAAAAGTACAATATTTACAGCAACATTATTTTTATACAAAGAATATACATATTTTAAAGTTATAATAATATACTACTGGTAAGAATCCTAATACATTACACTTAACATATATTTACATTAGTTTATATTTGAATATTGCAGATATTCTGTATTAAATAAATTTTTTACATATATATATAATATTTAATAATTATTATCAACTTCCTATTTTATGCTGTACACTCAGTAAGTCCGAGGAAGAAGACAAAGATCATCTAATATTTTTTGTTAAATATACAACTTACCCCCGTAAGCTGCAACGCTAACTAACTAGTTAAACCATATTTAGGTTGTTATTTTGATTGTTGCAACAATTAAAAAAAGATAACTAAGGTTTAACTAATGGTTTCAGCTTACAGCCCTTAAACATTTATATTAAACATAAACTCTACTTTTTAGCAAGTTTTTTTTGTTTTGTTTGACGTTTTTTATTTTTTATTTACAATAATTACATTCTTTTTTTTTCTAAACACTGCACAATGTTAAGGTGACCTTTCGATGCAGCTAAATCTAGTGCTGTTTGCCCATTTTTATTAAGACAATTAACATCAATATCAGTTTCGTCAACTAAATATTTTACAATGTCATACTGCCCATTAAATGCAGTTTTATGCAGAATTGTTTCATTTTCGTTATTTACAATTTTTAAGCATTCACTTGAATTTTGAACTAAAAACTTAACAATGTGAAGGTGACCTCTCTGTGTAGCAACAAAAATTTCAGTGTAACCACTTATAGTTTTGACATTTACTGTTGCACCATTATCAATTAAAAACTTCACTATCTCTACGTCACCTCGCCATGCAGCTGAGTAAAGCACTGTGTAACCGTCATTACTCTTATCGTTGACGTCTGCAAATTTTAATAGAAAGTTCATGATATTTAGATGACCTTTTATTGCTGCACGGTGGAACTCTGTGTGACCTCTCTTAGACTTTACATTTAATTTAGCTTTTGCGTCTTCAACTAAAAACTTCACAACGTGTAGATGTCCATGCGTAGCAGCAATGTAAAGTAATGTGTGACCTTTAATATTCTGTGCGTTTACATTTCCACCTTTATCAAGTAAATATTTAATTATCTCTAGATTACCTGTCGCTGCCACCTTATGCAAAATTGTTTGATTCTTTTTAAATTCATAATTTAAATCTGCTTCATGTTCAACTAAATATTTCATAGCTTCAAAATTATTATAATCGACTGAGCTATACAGTAATGCGTCCACATAATTGCATGTTATATTCACGTTTGTTTTACGTTCAACTAAAAACTTTATTACTTTTAAGTCATTTTGCAACGTAGCCTTAGGTATTATGTGCTTTGTATTATTTAACTGGACATCCACATTTGCATATTGTTTTAGCAAATAATTTGCAATGTCATGGTGACCTTCTGAAACAGCCTTATAAAGAGCTGTGTGACCGTCTTTATCTTTTATATTCACATCTATAATAAAATTCTCTAAATACTGCAAAATGTTAAGGTGGCCTTTCTTAGCAGCCATGTGTAGAGCTAACTCACCATTGTTAGTAGTATCATTCACATCAGCACCATGTTTAACTAAACACTGCACAATTTTAAGATGACCTTGCAAAGTAGCTCTGTGTATTGCTGAAAGGCCACCGCTAAGAGTTTTTACATTCACTTCTGCTCCTTTTTGAACTAAAAACTCCACGATATTAAGATGACCATTCCAAACAGCTTTAAAAAGTACTGATTGACCGTCGTTAGCAATGGCATTTACATCTGCATTGTGTTGAACTAAATACGTTACAATGTCAAGACGATCATGCAAAGCAGCCTTGTGTAGTACTGTTAGACCCCTATTGTCTTCTTCATTCACATTCGCTTCATGTTTTACTAAACACTTTATGATGTCAAGGTTACCTAGTTCAGTAGCACGGTGCAGTGCTGTTTTTTTCCCTTTGTTTTTAACATTGATATCTGCACCGTATTCTACAAGAATTTGAACACAAGTTTTATTTCCAAATTCAGCTGCTTTATGTAAAACATTGTCCCCATGTTGACTACTTTTGTAATTAACACTATCGTGACTTTTAGGTAAGTATTTTAAGACGTGCTCATTGCCAGCTGCTAAGTATATGATACTGTGACCATTGATAGTGTTCTGGTTTAGGTCAGCACCATATGACTCCACTTGTTTAATAATATGCAAGTAGTCAATGGACTGTCTGCAAGAACTACCATAACCTAAGAAATGCAAGACTTGATATTTATCAAAGTAGCGTGAATTAGGATGTAGGTTATTTTGATAACAGTTTAAAATACGTTTAGTTTTAGGAGTATTTTTTTCCAATCTTGTCAACAGATATCTAAGTAAAGAGTGATTGTCTTCCTTTGCTGCAAAGTGAAGAGGTGTTTCACCAATATATACTAATTCAGCATTTTCACCTTTTTGTCTGCGAACTGTAGTTTGAATACTACAAATTTCTTCTATCTTAAAGAATTCCTGATTGTCATTCTTAACCTCTATTAAGCTATTGATAAAAGTTCGAAGTTGAAGAAATTCTTCAAGCATTAATATTTCTGTAAGAAAAAAATTATTATATGCTTGACTTTTTTGGTTTTTTAATTGCTTACAAATAAATCCAGCTGCTAAATATTCAGCAATTGTTCTGTGAATGAACTGGGAGTTTTGAGAGCTAACTTTTGTAATGATGCCATAACGCGTATGTACATCTGATTCGTCTAATAATTCTTTAAGTTGTGTCCTTTTAGCTTCTGATAGCAGAAGAATTTGCATTTGTTCATTAAAAAGGAGATCTATTGCAATTAATTGGTGTTCCTTGATTTTTGATTTTATGTAGTTTTCTTTTTCTCTCTTTTCCACAGAAGGTAGCAAGTCCTTACGTAATAAATGTTTCGAGTATCCTTCTATTTTTCTTTTAACAAATAACTCATACAAAAATGTTAGAGAAATAGTAACTTTCTCCAATTCTAATTCTGATTGTTCTTGCCATTCCTTAACTTGATACATATCTACAATCATATTCAGATGTAACGGTACGCTCATTAATGACTTATCGTTTTTATGTATTGAGAGTTTTTTTAACAATTTCTTTGCTATGTCTAACATTTTTGATTTTTTAACTTCGTCACTTTTATTACCTGTTTGCCAAGCATTACAGAAAAAATTTGCCTGTTCATCGAAATTTAATTCAACAAAGTTAAAACACTTAGTTTGTAACTCTTGTTCAATTAAATTTTTCAAGTGAGGACGAGTTGTAAGGTAGATTTGTCTGACCTTAGAGACTTGAAGTTCTTTCACTATGTCAATGACTGTAGTTTCTAAATCTGGACTTATCTCTTCAAAACTATCTAAGAACACTGCAACACTTCCACATTCAAACATTAGTTGAAATATTTTTTCGTCTAATTCATTTTTAAATTGCAATAGTTCCAAGAGTTTTTTTATAACTGGCCTATCTTCATTTAATTCTTTTATATATTTTAGTTTTTTTCTTTGTTCTTGTAAATTAATTTTCAAAATCCATAAACCAGAATAGTTTTTGTGAACATAATTTGAAAGGAATTGTAGGGATCTAGTTTTTCCCATGCCTGCGATACCAGAAATAATGACTAGTTTTTTTTCGTGGCAATACTGCACAATTTCACATTCATCTACGCGAGTTTTTTCTTCCTCTTTATATTGTTCAAACTTCCGATTAATATAATTCCTATCTTCTTTTATTTCATTTTTATACTCTCCAATATTTGGTATTTCATTGTTCAAAATAGATGCAAGCAAATCTTCATGCAAACATTTGTTAGCTTCATTGCCAAACAGAACTCTAACACTAACTTTTTGGCTTTGAAATTGAATTTCGGAGTTAAGAACTCTGTTTTTACATTCTTCGCTTAGGTCTTGATATTGAATATTACCAACAATTGACTCTGCAGATAACGTTTGGTTTTCGAAAACTGAGTTGAATTTGTTAATAATAATAAGTTTTTTATTACTGTTTTTTGCAACAATATCCTGTAATGTATCAATATACTGGATGTTATCTACATCTTTATTTACGTAATACACAAATGTGTTCTCTTGACATGTTTCAAAGTAATATAAAAGCGTTTTGCCACTTTCTTGCATTATGTCACTATTAACAAATATCACTCCATTTTGATCATATTTATTTATTATTTGTAAAGCTTTGACTACAATTAACAAGCTATGTTTTTTATTAAGTAATTCCAAACATTTAACAATTTTTGATTTATTAGAAAAGAAAGAACATTCATTCGAAATTTCAATGTTTTTTGTAATAATATCAATCTTGTATTTTTTATTTAAACATTCCTGTTTTTCTTTTACAAAATTAGAGATGAAATTGTTTAAAGGATTGTAAGTAACAGTGAGAAAATCTATTGCACCACTTGGTAACCAATATTCTTTAAAGTTTTTATATAAATTTAAATATATATTATTAACACTTTGTAAATCAAAAATTTCTTTTACTTTTTCTTTAATTAAGTTTTCTACATCAAGTTCATTAGGCTGATCAACAATAAATATTAATTTTTCTAAAAACTCGTCTGCTTCCTTTGATGTATTTTGCAAAAATTTACTTTTTAATTTTTCAAATTTGTCATTTTTAAATTTATAGGCTTTTCCACTTGCAGATTTTAAAATATCCAAAGAAGCATCTGTATTGCATTGCTCAAACATTTCTATTGCGTTTTTATCAATGCTTGTGTTTGTATAAATAATGATGTTAACTGATTCAACATCCACGCCTAGATTCTTAAATTTTTCTTTCTCTGACTTGATGTTTTCGAACGCTTTAAAATATTTAGATAATTTAAAATTTGAATTTGAAGATGATAAGAGATCATTATAAGTAATTTTTTTTTTTTTAGGATTTGTAACGTGCTTTAATTGAATAAAGTTGGTTTTGCTTAAAGGACCATTGATGTCAAAGTTGACTACGATATCATCAAAGTTTTCCGCCAAATCCATGTTACTTGCAAGTTGAAATTTAAAACCAGATATAATAGATTTCATGATAAGAAACATCATAACTTTGATTTCGTACAAATGACCAGAGATTTCTGTCGAACCAGGACGCCTATCGTACTTGGGCGCCATGATTATCACTTCAGATTTGTTGAGGAAAATTGCACCTGTAAATAGTTTTTTAAATTACATTTAAAAGTCAAGGCAAACATACGGAAAATATTTTCATTTAAGTAAAAATTGCAAATTAAATACCTGTAATAATAAAAATGTCAATGTAAATTTTAAAAAAGATTATATTAATGATCATCATGCAATATTAGCTTTAATTTAAGGTTTTACTGCAACAACAGGTGTATATTTTTTGGCATGCCTGAGTGCATATAAACAGCAAAATTTAAAAACATGCTGTTTCAATTTAAAACCTCAAAATTTTTACTGTTAATTAATTTAATTCTGTTCTTAAAAGTTTTGAATTATCATATTTTTACTATTTTTTTTTTAAATATTTAATTTTTATTAAAGAAAAAAGTGTGTTCATGTCAGATAATTCCATATATAAGGAAATTTAAAAACACTTATAACAACTTATTATTCTTAAATTTTTTCATTGTATTTAATTGTCTGACTAGAAAGCACAAAATATTGTTATGTGTTTGAACTAAAAAATAGGTTAAATAATAAACATAGATAAATAACCACCATGTATCATATTCAACAAATTGCATAAAATAAAATGAAAATTTAAAAAGATAATCGACTGAATCACTGTTAATTTTCCTTATAAGTTTAGTTTGATAGTTATTTAATCGTATTTATGGCACCAGAGTATTATAAAAAAGTGGAATAAAAAAAAGCACTTTTTTAATAAATTTTTAGGGACTGTAATTAAATGTTTACGATTTTGCATTTATATTTAAAAAATTCTTAAAGTGAACATTAAAACTTCTTTTAATGCTTTTACAGTTTTTCTTGCAATTTGAGGTTATCAATTGCTGTTTTGCACATTTTTCTATTTATATTTCATCTGTATTTTTGTACGCAAAAATCTAAAATATAAACAAATCAAGTTTTTCGTGCATTGTAGAGTTTTTTTGTGATGTGATCTTGAAACTTACCTGTTTTTTTTTTTCATAGAGCTCATAGTCGCATGGCAAAAAAACTCTACTACAACATTTTTATTCAGAAGAATTGATATATAGATTACAAAGAATTACTGTTTTTACCACTGGTGATTTGTTTTTTAACTTTTTTCTTGTTGAAAAGTAAAAAATAGTGTTTAAATAAAAGTGTTTAAATAACAAATAACGTATTTTAATTAATACAAAAAAAAAACTCGAATTGCATTTATTAAGATAAAAAAAATAAATAAGAAAAATGTTATATTAGTAACATTTCTATTCTTTATTGGGCCTGTTACTCTTATAATTATTTTATTATGTAATATTATTTTAAATGACATAATATTATAACTAAAAAAAGTGCTTATTATTCTTCAAGTTTTTACTAGGACTGACATTATTATCAAATTTATTAATTGTATTCCTGTATAAATATTTTTGTAATTAATATTTAACGATTGGTATTATGATCAATTAAGAAACTGAAACGTGTTTTATTTGTTACAATTGCATGTAGACATTATATTTAGCATTATTTAAAATGGTATTCATATTAAATTGTTAGTCTGGTTCAGGAAGAAAAAAAATCTAAATTAGATATCCCGTATTTAAAATTTTATTTTATGATATTTTTATTACATAAACCTTTGCATGACTAGTGAATATTTACTTTGGATGTTTAGTAAAATTATATTTGCATAACAATACCACTGAATATAAAAATATAACTACTAATTACCTAATATAAAAAACTATCTGTTTCTGTGTATTTTTAACTATAATTAATCTATTGAAACTTTTTTGGTATTTTAAAAGTATTTAAAAACTATTTTAGTGTTTATTAAAACAAAAAAATATTTAAAAATACAATTTTTTATATATATTATATACTGTATGTACCGGATTTACATGAAGTCTTAAAGGTTGTTCAGTTCAGTTGTTAATAAAAGACACAAAGTGTATAGTGTTGTATAGACTTTTTATATATTATGAAGTTTAAAGTGATCGTCCAGACCTAACAACATGCCCTTTTAATTCATTAAACACATATGAGACACCCAAAAGCATGTTTAATTTTTCTATTATTCACATGTTACCACCCGCAAGAAAGCATGTAATAAAAATTATGTACTATGCACAATGTTTGATTAAGTCTGACTTTTGTATTCTTCACATTAAATAGTAAGAAGTGTGTGGTTTGCATAAGCAGAAAATCGGGCGTCAAAATAATAATCTTTTTGGACCAAATAATTGTATCATTCTAAAATATTTTTTCATTTTAATTATTTAAAAGGCGTAATTTATAGTCACAACGGTAACTTTATGCTTACATAAAACAATTTATCAGACCAAGCGATAATAAAAACACTTGATTATTAATTTTTGTTTACAGTTACAGTTATAAATATGATGAAATTTAATAGAAAAAAAAATATATATATAGTTTGTAATAGGTAACAATGTACCAGGAGATACAGTTCATAATTTAATTTCTTCGAATTCCTATATAAATAGTCTTTTGACATATTATAATATTTTTATAAATGCTTAGATAAATGGCAAGGTTTTATCGGACTTTATGGATAATATAAATATTTGTTTATTATTTTCGTGGCAAAAATAGCATTATTAGCGGTTCATTCTAACAAAAGCAAGAACTGACCTGCAACACAAATGTCTTCACAACGTGTCTTCAGTGAAATTTACTATGCCTATTTAAATTATAGATCAACGATGCTAGAAGATAACTTAAGGTAACGACTACTGTTCGTCTTCTGCAGGCTTTAATTGCCGGGATTTTTGATGTTTTGAAGGCAAAAAAATATTAACTTGTGTAATTTTTTTAAAAGTCGAAATTTTACCGGAAACAGACCTCGGTATATTCAGTAAATTTAAATAAGATGAACAAAATGTGCCCTCGGTACCTTATTCTATATCTATATATAAGAATTTGATCCGGAAGATTAGGCCGGTCATATAATAATGACCGTTATTTAAATTATGACGTTTATTTAGACCACAATCAGGAGTTAATTTCTAATAGAATTAATTTGGTAAGAGAAGGGTGCTTTTTTCATCTAATCCTATCAATCGTCAATTGTTTTTAAGTAGTTTGAAAAAAAAGCAGGATTTTGTATAAAAATGGGTGTTTTACGTATACTATAGGCTTAATATGTTGTAGTTATAATTATTAAAGAGGTAAATTAAAATATATATTATAGGACAAAATTTTCTTTGAAGTATTAGAATTATTATAAATGTAGTAGTAGTGATTTAATAACTACAATTACGTTTTTCTTAACGTTAGTCTATGATAAAATAATTTTTTTATTATTGTAACGAAAATAAATACAAAAAATATTTAATATCAAGTTAAACTTATTAAAACTAAGAGAAAATTGAGAATAAAAAATTTTTAAAGTGTGATTACAGTTTAAACAATTAGAATATTGAATTTTAATGTAATATTTGACTGTTTTTGAGCCTTGATTAAAGAAATTAGGTTACGGTTTGTCAGTTAGTATTCAAAAATAAAAATTAACACATAAAAACCTGGCATAACTTTGTACGTAGGTGAGATTAAATAATAATTAACATTTCGCACTTTCTTTGAATTGCATGTCAATTTTATTCATATTTTTATTAAAAGAGGGAGTAAAAACTAATTTCAATTCGTTTTAAGATGTTGCAACACTGCTAATCACATACATTCAACCTACGCTTATCCACTTTTTTAGACGTTTAAGATTGGAATAGTCCTATGACTGGCTTAAGAATGTTTCTAGTATAGAAAAAGCATATTAGGTTATTATTATCTTCGTTGAAGTAGATAACATATTTCAATTCTGATGTAATTACAATGAAATGTGAGACAATAATAAAATAATATATAAATATATTTTAATCTATCTTATTTTTTTACTATTTATGCATGTTCAACTAAAAGGTTTTTTTTCTTAACTTAGTAATTATTATTTTTTTGTATGTACTTATCTTTAATATTTTGTAAATATTTTCAATGTCAATATTGTTTATTGTGTTACTGCCTTTAATGTAGAATCTAAACACTTTACTCAAGGTGTGCCTTATCTGCGACATCTGCACCATTTGAAAATAACATAGAGATTCAAATTTTTGAGTACTGACAATACACTCTTAAGACTAATTGTTCAATAAAGTCTAGTAAACTCAATGGTAGCACGACAGACGTCTAGGTAAACCTCCAGCTCGAGTAAAATATTTTGCAGCATCCGCGGAATTTAGAATTGGATTTTTTTTTGGATGGTGGCGGTGTTCCGCTAACTCAGCTCTCTCACGTTACGCCCTGGAGTCTTTAAGAACTCGACAGTTAGTTACCCCTAGAAGGGATTTCTTCGAAGGGATAAGATCAGGAAACCTCAGAGTCAATATCATAGATCCATCTTAACCTGTTTTTTTTTACATAGAAAACCTAATAAGGTTTGTCTTGTCATGTTTTGATGATAAAAGGAATCAGGTGTTGTTAGAAAGGTGACTTTAGGTCGATATGGACAAGTATTGACTCCCAAGACTTCTGATCCTCCTCAGTCAGACTTTTTTTGGGAGTAACTCAAGGTCAGGGTCTTCAGGACGCAAGTATGTGACGCGCGAGAGCTAAAGCAGCGGATAAACGCTGCCATTCAGTTTGTAATTTCACAGATGTTGCATATCGCTGGCCGCGCGTCTAAATGGGGAAAAAGCAAATTTCATGAACCGCGCGAGTGGTGAATATACACCGTTCACGGCCGCCGCGAGTGGCGAATGTCATGTGCTGTGAGCATAGCTTATTCGCCACTCGCGGCGGCCGTGAAAGGTGTATATGTACCACTCGTTCGGTTCTTGAAAATTGCTTTTTTCCGATTTAGACGCGCGGCCAGCGATATGTGAGGCGTTAACTAGAAGTCCATTTTGACGTGTTTCCTTATACCACTGGACCCAAGTTGAGAGAAATGAGGTTTAATAGTTCCAAAAAATCTAGTCAGTACTTAGAAATGAAATTTTTACATGATCTTTAGGATGGTGCAAGTGTAGATAATAAAATGGGATTTCTGAGTATTGATTTTCTAAACAGCAAAATAAATAATCATGTGATATTTTGTTCTTGTTTAAAGCCATAAAATTGTTAAATTAACATTTTTTTATTTCGTACATTAAAAGTCACTTTTTGTCTTTTATTACCTTTATGGACAACTTTATATTATACAGTATACATAATTTTGGAATTATATATTTCAAAAATACCAGTTTAAAAAACATCCAATCTATTTTTCTTAGCCTACTTCAAAATTTTTTTTTTATTATTTTTTTTTAAATCTGCGGTTTTTTCACAAGACACGCATCAACTAAAAAAGCTGGTTTTTAGGCTTAAATCTTGTAACAAAGATAAGCCAATTTTGCCATTTAGAAAAAAAAAACGATTTAAAATTTAAATTTTGGCCCGAGCTTGTGCTCAAACTAGTTTAAAATTACTGCTCTAATATTAACTATTTTAATAATTAACGTTTTATATTCATTAAATTCAAAATTACTCTGATAGAAAAACGATCTTCTTTTTTAGTTTTTGTTTAATTTCTTAAAAGATTTGTGGTTTTCTCCTACAATGCCAATGTATAAATTTAATAGGAAATAGATAAGAATTATAAAATAATTATACACCATAATTACATATTATTATGCATATATAACAAAATGAAATTTTATAAAAAAATTTAAAGTGAATACACATCCTTTTTTATTTCTTTCAATATTTTAATATTATTATATTTTTGTAAGAATAAAATATATATAAAACTTTGGGAAGCAAATCTGTAAGTTCTTACCTTTATAATGTAAAAGTTTTGTGTGAAGTCTGAAGACAAAATTTTGCGAAGTACAAGTAGAACCTCCTAACCAAAATCCTAGGTTGACAACTGCGCACAAACGTGATGGTTTTTAACAGATTCGGTTCCTGGGCTTCCCTAGGTATCTTAGTTGGATCAAAATAATAAATTTGTAGATTGAAACATTATGATGCGTGAAGTCCAGTGAAACACCTTTTTATAGCAGCAGTAATTTCATCCTACACAAATAATTTTTAAATTAATAAAAATAAAATATGATATATATATATATAGATAATTATTAATTAATTATTAAGAAACATGGAAAATATAAATTCTTTACACTGGAATCATATTTAGAATCATGCAAATCTTTTAGTAATTTCTACTTATTCTTTATTATATATTTGGTTTTTGAAAAATGCATTTTTTTAGGATGTGCAGATTTTAACTTTATATATTTACCGCTGACGAAATAATAATTAGACCAACATGCAAGTTACTGTTTAAACCTCAGTCAAATATTTCAATATAATTTATTCAAGATACTACATACAAGATAGCGACACCAACTGGTCCCATGTAAATTTTAGCGGCATTGTGATTGGTCAATATTGATCACGTGACCTTCAACTCGGGCGCTAATTGGCTTAGAAGCTCATTTTGAATTTCGCGGAGGCCAAATTTAGCCGAGCGTGTCCTTGTCTTGTATGTAGTATCTTGATTTATTTGCTACACAATTTTAATTTTCTGATGTATTGTACATGATGCGTAATTTTAATCTATATATTTCACTTTAAAACTATATCTTATAATGAATGTACTGTGTACCACCAATGTTTTAGGCAAGTACAGTTACCTGTTTTGGTAAACAATAAACTGAACTAAACTAATAAACAAAGAAGCGTTAATTGTAGACTTATATTAGTTACTTTTTTATATTTTAGAAATGTTTAATACACACACACACACACACATATATATATATATATATATATATATATATATATATATATATATATATATATATATATATATATATATATATATATATATATATATATATATATATATATATATATAAGTTATAAAATAAGATAAGATATAAACATTTTTCCTACTTATAAATTATTAAATTTTTAATCTAATATATTTACCTTAGAAGCATTGCAAAGACTATTAGGCGTGTCAGAGAATTTCTTGAACACAGTAACCAATTAATTATGTTTACTTAAAAGATCGAAAAAGAATTGGCTGCAAAGCAGAGAATCGTTCTCGTTCTTGAAAAATCTGAAAAATTATTTATCAATAAGATGCAACACAAAAAAATAGCTAATATTTTTAACAGCTTTAATTAAACCCAAAATAAGGGTTCAAATATAGATTAATTAGCACGGTAGGTTGAGACTTTGCAATAATTTAACGTACGTTCTGTCGTGACGTGAGTTTTTTAGATAGATTTTTTTATTGCAAGTTTGGGTACAGCAGCCCAAACTCAATTCAAAAAAAAAAATAATTGAATACACTACTATTTTTTAGTAGTATACCTTAAGGAAAATGTATGAAAAACTTTCTTTTTTGTTACTAATACAATTAATATTACTATTATAGTTCAGCTGCATCCATTTTAAGAAAAAGTAAAAGAAATAAAAAAAAAATAAGATTTATATTAGAAAAGTTATTTTATATTAATAAATAAATTAATATAAGATATAATAAATAAATATTTTTTCTACCAATATTTTATGGAAAAATATCAGTAACGCACAGATGCAAGAATTGGGACAAGTTTGAGTAAAGGTTTTTTAATTATGTAATATGTTATAAATACGTGATATAATATGTAAAAGAAAATATTAATTTTTTATAAGTATCATGTAAACGTGTCTCAATCGATGTATCTTTTTTATATTGTATAAATCTTCTTTCTTTTTTGTACACCGGGCATGTTTAAGAAAACTTATGGAAAGCAGTTAATGGAAAGCTTTAAATCAGGAAAAGCTTTGGGCAAGATTTAGGAAACCTGCTGACTCTGTTATTTATTTTTAATCTGTGTAGAAATGTGTTTCTCCTAAACTGGCTCGCTTGTGATTTAGTGCTAACAAATGGCGTACACATTTTTATGAATGCAAATGTGCAATCTAAAGTATTAGACTTTTGATATAATTAGGATTAAAAGTTTACAAAAATGTGATAATAATAATTGAATATTTAATTGCGAAGATATCTGAAAAATGTTTTTACCTTATACAATTAAGTAGCCTTGATCAAATATCTATTAATCATGAAAGCCACATAATATGAAAAGGCCTTTTTAGTACCGTGTTAACATACATAAAATATATAGATTTTTAAAAAAAATATATTCTTTGTTAATTTTTTATTTTGTACATTAAAGCACAGTACGTTATATGCAGCAACGAAAAATGTCGAGTAAGAAAGAGAGCCTCAATACATCAATATATATAATGCAAAGTAGCTTTTTTAAAAAATCTTTTTAATTGTATAATTTAAAAAAAAAAGTTTATTAATTATTTTAATAATTTAATTATAATTACTTTACAATATTTAATTTATAAATTAAAGGCATAGAAAACATTGAAACAACATGTTCTAAACACGAAATGGGATCTACAAAACGGATGGTATTTTTTACCAGAATGTTAATGTAGCCCCACGAGAGAGCGTGAAAACATTGTAAAGTATGCAATTTGCGTGAAAATTCATGTTTATGATGTCAGAAACATGCAAAAATTAGTATGAAAATGTTGTGTGGGTTGCATAAATTGATAACTTTCTGATCACTGCTACAGCGCTACAGTTGGGTTTTGAGACCAATTAATGTTATTTATGTAAGTCCCATCAAGTGTTTTGTTATGTAAATGCAAATGTTTTCATTTGATCTATGCCTTTAAAGTCACTAATATCTAGTCCCTTTTAATTTATTTAATTCTATACTTTATAGATCTATATTATATACTAATAATACACTATAAATATTAAGCTTTGTAATAAAATGTATTTTTAATGTACATGTATATTACAATGTTATGATGAAACTAAAAATATATATGTATAATAATTTGGTTGTTATTTTATAATTAATTATTATTTAATTTAGTAATACGAGTAAATATTATATTATGTTTTATATTTTTGTCTGCTGCATGTCGTATATGCAAGTCGTTGTCTGAAATTTGATACATTTTAAGGCAGTTTGCAAGCAAAAAAAAAATTTGCATGTAAAATACCTGCATATTTACATGCCTTTTCCCTTTTTTTTTTTTTTTTTTTTTTTTTTTTTTTTTTTTTTTTTGCAGGCAATGTACATGGAAATTTTTTTCTAGACAAAAGCGTTTACTCCATGATCCTTAATAAAATTTATTTCATAAAATAACGACATTTTTAACTTAACTTGAAGTTCTAAATGATAAATATTACCGATATTATTTTAAGGTTTAATCTATATCAATCAACATGTAACCCTCTAAGATTTCATGTAAAATCTTATATAAGACTTTTTATAGAAATATATTCAATTAAGAAAAAAAAAGGTTTTAATTATGTATGAACGATAAATTACCTGATATGTGTCGGTTTTCTTGTTTAAGCCAAAGATGTGGGTTTAAGTTCTGGTAGAGCCGGATGAAGTTTATCGCGGTGTAATGCGTGGGTAAATATGCATTAGGAAGACTTAGGCTCCCCCAATTTATAACTTTCACTTATCAGGAAATATGACGTTCTTTTGCAATTTGTGAGAAAACTACTGCACTGAGGTCACAAATATTTAAATGTGGAATATATACTAGATATAGTTTTACGTGTTTAAAGACAATAAAATGTACTAATTTAACATTGTAGATGCCTTTTGTTAGTGTGTTTGTGAAAAACTACTGTACTGAGGTCACAAATATTTAAATATGAATTACTGAACATACTTTTACGTGTTTAAGAAATATAAATACTTTTTAAGGAATAATTAAACCACGCACCTCCATTGTACATTTCCAGTATCAAATACCGCTTCACTTTTATATACAATAACTGCTCATATATATATATATATATATAGAATTATGACACTTTAATCTGCAATGTTCCTGTGCCGCAAAACACACATTAAATAACACTCTCACAATTTAGTATGCAGTATACGTAAAGAGTAATGTAGAAATATAAGAAATTTTATTTCAGATATCTTAAGAGTTGATCAGAGAGATTAAAATTTCATACGTGCACGGTGAGCTGTGATCAAGGCTAGATTGTTTGGAGGGTACTTATACTTTTGAGAACTCGACTGGCGTAACATTGGAGATAACACGAGATTTGCCACTCAAACTGCGTGTGTCGCCCCTGTCAACAAAATACATTACGCAATATTATGTTGCTTTTTTTATGCTATTATAGCATAAGTGTTGATAAGTTAAAAAAAAAACATAAATAATTATACTGCACGGTGAAAATAACTACGTAAAAATTATCATAGCCAATTATTTTAAGCATAACTTATGTTCAATACAGCATAATTTATGCTATGCATGATAATCAGCATGTTACATAGCATAATATATTATTTTGTACAGAATAATTATTTATGTTACTCTAATTATAGCATAAATTATGCTATATTGACATAAATGCGTAGCATAAATGAAGCAATCTATACACTCTAAAAAAAATGTATATTATACATTTTATATGTATTATATTACACTGACTACTTTATTGCACGTAATTTTTGTACAGTTCATCGACGCATTTTTTGTGTAATATACATTTTTTCAGCATTTATTATTTTAGTGGTTATTAAACCCATTATAGCTAATTAACATGTTAAAATGATTTAACTTTTCATCTTAACATTAATTGACACCTTTTACCGTGCAAAAAAAAATTAAAAAGAAATTTCCGCGCAATAAGGTTCGAACTCATGAGGGATGAGGATGAGGTAATTCCGTCAAAAACCCTATGCTCTACCAACTGAGCTATCGAGGAATTATAATAATGGTTGTAAAACTGGAGTGTATATTTTTTTATTTGTATGAAGATGCAACTGATAAAGCCATATACTTATAGTGGAATAAGCTAATTACTTTTCTTATGCAAAGTATACATTTTTATTTTTAGTGTGTATTGTTTGCGTGTGTACAACATAATATGCTATGCTATATGTGTTATGTAACAAAAATATTATGCAGTACAGCGTAATATAAAAGCCATGTATATTGAATAAACTGCTAAAAATAGAGCATAATTAATTAATTATCACTTAATTATTTATTCATCCGTGCAGAAAAAAAAAAACGGAAAGAAATATTTTTCTTTTGACTATAGTGTATGCTTATGACGTCATATTTATTGCGCTTGAAGGCCATACTGGAGTAGTGAATAACATTGCTCAGCATAGGACAAACTTTATTTTATTTAAAATTTAAACCCATCTTTTTTGGGAAATCAGTTAATTTTTTGTTTTTGTTATTTTTCTCGCATACTTGAGATACTAATTCAACATATTTACAGTATCAATGCTCTCAAAAAATTTAAACTGGCAAAATGATTAATTTTCTTATGCCACCCATGTTATTGCGTTATTTAACATGGCGTTGACTGTAACATGAATGCATACACACTATATTCTAAAGAAGCAACTGTTTAGAGGCTGATTATAAGTGATTTCGCTCACATCTATTCCGTTTCTATAATGAGCAGCGCAGTACGTTTTTTATATTATAATAATTACGTCTTTATTATTATCCCAAGTTAAATACAGTTTAGGTACACCTAAAAAGAGCCGTCATTTTGTTGGTCACAAATACACATGCCACCATAGGAAAAACATATAATTTTTTAAGGCGACAGGTGACCGACTGATATCTCGCAAACTATGCGGTCGATAATTATAATATTAACACAAAATAAAGAAGAAATGTTACTTAAAAGTTTAGCTACGTCAAACATGTGAAAACACGATCAAATATTTAAGTTATATTACATGGTAAAGATAACATGTAATTGTGAAAATTCAAGTTTTAGTGGTAAATTTTGGTCAAATTAGAAAAAGAAAATTGAAATAAAAATTATTAATGTACTATTTTGTTTTCCCTTTTTATTATTATTATTTTTTTATTTATATAATCGATTTAATTAGAAATTTATAGTGTTTGTTTTGCTAGATGTAAAGAAAATAGACAATATTCTTTCCGGTCCAAATTGGTCACTTTCAATTTTAAATAGCAAAATAAGCTTAAAAAGCCTTATATTTATTCTTAATATTATAAAAAGCTACAAGAATATCAGAAAAATGTACACATTATAGAAATAAACTTTTATTTTTTTTGTAACAAATGGGATAAAATTACGTTTATTCTATGCTGGACAATGTTTTAGGCCCCACAAACATGGCAACAGTGCGCAAGGATGTGCAATCAGTTTATAATATTTGATTAAAAAAATAGGCAAGGCAAAGAGGATTAGGCATTAAGGGTATAGAGATTTCATTGACAGTTGAGCACTGCATGTTTATTTGTTATCTCCATTACGTCACATGCAGTGACCTTATCTTATCTTTGCGCTAGAGATCTCACGCAATCTAACCCACTTAAATATAACTGCAAAAAATACTTTACATGTCAGCAAAACACACACACAAACGTACACACACACACACACACACACACACACACACACACACACACACACACATAGATATATATATATATATATATATATATATATATATATATATATATATATATATATATATATATATATATATATATATATATATATATATATATATATAAAATAACAAAAATAAAGTTTCATAAGTTGAAAATAGTTTAGAACAATCATTTAGTTATTAAAATTTATTTTCACATGCATTAGAATTATAATGTGAATGCAGAGAATTATTTAAAAAATTTAACAATCCTTACTGGCCTTTGTGTTTATTTTATATACTTGAATGTGCAATGAAAATTAAAATAAATTTACCTTCTTTCACTAGTCATGAAAAAAAACAAAATTTTAGTCACAATACAAGAAATAATAAATTGAAAATTCCTATGTAGTATGTATCAAAGAGCTGAAATGTACAATAGTGGTCGTTTTTGTGGGTGTTTGTAGATTTTTAATAATCTAACAACTCATATATATATAAGAGAAATTAAAGGTTTTATCTGGTTAAAAAAAATCATTGAAAACGCTATTGTTAAGCACAGCATTTATGTATATCAGTTTTAAAAATATTAAAATTAAAAAAAAAAAAATTTATTTTCTTTAATAAAATTCAATTAAATATTATGACATATGTTGAAATACTGAATAAAAATTATCATTCCAAGCAAACATTAATGTTTTGCTATATAATAATATTAAAAACAATTAAATCTCATAACATTATATAGATCATATTCATTCAATATTTCTAGTTTATGCTGCAATTTACAGAAATTAATTATAAATCGTTAAGTATCTAAAAAAAAAGTTAATATAATGCTAATATATATATATATATATATTAAAAAAACGATTTTTTAATCTAATTTTATATTTGATTATATGTCAATATGCATTTTCTATATTTTGATTGTAGGTGGAAAGAAATAGATAAATATATTTTGAATTTGAATTTTTGATGAGACATATACGGTCTTTCAGAGTACTTTTCTTGCATCATAATAGAGCCATGTACTATTTACCATTTTAAAAATGTATTCGTTAAAAAATCGTTCTATTGATTCTCTGTTAAAATATGTAAATTAACTAAAAAAAATGGGACCTTTTTGCGCTTTTTCTTCTAAAGTTTTAAATGCTTTATAAAATAAACAGCATAATAAAAATTGTTAACTTGAATATATCTGAACTTTATTAAAGAATATATTAATTTTTTCATATATACGTCTTGTGACAGACTGGACTGATTTTTTTATGTTTACATGTGTTAATAAATATTTTAAAAAAAGTCTAACTTTAATATGCTGCATGAAAAAAAGTAAACATTCTGATAGAATGTCAAAGGTCATTGTTTTAGTGTAGAAACAACGTAGAAACGTTTTTAAATTCATGCCAAAAAAATTGCAATCACAGGGTATAGTATTTAGTAAGGTATTATTATTAAACGAATATATTATATGCATATTTTCTTTTCTTGCCCTAGAAATATTTTCTTCTTCTGCTTATGTAAAACGATTTTAAAATTAACAAAGCCACGCCCCATTTCTGTAAAAATTTCGCCTTCGGAACAGGAATTAGGGCCAATGCCCCCCAGTGGTTGAGGGCCGTCTCTATAATTATATCGTAGGTCTGTAGAGATCCAGTCAGTCCCTGTGCATTATATAGAACTATATGGAATTATCTGCATGAAAAGTGAGCTATACATATATAGCGTAGCAAAAACAAAACTATACGTGATAAATATTTTTCCTTAGACTAACAAAGGAGCAACTGTCTTAATTGAGACCGAGTTTTAGTTATTTAAGGGTTTTCCTAAATAATAAACGTAAACTATATATTTATTAAATGGCATTTCCTGTATTCCTTATATTCCTTAAAGGAATTCATTTTTCCTATTTATTACAGACTTAATTAAGCTTGGACTGTTAAATCCAGTTTTAAATTAGCTTCAAATGAAAAGCCGTAACACAGAAAACGAGCCCATCAATCTTCGTAGTTTTGAGATATTTGAATTTGAAGTTTTTGAAATCAAAATTTTAGAGACCCTTGAATTAAAACTCGGTTTTAGATTACAAAAATAATGTTTATTAAAGACGAAAGTCTTGAAATACAGAATTATTATACTGGTAAATGGTTTAAAACATTGATTTTATATACATGCTACGGAATTAAAAACGTTATTTTGAACCAAAAAATAAGTTTATTTAATTCTTTTCTTTTTCTTTTTTTCTTTTTTTTTCCTTCAAAAAAAGGGTGTTTTGATTTGTATTTAAAACATTCAATCTATTTCCTTACATGTTTAGTGGCTAGCTTGTTTTCAAGCAAAAAACCTAAAACCCAGTGTAAGCCCGCGGTTGTATATAAACGTAAAAAAGAAAGATTTTTTTCCATAAGAGATGTTATCTCCAGGCAGTTAATCGAACGTATTTTCCTAAATCAGTTCAGCTTATGCAACCTGAACTACATAACTGATAAGCAAGTTCTCTGTGTGCCAGGATATTAACTTTAACTTAAAGCCATAGACCACATAAAATAGCATACTGCTTTTGAATAAATAAGCACGAAATGGGATCTTCAAAACTGTTGACAATTTTTACCAGAATGTTAATGTAGCCCCACGAGAGAACGTGAAAACCTGTAAAGTATGCTATTTGCGTGACTATTCATCTTTATGACGTCAGAAACATGCACAAATTAGTATGAAAATGTTGTGCGGGTTCCAAAAATTGAATTTTCTGATCACTGCTACGGGGCTACAGTTAGCCTAGTAGATTTAGATCTAATAGCTACTCTGTTTGACGAAAATACAGGCAAATCGACAATACCAAGTATACATTTATGCAAGTACACAACATCCTGCCTATACAGGTAATTATTAATGCACGGAATTTTGCACATAACATTACGCACATCACTCTCGTGTCTAAATTTAACGCCACCCTTATAGTAATTCTCGTCTCTACCGAGTATCAGACGTGTAGCTCTATTTTGAACGCGTAATGTAAAGAAAGACAAATCTAAAATTTTGCACAGTGATATACATGAGGAAGCTATATCTTTATAAAAATGTAAAAAGTTTGTGGTGTCATCATGCTAGATAAATAAATATTGGATTGTTTTAAAGTTTTAGTATCATAAGAACCCATGTTAATTGCAATGTTAATATTTTCTCTCTTATCTGATGGTCAAGGTTTCTGAAAATGTTATCATAGGTAGCTGTTACTGTTAACTTTCAAATGTCATCATAAAGTTTGTCACTTTTATGTTAAGATTTTGATATGCAAAGCCATCTGTATGCAACCGTGATAATATATATGATTAAAATATAATAAGGAATATTTCACTAAATGTTGCTCTGTTTTCTGTTATAAATAGTGTACCGCCCGATTTTATAATCATTATATGTCTGGTAAACTTAAAGCCTCGTTCACAATGGACTTTTTTAAAGTTTTCTTAAGTGAAAATGCTAATTTTTTCCACTTAAGAACGATTGGTGTTCACAATGAAACTATTGTTGCACTTAAGAATTTTCTTAATTGGTTTAATCACTTAACAATTCTTTTTCTTTATTTTTTTCTTATAGCTATACTTAGAAGTTTTATTTGAATTTACGAAAGAATCAATCCCAAGTTGATTCTTACGTAAATTCAAATAATTCTTCAAATTAGCTGCTTAAGAAAAATTATATTATCAGGAAAAAATTTGTTAAGTAAAAGTTCTACGTAAAAAATTAAGAAAAAAAATTCTTAAGTGCATGGAAATCAAACTTTTTTCTTAATTTGAAAAAATTAGCGTTTTCACTTAAGAAAAGTCCATTGTGAACGAGGCTTTACACACTCACACGTGCATTTTGGTTGTTACACATAGCGGAAAGAAGGCGACAAAAAAGCAATTATCGTACAGTCCCTTCATTGGAGCGGCTTAATGCTTTATTGTCAAATTTCAACAATTTATTAGTATAATTAATATGTTTAATTAAAGTTCTGGTTATTTAAGACGTTTAAAAAAACTTCATAGAAGACTCTTCTGTTTGCAGTGTATGTACTAACTTAAGTTTTTTATTCAAAGATCAAATCATACTATATAACCCAAATTCTATTATGCAAATTTTTTATATGGGCTCAAATAAAAATAAATAATAAACAAATACAGTACTAGAAATGTTATTAACAAGAATATGATAAAGAATTAATGTTTAAATATCCATTTTAAATCTTTAAAGCCACAAAACTAGCTATTACTTTGATTCAGATCATCATGAAGAAATTTACTATATCATGCGAGTTCTTAAATAATATAAATACAGAAATGAAAAGAAGCTATAGGAACAAAAAAATTGTCAGTCAATAAATGAATTTTCTTTCTTACCATACTTTCAAATAAGATTCAAATAGGAGTCGTTTTAACCCAAGTTTTAAATAATTAAATAAATTTATTTGCTTTACAGTAATTGCATTAATTTTAATTGTGTTAATGCTAATATTATTAAAACATTAAAAAACAAAAAAAACATTTATGAACTTTACAATAATGAAATTTAAATATTTTTTTAATTTTTAATTATTTTTCCGAGGGTCAATTTCTACTGTAAAAATTATTTTTCCTATTTTTTTATTTAAATAGTTCCGTTTAATTCGTGCGAATATAATTTTCATTTTATATAAGCTAATTAACGAGTTAATTACTTATAATTTTAGTTGCCAACCAGGGCCGGGCTGGGACGTAAAGGCCCCAGAGAAAGGACCCGCATACAAGGGGGGTCTTAGGGGTGCTCCAGCCCCCCTTTATGGGGGGTCCAGGGGGGCTTTGCTCCTCTGGCCGCTTGAGAAATTTGGAAAATAATAGAGAAAATATAACACAATTTATAGCTTGAATTTTACAATTTTTAGTGATACGTGTAGCATGGCATTTATTGTTTTTCATCATTTTTTATTTTTTAATATTTGTAATCATATATCAATGTTCATAAATTTTCATAATACTGTACAATAAAATTAGCATTTAATTTCACAAATTTGAAGACTAATTTAGGAACAATTTTTTATAATTTCTATTCAAGCAATATCATATCTATTTTTATAATCAATTTCTTAACTACTTTCATCAAAAAAAAAAAAAAAAATCTCCTGCTGCATATAAACCTAAAAGCTTAATTTAAGTTTTCTTAACCTATAGACATGGTCTTAATTTTTAGTCTGAAAATACTGTTTCGCATATTACTTGATGAGTACATGGTAAAATCAAATTATTACTGATATATATAATGTAAATTTTTTGTGGTGTTGTAATAATTTGAAACACTTTAGGAAAAGTTTTTTTTTCCGCTCAATAAAAAATTACAACTACTTTGAGCTACATATCATAGTAGTTTGTTTTAACTTTTTGAATCGGGCATAACATTAATATAATACCAAGTTACTTTTTTTTATATTAATTAATTTGATCAAAAATTTATTTCATTTTTTTTTAATTCTCATTTCTTCCCTATATACCCTCTACCCTACCCCTTTTTTTTTCTTTTTTCCTACCCTACCCCGAGTTTTGATTTTTTTTTTGCCTCTGTAGGATAAGCCGAGGCTTTGTCTCAGGGTCACAAAATCTAGTGGGCCCCTCTAGTTAAAAAAAATAACTGTTTTTCATTTTTTATACGTTTCATTACAATTTGTTTTAATTTTTGAGCTAAATCATTTCTATTAAAATATAAAAATATTGCTTGAATTCAATTAATGCTGATTAATGATATGCACCAGTCTAATCTACCAAAATTTCTAGGATAAAAGCCATGAGATCGAGCAACTGATTGAAATTTGCAAACTACTAATGCTGTGTTGTGTTCTTCCTTTTTTTTTTTTTTTTTTTTTTTTTCTTCCTCGTAGTTTTTATACTAAATATTTTTATATCTCGAGCCCCAAGGGGCCCGGGAAACACGTGATTAGCAGGGGCCCACCGGGCGATTGCCCGGATAGTCTTATGGCCAGCCCGGCCCTGTTGCCAGCATTAGAGTGAAATCGTAAAAGTTTTTTCGAAGTCCAATATATGCCGGTCGTTTACCGGCTAGCCGCCTTTAAAACTTGCCGGCATCGGTGGCATTAAAACAATATAGGACCGGCATAGTCGTGTTTGCTGAGAAGTTTTAAAATAAGCAATAATAAATAACTTAAGTGTTGTATTCAGATGCGGCTTGTATCTCAAAATCTAAAAGAAAACATCGAAACATTATAATGACATTTAAAAGATAACATCTATCAATGATAAAAAATTTTAAACCCCGTAGGTCCGTAACCATCAGATAAGAGAGAAGGTCATTATTTAAATTTAACATGGACTCTATATCTTACGGGACTAAAACTTCAAAACTTCATAATTTAAAATCTAGCATGGTGACCGTTCAATTTTGTTTTACATTTCTAAAGACACACATTATCCTAATGTATCACTGTGCAAAATTTCACATTTTTCTTTCTTTATAACTTTTTAGTCAAATCCTACAGTACCTGATTTCTTGCCTTAAAATAAAATTATAATTTCTAAAATTAAATTTAAAACAAATCCCAGAAACCATACGATGTTCATGAGAAAAATGTAAATTTTATGTATTTACAGAGCATATCTCTTCATGTTGTATTTTTAAGAAAGAAGAGTACCGACCTTATATCTCAAAAACTAGACCATGTTTTGGGTCTAAATTGAGTGTTATTGTGTAGCTAAGGGTCACACCTAGCCGTCATAAAAATTTCATAATGTTAAACCGTCCAGAAAAAAAGAAAAAATTATTGAAATTAACATTATTGGGACTTATGGGCTTACAATTTCAAGAAACTTTATAAAATTATTTGCAGGGTGACCCTTCAAAATTTTTATATATTTGCAATTGTCTCAAGTGGAAATATAATTTTGCATAATTTCAGATTTTTTTGACGAGAACAATTTGAGTCTAATGGCCGACGTCGTTCCATACACTATTCTAACTTAAAAACGCTAGATGGCAAAATAATAATAATATACATAAAATGTAAAGCGATTAATATACTATAATATACAAGATAGGGGCATGACCCATTGGTTTTTATATATAATAATATACCGGCTGACCATATTTTATAAAACATAGGATAGCAGCTTCACCACCAGGTGCCACTATATAGTGTAATTGTCATTCAATACATAGAGAACTTGAACAAAGAAGTGACATCCCAAAAAGTTAGGCATATGATAAGTTAAGAAACACTCATTTCTTTAAAATAGGCAACACTACAGACGAAATTACTATAGCGCACTCTCTCATTAGCGCCTTGATTTGGTCACTTCTGGCCTCTGATTGGTGCTTCAAAACCACAACGTTGCCAAGTCAAAACTGTTGAGTGTTGCAGTCTGCCTAAGACATGGGGATGTCACTTCTCTGTTAAAATTCTCTATTTTATTTAATACAGTGGCTCCATCTATTGAGTTTTTTTTGGAATGCTTTACTACAATACAGCAAAGTTAAAAACAATATTATATGATATTCTTTATAAAAATTCTTTAAATATTCTTCTTAAATATATAATATTCTTTAAATATTTTTTATAAAAATTTAACTATAAAAAGCGTGTACGCATGACGTCACTCTGAATGCGTTTTGATGCCACGAATAACATCATTCATCAACCTTGTTTTTGTTGTTTTTCTATTTTCTTTAAATGAGGAAGTCTACACGAAGTTAAGCCCTTAAGGTTTAAATACGTTATTTGAAAGAGAAAAAGTAGCTATATGCCAAGTTTATCTAATACTTTTTTTCTTTCAAATGACGTATTCAAACATAGAGGGGTTAACTTCGTGTATACTTCCTCATTGTTAGCAACTTTTTGGTTATTATTATTTATTTCTCACATACTTGAGATACTAATTCAACCTGTTAACAACATCAATGCTCTCAAAAATATAGCGAAGTATTTTAAACTGGCAAAATGTTTTAAAACTGGCAAATTTTCCTCTGCCATAGTTATTTAGTACTCACTTATGGCGTCGACTTTAACATGAATAAAACCACCCTATATATAAATTAAATAAATTATAAATGTAATGTTATATTAATATTATTGTATGCAAAAACGGGCATCATAATGTTCGTTAAATAATAGGCTAAAAAAATATGCATTTTTTTTTCTTTTTTCCCTATAGTAGATCAGTATATTATAATAAAATATATTTAATATATATATATATATATATATATATATATATATATATATATATATATATATATATATATCTATATATATATATATATATATATATATACATCAGAATCATCTAAAATATATAAATAATAATATAATATATGGTATAATATATAAATAATTATACCAAATATAATTATTTAAATTATATTCAAATGAAGAGTTTTGTTATATTTACTATTTATTTTTAATATTTTATAAATAAAAAGTGTAAAATTTAAACACTTTATTAATTAATATTTTAATTATTAAAATTTAATTGATTTAATTACATTAAATCAATTTATAAATATAATGACAGCAACTGCACATAAACTGGCATATGATGACCCAAAGTCCTTCAGTAGTCCTGCAAACTTGTGATCATCCTGCGAGATATGCAACTTGTCCAGTATCTTTTACGTCATAGTTACGGCTTTACTGTAGAAAATGTTGTAGCAAGTTGCATATCTCGCAGGATGATCACAAGTTTGCGGGGCTACTGAAGGACTTTGGGTCATCATATGTCAGTTTATGTGCAGTTCTTGTCATTATCTAACATTGAAGAAGCCGTCTTGTAACCTCTGAACTTACTGTTTAATATTAAAATAAAATGATGATAAATGATATTAACAGACAAGATTAATTTATATAATTAAAGATTGTATATTAATTATAAGGATTGTATGCCGCCTAAGGTGTCAAAACTGATGTGTATGGTGCTATCTAGTGCTACAGTGAGTATATCATATCCTTGACCCTTTGTTTTGTAACTAATTATTACTTTATGTTTTATATATTATATGTATATGTATATATATACAGGGTGTTTTTTTAAAAGCGCGCATTTTAAAACGCAAAAGAAAATATCAAGAAATAAAATAAAATTAAGTTTTTATATATCATTTTGTAGCCAAGGGTTAGACATTTTTAAAACTGTTTTTAGAAATAAAATTGAGTGACCGGTTTTCTTGCACCGAGCCTCAACGTAAAAATGTGCAATTTTTTTTTTCCAGATGTCATTTTTTCTGCAAAAATGATCAGAAATTTGCTTTTTTTAACTATCCTTTATTGACAATTAATGGAGTCTGTTGGCATAAATAAGATACCTATAGCACTCTAAACATGTTCTGTGATGAAAATGAAAGGATATAGCCACATTGGTATCAGGGTTAAGGTGAAAACTTTTGCGTTAAACATTGCTAAATTTAATTTAAAAAATTCTCCTAAACCAGAGTTTTTTTTTTTTTTTGCCAATTTTGTATGAATTTTAAATTTCATAACATTGCTTGTAACTTTAATTTTCTGTCAATTCTTACAAACTGTTTGGGTTGATAATTAAAACCTTAGGTATTTCATTTTAAAGAATGGAAATTTTTAATTTGCATAATCTTTCTTTAAAAGTTGGTCCATATGCAAATCCACACATTTCATTTGGTTTTTGCTGAATTCAGTAATCCTTTGCATCTTGAATTTATTGAAGCCTTCATATTGATTTTTTTTAATAATTAAACCAAACATTACTTACCGTTAGATATTCGAAAGAAAACTGTGAGTGCAAAGCCATTATAGAGAAATTAAAATTTTAGTTAAATCATTAAGAAAATTTCTCGAATTAGAGAAAATGTTGGCAAATTTAGCAATGTTTAACGCAAATGTTTTCACCTAAACCCTGATACCAATGTGGCCATGTCCTTTTATTTTTATCACATAACATTTAGAGTGCTATAGGTATCTTATTTATGCCAACAGACTCCATTAATTGTCAATAAAGGATAGTTAAAAAAAGCAAATTTCTGATCATTTCTGCAGAAAAAAAGACGTTTGGAAAAAAAAATAGCACATTTTTACGTTGACACTCGGTGCAAGAAAACCGGTCACTCAATTTTATTTCTAAGAACAGTTTTAAAAATGTCTAACCCTTGGCTACAAAATGATATATAAAAAATTAATTTTATTTTATTTCTTGATATTTTATTTTGCGTTTTAAAATGCGCGCTTTTAAAAAAACACCCTGTATATATATATATATATATATATATATATATATATATCGTCGTTGTTGCGGCGAGATAGCATATCTCTTTGTTGCAAAAATTTTAAAAAATCACATCTGTCTGTTACAAAAATTTAAAAAAAAATCATCTCGTTGTTGCAAGAATTTTTAAAAAATCACATCTCTCTGTTGTGAAAATTTGAAAAAAAAATCATCTCGCTGTTGCGAGAATTTTCAAAAGTAACATCTCTCTGTTGTGAAAATTTGAAAAAAAAATCATCTCGCTGTTGCGAGAATTTTCAAAAGTAACATCTCATTGTTGCGAGAATTAAAAAACGACACATCTCTTTGTTTTGCAAAAAGGCATATCTCTCTGTTGCGCAAAAAGGCATATCTCTCTGTTGCGCAAAAAGGCATATCTCTTGTTTACTTTTGTTATAATGCTGCAGAAAACGAGTATTTTTTTAACATTTTTTAAAAAACGATGTATAACTCGTAAAATATTCGAGATAGAAAGTTGACGCCAGCAAATATTTTAAAGCAGACTATATTTTACACATTCTTTCGCTTTTAGTGTTTGAATTGGATATTTTTTTAAAGGAGAAAATAGGTTTCCAAAATAGGTATATTTTTTTCAGTTTTTTCTCACTACTAGGGAACTAAATTTTTTTTTAAATTTAATATGGGTCAAATTTACTCTACTTATTACTCTATATACTTTGATAACTTTATATAAGTCATTATTTACGATTTTATTACTTTAATAGCTAAAATGAAAAATTACCAGGGGGTGAAGAAAGGGTACCCCCTTTCTTATTTTTCTAATAAAAATATTTTTTGACGGGAATTTTTGTGCAATATATATTTTTATTATTTATTTGACACGAAATGCAAGACTGATTAAATAATTTTGTTTAAACTTTGGTTTTAAAGTCGCAGCAGCTATACATGAAATTTTAGCACCATTGAATAACATTATTAAGTGGAAAATATTATTTCTTGGCAGTCTTTGAACACGTAGAAAATTATGAAGGCATTTTTAATTTAATGAAAAAAGGAATTTATAATTTTAAATAAAAGTGTTGTGATAAAAGTAATGCTGTAACGTACTGTAAATCTGCCGTGCTTGCGCCGCTTTACATCGTTTATATATTTTAATTTTTTTTTTTATTTATTTATTTTTTTTTTTTTTGAGATTTTTACCTAAATAAGCTACCGCAATGAAACCAAAACAATTCTTATTTTTTCGTGAAAAAAAATATAATAAACATCAGGTGTGCGTTTTTATTTCTTTTAGTTTTCAAAATAGTCTGTAGACATATTATACCGTCCCTATGCGACATACGAAGAAATTTTTTTAGGAGGTGCTCTGAGTTTTTTATATTTTTTTTGCTGCTATCTAATATTTTCCTAATTAACTATACATTTTCATGTTTCTTATAAAATTTGCTTTAATTTTTTATATAAAGTTAAAGGTTTACGTCCACGTGTGTTAAAAAAATTCAGAGATACGGAGTGTCAATTCTCCCGTATTTAAAATAACTGTTATATTCCCGCTGTATATACTTGTACATACGAAACAAGCAATAAATATTGATGGCCACAAAATTTTTAGTTTACACTTTGTTTTATTATTTTATGGAAATAAAATTTTTAACTTTCTTTCTAATTTTTCAAAATATTTATAAGCTTAGTCGGATGTCCGTACTTTGTTCCGTTAGATCGTGAGTAAAAGACCGCGTCTGCCCGCGTTTGTCTTATCGTGATTTGGTAGTCCAAACTACGGACACCTGATTAGATTATAAATTATTTGAAAAATTATAAATAATGTTAAAAGTTTTATTTCCATTGTTTTAGTTTCATTGCGGTAGCTTATTTAGGTAAAAATCTCAAAAAAAAAAAAAAAAAAAAAATTAAAATATATAAACGATGTAAAGCGGCGCAAGCACGGCAGATTTACAGTATACGTTACAGCATTACTTTTATCACAACACTTTTATTTAAAATTATAAATTCCTTTTTTCATTAAATTAAAAATGCCTTCATAATTTTCTACGTGTTCAAAGACTGCCAAGAAATAATATTTTCCACTTAATAATGTTATTCAATGGTGCTAAAATTTCATGTATAGCTGCTGCGACTTTAAAACCAAAGTTTAAACAAAATTATTTAATCAGTCTTGCATTTCGTGTCAAATAAATAATAAAAATATATATTGCACAAAAATTCCCGTCAAAAAATATTTTAATTAGAAAATTTAAGAAAGGGGGTACCCTTTCTTCACCCCCTGGTAATTTTTCATTTTAGCTATTAAAGTAATAAAATCGTAAATAATGACTTATATAAAGTTATCAAAGTATATAGAGTAATAAGTAGAGTAAATTTGACCCATATTAAATTTAAAAAAAAATTTAGTTCCCCAGTAGTGAGAAAAAACTGAAAAAAATATACCTATTTTGGAAACCTATTTTCTCCTTTAAAAAAATATCCGATTCAAACACTAAAAGCGAAAGAATGTGTAAAATATAGTCTGCTTTAAAATATTTGCTGGCGTCAACTTTCTATCTCGAATATTTTACGAGTTATACATCGTTTTTTAAAAAATGTTAAAAAAATACTCGTTTTCTGCAGCATTATAACAAAAGTAAACAAGAGATATGCCTTTTTGCGCAACAGAGAGATATGCCTTTTTGCAAAACAAAGAGATGTGTCGTTTTTTAATTCTCGCAACAATGAGATGTTACTTTTGAAAATTCTCGCAACAGCGAGATGATTTTTTTTTCAAATTTTCACAACAGAGAGATGTTACTTTTGAAAATTCTTGCAACAACGAGATGATTTTTTTTTAAATTTTTGTAACAGACAGATGTGATTTTTTAAAATTTTTGCAACAAAGAGATATGCTATCTCGCCGCAACAACGACGATATATATATATATATATATATATATATATATATATATATATATATATATATATATACAGGGTGTTTTTTTAAAAGCGCGCATTTTAAAACGCAAAATAAAATATCAAGAAATAAAATAAAATTAATTTTTTATATATCATTTTGTAGCCAAGGGTTAGACATTTTTAAAACTGTTCTTAGAAATAAAATTGAGTGACCGGTTTTCTTGCACCGAGTGTCAACGTAAAAATGTGCTTTTTTTTTTTCAAAACGTCTTTTTTTCTGCAGAAATGATCAGAAATTTGCTTTATTAACTATCCTTTATTAACAATTAATAGAGTCTGTTGGCATAAATAAGATACCTATAGCACTCTAAACATGTTATGTGATGAAAATGAAAGGACATGGCCACATTGGTATCAGGGTTTAGGTGAAAACATTTGCGTTAAACATTGCTAAATTTGCCAACATTTTCTCTAATTCGAGAAATTTTCTTAATGATTTAACTAAAATTTTAATTTCTCTATAATGGCTTTGCACTCACAGTTTTCTTTCGAATATCTAACGGTAAGTAATGTTTGGTTTAATTATTAAAAAAAATCAATATGAAGGCTTCAATAAATTCAAGATGCAAAGGATTACTGAATTCTGCAAAAACCAAATGAAATGTGTGGATTTGCATATGGACCAACTTTTAAAGAAAGATTATGCAAATTAAAAATTTCCATTCTTTAAAATGAAATACCTAAGGTTTTAATTATCAACCCAAACAGTTTGTAAGAATTGACAGAAAATTAAAGTTACAAGCAATGTTATGAAATTTAAAATTCATACAAAATTGGCAAAAAAAAAAAAAAACTTTGGTTTAGGAGAATTTTTTAAATTAAATTTAGCAATGTTTAACGCAAAAGTTTTCACCTTAACCCTGATACCAATGTGGCTATATCCTTTCATTTTCATCACAGAACATGTTTAGAGTGCTATAGGTATCTTATTTATGCCAACAGACTCCATTAATTGTCAATAAAGGATAGTTAAAAAAAGCAAATTTCTGATCATTTTTGCAGAAAAAATGACATCTGGAAAAAAAAAATTGCACATTTTTACGTTGAGGCTCGGTGCAAGAAAACCGGTCACTCAATTTTATTTCTAAAACAGTTTTAAAAATGTCTAACCCTTGGCTACAAAATGATATATAAAAACTTAATTTTATTTTATTTCTTGATATTTTATTTTGCGTTTTAAAATGCGCGCTTTTAAAAAACACCCTGTATATATATACATATACATATACATATAATATATAAAATATAAAGTAATAATTAGTTACAAAACAAAGGGTCAAGGATATGATATACTCACTGTAGCACTAGATAGCACCATACACATCAGTTTTGACACCTTAGGCGGCATACAATCCTTATAATTAATATACAATCTTTAATTATATAAATTAATCTTGTCTGTTAATATCATTTATCATCATTTTATTTTAATATTAAACAGTAAGTTCAGAGGTTACAAGACGGCTTCTTCAATGTTAGATAATGACAAGAACTGCACATAAACTGACATATGATGACCCAAAGTCCTTCAGTAGCCCCGCAAACTTGTGATCATCCTGCGAGATATGCAACTTGCTACAACATTTTCTACAGTAAAGCCGTAACTATGACGTAAAAGATACTGGACAAGTTGCATATCTGGCAGGATGATCACAAGTTTGCAGGACTACTGAAGGACTTTGGGTCATCATATGTCAGTTTATGTGCAGTTGCTGTCATTATATTTATAAATTGATTTAATGTAATTAAATCAATTAAATTTTAATAATTAAAATATTAATTAATAAAGTGTTTAAATTTTACACTTTTTATTTATAAAATATTAAAAATAAATAGTAAATATAACAAAACTCTTCATTTGAATATAATTTAAATAATTATATTTGGTATAATTATTTATATATTATACCATATATTATATTATTATTTATATATTTTAGATGATTCTGATGTATATATATATATATATATATAGATATATATATATATATATATATATATATATATATATATATATATATATATATATATATATATATATATATATATATATATATATTAAATATATTTTATTATAATATACTGATCTACTATAGGGAAAAAAGAAAAAAAAATGCATATTTTTTTAGCCTATTATTTAACGAACATTATGATGCCCGTTTTTGCATACAATAATATTAATATAACATTACATTTATAATTTATTTAATTTATATATAGGGTGGTTTTATTCATGTTAAAGTCGACGCCATAAGTGAGTACTAAATAACTATGGCAGAGGAAAATTTGCCAGTTTTAAAACATTTTGCCAGTTTAAAATACTTCGCTATATTTTTGAGAGCATTGATGTTGTTAACAGGTTGAATTAGTATCTCAAGTATGTGAGAAATAAATAATAATAACCAAAAAGTTGCTAACAATGAGGAAGTCTACACGAAGTTAACCCCTATGTTTGAATACGTCATTTGAAAGAAAAAAAGTATTAGATAAACTTGGCATAGCTACTTTTTCTCTTTCAAATAACGTATTTAAACCTTAAGGGCTTAACTTCGTGTAGACTTCCTCATTTAAAGAAAATAGAAAAACAACAAAAACAAGGTTGATGAATGATGTTATTCGTGGCATCAAAACGCATTCAGAGTGACGTCATGCGTACACGCTTTTTATAGTTAAATTTTTATAAAAAATATTTAAAGAATATTATATATTTAAGAAGAATATTTAAAGAATTTTTATAAAGAATATCATATAATATTGTTTTTAACTTTGCTGTATTGTAGTAAAGCATTCCAAAAAAAACTCAATAGATGGAGCCACTGTATTAAATAAAATAGAGAATTTTAACAGAGAAGTGACATCCCCATGTCTTAGGCAGACTGCAACACTCAACAGTTTTGACTTGGCAACGTTGTGGTTTTGAAGCACCAATCAGAGGCCAGAAGTGACCAAATCAAGGCGCTAATGAGAGAGTGCGCTATAGTAATTTCGTCTGTAGTGTTGCCTATTTTAAAGAAATGAGTGTTTCTTAACTTATCATATGCCTAACTTTTTGGGATGTCACTTCTTTGTTCAAGTTCTCTATGTATTGAATGACAATTACACTATATAGTGGCACCTGGTGGTGAAGCTGCTATCCTATGTTTTATAAAATATGGTCAGCCGGTATATTATTATATATAAAAACCAATGGGTCATGCCCCTATCTTGTATATTATAGTATATTAATCGCTTTACATTTTATGTATATTATTATTATTTTGCCATCTAGCGTTTTTAAGTTAGAATAGTGTATGGAACGACGTCGGCCATTAGACTCAAATTGTTCTCGTCAAAAAAATCTGAAATTATGCAAAATTATATTTCCACTTGAGACAATTGCAAATATATAAAAATTTTGAAGGGTCACCCTGCAAATAATTTTATAAAGTTTCTTGAAATTGTAAGCCCATAAGTCCCAATAATGTTAATTTCAATAATTTTTTCTTTTTTTCTGGACGGTTTAACATTATGAAATTTTTATGACGGCTAGGTGTGACCCTTAGCTACACAATAACACTCAATTTAGACCCAAAACATGGTCTAGTTTTTGAGATATAAGGTCGGTACTCTTCTTTCTTAAAAATACAACATGAAGAGATATGCTCTGTAAATACATAAAATTTACATTTTTCTCATGAACATCGTATGGTTTCTGGGATTTGTTTTAAATTTAATTTTAGAAATTATAATTTTATTTTAAGGCAAGAAATCAGGTACTGTAGGATTTGACTAAAAAGTTATAAAGAAAGAAAAATGTGAAATTTTGCACAGTGATACATTAGGATAATGTGTGTCTTTAGAAATGTAAAACAAAATTGAACGGTCACCATGCTAGATTTTAAATTATGAAGTTTTGAAGTTTTAGTCCCGTAAGATATAGAGTCCATGTTAAATTTAAATAATGACCTTCTCTCTTATCTGATGGTTACGGACCTACGGGGTTTAAAATTTTTTATCATTGATAGATGTTATCTTTTAAATGTCATTATAATGTTTCGATGTTTTCTTTTAGATTTTGAGATACAAGCCGCATCTGAATACAACACTTAAGTTATTTATTATTGCTTATTTTAAAACTTCTCAGCAAACACGACTATGCCGGTCCTATATTGTTTTAATGCCACCGATGCCGGCAAGTTTTAAAGGCGGCTAGCCGGTAAACGACCGGCATATATTGGACTTCGAAAAAACTTTTACGATTTCACTCTAATGCTGGCAACAGGGCCGGGCTGGCCATAAGACTATCCGGGCAATCGCCCGGTGGGCCCCTGCTAATCACGTGTTTCCCGGGCCCCTTGGGGCTCGAGATATAAAAATATTTAGTATAAAAACTACGAGGAAGAAAAAAAAAAAAAAAAAAAAAAAAAGGAAGAACACAACACAGCATTAGTAGTTTGCAAATTTCAATCAGTTGCTCGATCTCATGGCTTTTATCCTAGAAATTTTGGTAGATTAGACTGGTGCATATCATTAATCAGCATTAATTGAATTCAAGCAATATTTTTATATTTTAATAGAAATGATTTAGCTCAAAAATTAAAACAAATTGTAATGAAACGTATAAAAAATGAAAAACAGTTATTTTTTTTAACTAGAGGGGCCCACTAGATTTTGTGACCCTGAGACAAAGCCTCGGCTTATCCTACAGAGGCAAAAAAAAAATCAAAACTCGGGGTAGGGTAGGAAAAAAGAAAAAAAAAGGGGTAGGGTAGAGGGTATATAGGGAAGAAATGAGAATTAAAAAAAAATGAAATAAATTTTTGATCAAATTAATTAATATAAAAAAAAGTAACTTGGTATTATATTAATGTTATGCCCGATTCAAAAAGTTAAAACAAACTACTATGATATGTAGCTCAAAGTAGTTGTAATTTTTTATTGAGCGGAAAAAAAAACTTTTCCTAAAGTGTTTCAAATTATTACAACACCACAAAAAATTTACATTATATATATCAGTAATAATTTGATTTTACCATGTACTCATCAAGTAATATGCGAAACAGTATTTTCAGACTAAAAATTAAGACCATGTCTATAGGTTAAGAAAACTTAAATTAAGCTTTTAGGTTTATATGCAGCAGGAGATTTTTTTTTTTTTTTTTGATGAAAGTAGTTAAGAAATTGATTATAAAAATAGATATGATATTGCTTGAATAGAAATTATAAAAAATTGTTCCTAAATTAGTCTTCAAATTTGTGAAATTAAATGCTAATTTTATTGTACAGTATTATGAAAATTTATGAACATTGATATATGATTACAAATATTAAAAAATAAAAAATGATGAAAAACAATAAATGCCATGCTACACGTATCACTAAAAATTGTAAAATTCAAGCTATAAATTGTGTTATATTTTCTCTATTATTTTCCAAATTTCTCAAGCGGCCAGAGGAGCAAAGCCCCCCTGGACCCCCCATAAAGGGGGGCTGGAGCACCCCTAAGACCCCCCTTGTATGCGGGTCCTTTCTCTGGGGCCTTTACGTCCCAGCCCGGCCCTGGTTGGCAACTAAAATTATAAGTAATTAACTCGTTAATTAGCTTATATAAAATGAAAATTATATTCGCACGAATTAAACGGAACTATTTAAATAAAAAAATAGGAAAAATAATTTTTACAGTAGAAATTGACCCTCGGAAAAATAATTAAAAATTAAAAAAATATTTAAATTTCATTATTGTAAAGTTCATAAATGTTTTTTTTGTTTTTTAATGTTTTAATAATATTAGCATTAACACAATTAAAATTAATGCAATTACTGTAAAGCAAATAAATTTATTTAATTATTTAAAACTTGGGTTAAAACGACTCCTATTTGAATCTTATTTGAAAGTATGGTAAGAAAGAAAATTCATTTATTGACTGACAATTTTTTTGTTCCTATAGCTTCTTTTCATTTCTGTATTTATATTATTTAAGAACTCGCATGATATAGTAAATTTCTTCATGATGATCTGAATCAAAGTAATAGCTAGTTTTGTGGCTTTAAAGATTTAAAATGGATATTTAAACATTAATTCTTTATCATATTCTTGTTAATAACATTTCTAGTACTGTATTTGTTTATTATTTATTTTTATTTGAGCCCATATAAAAAATTTGCATAATAGAATTTGGGTTATATAGTATGATTTGATCTTTGAATAAAAAACTTAAGTTAGTACATACACTGCAAACAGAAGAGTCTTCTATGAAGTTTTTTTAAACGTCTTAAATAACCAGAACTTTAATTAAACATATTAATTATACTAATAAATTGTTGAAATTTGACAATAAAGCATTAAGCCGCTCCAATGAAGGGACTGTACGATAATTGCTTTTTTGTCGCCTTCTTTCCGCTATGTGTAACAACCAAAATGCACGTGTGAGTGTGTAAAGCCTCGTTCACAATGGACTTTTCTTAAGTGAAAACGCTAATTTTTTCAAATTAAGAAAAAAGTTTGATTTCCATGCACTTAAGAATTTTTTTTCTTAATTTTTTACGTAGAACTTTTACTTAACAAATTTTTTCCTGATAATATAATTTTTCTTAAGCAGCTAATTTGAAGAATTATTTGAATTTACGTAAGAATCAACTTGGGATTGATTCTTTCGTAAATTCAAATAAAACTTCTAAGTATAGCTATAAGAAAAAAATAAAGAAAAAGAATTGTTAAGTGATTAAACCAATTAAGAAAATTCTTAAGTGCAACAATAGTTTCATTGTGAACACCAATCGTTCTTAAGTGGAAAAAATTAGCATTTTCACTTAAGAAAACTTTAAAAAAGTCCATTGTGAACGAGGCTTTAAGTTTACCAGACATATAATGATTATAAAATCGGGCGGTACACTATTTATAACAGAAAACAGAGCAACATTTAGTGAAATATTCCTTATTATATTTTAATCATATATATTATCACGGTTGCATACAGATGGCTTTGCATATCAAAATCTTAACATAAAAGTGACAAACTTTATGATGACATTTGAAAGTTAACAGTAACAGCTACCTATGATAACATTTTCAGAAACCTTGACCATCAGATAAGAGAGAAAATATTAACATTGCAATTAACATGGGTTCTTATGATACTAAAACTTTAAAACAATCCAATATTTATTTATCTAGCATGATGACACCACAAACTTTTTACATTTTTATAAAGATATAGCTTCCTCATGTATATCACTGTGCAAAATTTTAGATTTGTCTTTCTTTACATTACGCGTTCAAAATAGAGCTACACGTCTGATACTCGGTAGAGACGAGAATTACTATAAGGGTGGCGTTAAATTTAGACACGAGAGTGATGTGCGTAATGTTATGTGCAAAATTCCGTGCATTAATAATTACCTGTATAGGCAGGATGTTGTGTACTTGCATAAATGTATACTTGGTATTGTCGATTTGCCTGTATTTTCGTCAAACAGAGTAGCTATTAGATCTAAATCTACTAGGCTAACTGTAGCCCCGTAGCAGTGATCAGAAAATTCAATTTTTGGAACCCGCACAACATTTTCATACTAATTTGTGCATGTTTCTGACGTCATAAAGATGAATAGTCACGCAAATAGCATACTTTACAGGTTTTCACGTTCTCTCGTGGGGCTACATTAACATTCTGGTAAAAATTGTCAACAGTTTTGAAGATCCCATTTCGTGCTTATTTATTCAAAAGCAGTATGCTATTTTATGTGGTCTATGGCTTTAAGTTAAAGTTAATATCCTGGCACACAGAGAACTTGCTTATCAGTTATGTAGTTCAGGTTGCATAAGCTGAACTGATTTAGGAAAATACGTTCGATTAACTGCCTGGAGATAACATCTCTTATGGAAAAAAATCTTTCTTTTTTACGTTTATATACAACCGCGGGCTTACACTGGGTTTTAGGTTTTTTGCTTGAAAACAAGCTAGCCACTAAACATGTAAGGAAATAGATTGAATGTTTTAAATACAAATCAAAACACCCTTTTTTTGAAGGAAAAAAAAAGAAAAAAAGAAAAAGAAAAGAATTAAATAAACTTATTTTTTGGTTCAAAATAACGTTTTTAATTCCGTAGCATGTATATAAAATCAATGTTTTAAACCATTTACCAGTATAATAATTCTGTATTTCAAGACTTTCGTCTTTAATAAACATTATTTTTGTAATCTAAAACCGAGTTTTAATTCAAGGGTCTCTAAAATTTTGATTTCAAAAACTTCAAATTCAAATATCTCAAAACTACGAAGATTGATGGGCTCGTTTTCTGTGTTACGGCTTTTCATTTGAAGCTAATTTAAAACTGGATTTAACAGTCCAAGCTTAATTAAGTCTGTAATAAATAGGAAAAATGAATTCCTTTAAGGAATATAAGGAATACAGGAAATGCCATTTAATAAATATATAGTTTACGTTTATTATTTAGGAAAACCCTTAAATAACTAAAACTCGGTCTCAATTAAGACAGTTGCTCCTTTGTTAGTCTAAGGAAAAATATTTATCACGTATAGTTTTGTTTTTGCTACGCTATATATGTATAGCTCACTTTTCATGCAGATAATTCCATATAGTTCTATATAATGCACAGGGACTGACTGGATCTCTACAGACCTACGATATAATTATAGAGACGGCCCTCAACCACTGGGGGGCATTGGCCCTAATTCCTGTTCCGAAGGCGAAATTTTTACAGAAATGGGGCGTGGCTTTGTTAATTTTAAAATCGTTTTACATAAGCAGAAGAAGAAAATATTTCTAGGGCAAGAAAAGAAAATATGCATATAATATATTCGTTTAATAATAATACCTTACTAAATACTATACCCTGTGATTGCAATTTTTTTGGCATGAATTTAAAAACGTTTCTACGTTGTTTCTACACTAAAACAATGACCTTTGACATTCTATCAGAATGTTTACTTTTTTTCATGCAGCATATTAAAGTTAGACTTTTTTTAAAATATTTATTAACACATGTAAACATAAAAAAATCAGTCCAGTCTGTCACAAGACGTATATATGAAAAAATTAATATATTCTTTAATAAAGTTCAGATATATTCAAGTTAACAATTTTTATTATGCTGTTTATTTTATAAAGCATTTAAAACTTTAGAAGAAAAAGCGCAAAAAGGTCCCATTTTTTTTAGTTAATTTACATATTTTAACAGAGAATCAATAGAACGATTTTTTAACGAATACATTTTTAAAATGGTAAATAGTACATGGCTCTATTATGATGCAAGAAAAGTACTCTGAAAGACCGTATATGTCTCATCAAAAATTCAAATTCAAAATATATTTATCTATTTCTTTCCACCTACAATCAAAATATAGAAAATGCATATTGACATATAATCAAATATAAAATTAGATTAAAAAATCGTTTTTTTAATATATATATATATATATATTAGCATTATATTAACTTTTTTTTTAGATACTTAACGATTTATAATTAATTTCTGTAAATTGCAGCATAAACTAGAAATATTGAATGAATATGATCTATATAATGTTATGAGATTTAATTGTTTTTAATATTATTATATAGCAAAACATTAATGTTTGCTTGGAATGATAATTTTTATTCAGTATTTCAACATATGTCATAATATTTAATTGAATTTTATTAAAGAAAATAAATTTTTTTTTTTTTAATTTTAATATTTTTAAAACTGATATACATAAATGCTGTGCTTAACAATAGCGTTTTCAATGATTTTTTTTAACCAGATAAAACCTTTAATTTCTCTTATATATATATGAGTTGTTAGATTATTAAAAATCTACAAACACCCACAAAAACGACCACTATTGTACATTTCAGCTCTTTGATACATACTACATAGGAATTTTCAATTTATTATTTCTTGTATTGTGACTAAAATTTTGTTTTTTTTCATGACTAGTGAAAGAAGGTAAATTTATTTTAATTTTCATTGCACATTCAAGTATATAAAATAAACACAAAGGCCAGTAAGGATTGTTAAATTTTTTAAATAATTCTCTGCATTCACATTATAATTCTAATGCATGTGAAAATAAATTTTAATAACTAAATGATTGTTCTAAACTATTTTCAACTTATGAAACTTTATTTTTGTTATTTTATATATATATATATATATATATATATATATATATATATATATATATATATATATATATATATATATATATATATATATATATATATATATATATCTATGTGTGTGTGTGTGTGTGTGTGTGTGTGTGTGTGTGTGTGTGTGTGTGTACGTTTGTGTGTGTGTTTTGCTGACATGTAAAGTATTTTTTGCAGTTATATTTAAGTGGGTTAGATTGCGTGAGATCTCTAGCGCAAAGATAAGATAAGGTCACTGCATGTGACGTAATGGAGATAACAAATAAACATGCAGTGCTCAACTGTCAATGAAATCTCTATACCCTTAATGCCTAATCCTCTTTGCCTTGCCTATTTTTTTAATCAAATATTATAAACTGATTGCACATCCTTGCGCACTGTTGCCATGTTTGTGGGGCCTAAAACATTGTCCAGCATAGAATAAACGTAATTTTATCCCATTTGTTACAAAAAAAATAAAAGTTTATTTCTATAATGTGTACATTTTTCTGATATTCTTGTAGCTTTTTATAATATTAAGAATAAATATAAGGCTTTTTAAGCTTATTTTGCTATTTAAAATTGAAAGTGACCAATTTGGACCGGAAAGAATATTGTCTATTTTCTTTACATCTAGCAAAACAAACACTATAAATTTCTAATTAAATCGATTATATAAATAAAAAAATAATAATAATAAAAAGGGAAAACAAAATAGTACATTAATAATTTTTATTTCAATTTTCTTTTTCTAATTTGACCAAAATTTACCACTAAAACTTGAATTTTCACAATTACATGTTATCTTTACCATGTAATATAACTTAAATATTTGATCGTGTTTTCACATGTTTGACGTAGCTAAACTTTTAAGTAACATTTCTTCTTTATTTTGTGTTAATATTATAATTATCGACCGCATAGTTTGCGAGATATCAGTCGGTCACCTGTCGCCTTAAAAAATTATATGTTTTTCCTATGGTGGCATGTGTATTTGTGACCAACAAAATGACGGCTCTTTTTAGGTGTACCTAAACTGTATTTAACTTGGGATAATAATAAAGACGTAATTATTATAATATAAAAAACGTACTGCGCTGCTCATTATAGAAACGGAATAGATGTGAGCGAAATCACTTATAATCAGCCTCTAAACAGTTGCTTCTTTAGAATATAGTGTGTATGCATTCATGTTACAGTCAACGCCATGTTAAATAACGCAATAACATGGGTGGCATAAGAAAATTAATCATTTTGCCAGTTTAAATTTTTTGAGAGCATTGATACTGTAAATATGTTGAATTAGTATCTCAAGTATGCGAGAAAAATAACAAAAACAAAAAATTAACTGATTTCCCAAAAAAGATGGGTTTAAATTTTAAATAAAATAAAGTTTGTCCTATGCTGAGCAATGTTATTCACTACTCCAGTATGGCCTTCAAGCGCAATAAATATGACGTCATAAGCATACACTATAGTCAAAAGAAAAATATTTCTTTCCGTTTTTTTTTTTCTGCACGGATGAATAAATAATTAAGTGATAATTAATTAATTATGCTCTATTTTTAGCAGTTTATTCAATATACATGGCTTTTATATTACGCTGTACTGCATAATATTTTTGTTACATAACACATATAGCATAGCATATTATGTTGTACACACGCAAACAATACACACTAAAAATAAAAATGTATACTTTGCATAAGAAAAGTAATTAGCTTATTCCACTATAAGTATATGGCTTTATCAGTTGCATCTTCATACAAATAAAAAAATATACACTCCAGTTTTACAACCATTATTATAATTCCTCGATAGCTCAGTTGGTAGAGCATAGGGTTTTTGACGGAATTACCTCATCCTCATCCCTCATGAGTTCGAACCTTATTGCGCGGAAATTTCTTTTTAATTTTTTTTTGCACGGTAAAAGGTGTCAATTAATGTTAAGATGAAAAGTTAAATCATTTTAACATGTTAATTAGCTATAATGGGTTTAATAACCACTAAAATAATAAATGCTGAAAAAATGTATATTACACAAAAAATGCGTCGATGAACTGTACAAAAATTACGTGCAATAAAGTAGTCAGTGTAATATAATACATATAAAATGTATAATATACATTTTTTTTAGAGTGTATAGATTGCTTCATTTATGCTACGCATTTATGTCAATATAGCATAATTTATGCTATAATTAGAGTAACATAAATAATTATTCTGTACAAAATAATATATTATGCTATGTAACATGCTGATTATCATGCATAGCATAAATTATGCTGTATTGAACATAAGTTATGCTTAAAATAATTGGCTATGATAATTTTTACGTAGTTATTTTCACCGTGCAGTATAATTATTTATGTTTTTTTTTTAACTTATCAACACTTATGCTATAATAGCATAAAAAAAGCAACATAATATTGCGTAATGTATTTTGTTGACAGGGGCGACACACGCAGTTTGAGTGGCAAATCTCGTGTTATCTCCAATGTTACGCCAGTCGAGTTCTCAAAAGTATAAGTACCCTCCAAACAATCTAGCCTTGATCACAGCTCACCGTGCACGTATGAAATTTTAATCTCTCTGATCAACTCTTAAGATATCTGAAATAAAATTTCTTATATTTCTACATTACTCTTTACGTATACTGCATACTAAATTGTGAGAGTGTTATTTAATGTGTGTTTTGCGGCACAGGAACATTGCAGATTAAAGTGTCATAATTCTATATATATATATATATATATGAGCAGTTATTGTATATAAAAGTGAAGCGGTATTTGATACTGGAAATGTACAATGGAGGTGCGTGGTTTAATTATTCCTTAAAAAGTATTTATATTTCTTAAACACGTAAAAGTATGTTCAGTAATTCATATTTAAATATTTGTGACCTCAGTACAGTAGTTTTTCACAAACACACTAACAAAAGGCATCTACAATGTTAAATTAGTACATTTTATTGTCTTTAAACACGTAAAACTATATCTAGTATATATTCCACATTTAAATATTTGTGACCTCAGTGCAGTAGTTTTCTCACAAATTGCAAAAGAACGTCATATTTCCTGATAAGTGAAAGTTATAAATTGGGGGAGCCTAAGTCTTCCTAATGCATATTTACCCACGCATTACACCGCGATAAACTTCATCCGGCTCTACCAGAACTTAAACCCACATCTTTGGCTTAAACAAGAAAACCGACACATATCAGGTAATTTATCGTTCATACATAATTAAAACCTTTTTTTTTCTTAATTGAATATATTTCTATAAAAAGTCTTATATAAGATTTTACATGAAATCTTAGAGGGTTACATGTTGATTGATATAGATTAAACCTTAAAATAATATCGGTAATATTTATCATTTAGAACTTCAAGTTAAGTTAAAAATGTCGTTATTTTATGAAATAAATTTTATTAAGGATCATGGAGTAAACGCTTTTGTCTAGAAAAAAATTTCCATGTACATTGCCTGCAAAAAAAAAAAAAAAAAAAAAAAAAAAAAAAAAAAAAAAAAGGGAAAAGGCATGTAAATATGCAGGTATTTTACATGCAAATTTTTTTTTTGCTTGCAAACTGCCTTAAAATGTATCAAATTTCAGACAACGACTTGCATATACGACATGCAGCAGACAAAAATATAAAACATAATATAATATTTACTCGTATTACTAAATTAAATAATAATTAATTATAAAATAACAACCAAATTATTATACATATATATTTTTAGTTTCATCATAACATTGTAATATACATGTACATTAAAAATACATTTTATTACAAAGCTTAATATTTATAGTGTATTATTAGTATATAATATAGATCTATAAAGTATAGAATTAAATAAATTAAAAGGGACTAGATATTAGTGACTTTAAAGGCATAGATCAAATGAAAACATTTGCATTTACATAACAAAACACTTGATGGGACTTACATAAATAACATTAATTGGTCTCAAAACCCAACTGTAGCGCTGTAGCAGTGATCAGAAAGTTATCAATTTATGCAACCCACACAACATTTTCATACTAATTTTTGCATGTTTCTGACATCATAAACATGAATTTTCACGCAAATTGCATACTTTACAATGTTTTCACGCTCTCTCGTGGGGCTACATTAACATTCTGGTAAAAAATACCATCCGTTTTGTAGATCCCATTTCGTGTTTAGAACATGTTGTTTCAATGTTTTCTATGCCTTTAATTTATAAATTAAATATTGTAAAGTAATTATAATTAAATTATTAAAATAATTAATAAACTTTTTTTTTTAAATTATACAATTAAAAAGATTTTTTAAAAAAGCTACTTTGCATTATATATATTGATGTATTGAGGCTCTCTTTCTTACTCGACATTTTTCGTTGCTGCATATAACGTACTGTGCTTTAATGTACAAAATAAAAAATTAACAAAGAATATATTTTTTTTAAAAATCTATATATTTTATGTATGTTAACACGGTACTAAAAAGGCCTTTTCATATTATGTGGCTTTCATGATTAATAGATATTTGATCAAGGCTACTTAATTGTATAAGGTAAAAACATTTTTCAGATATCTTCGCAATTAAATATTCAATTATTATTATCACATTTTTGTAAACTTTTAATCCTAATTATATCAAAAGTCTAATACTTTAGATTGCACATTTGCATTCATAAAAATGTGTACGCCATTTGTTAGCACTAAATCACAAGCGAGCCAGTTTAGGAGAAACACATTTCTACACAGATTAAAAATAAATAACAGAGTCAGCAGGTTTCCTAAATCTTGCCCAAAGCTTTTCCTGAATTATAGCTTTCCATTAACTGCTTTCCATAAGTTTTCTTAAACATGCCCGGGGTACAAAAAAGAAAGAAGATTTATACATCGATAGAGACACGTTTACATGATACTTATAAAAAATTAATATTTTCTTTTACATATTATATCACGTATTTATAACATATTACATAATTAAAAAACCTTTACCCAAACTTGTCCCAATTCTTGCATCTGTGCGTTACTGATATTTTTCCATAAAATATTGGTAGAAAAAATATTTATTTATTATATCTTATATTAATTTATTTATTAATATAAAATAACTTTTCTAATATAAATCTTCTTTTTTTTTTTATTTCTTTTACTTTTTCTTAAAATGGATGCAGCTGAACTATAATAGTAATATTAATTGTATTAGTAACAAAAAAGAAAGTTTTTCATACATTTTCCTTAAGGTATACTACTAAAAAATAGTAGTGTATTCAATTATTTTTTTTTTTGAATTGAGTTTGGGCTGCTGTACCCAAACTTGCAATAAAAAAATCTATCTAAAAAACTCACGTCACGACAGAACGTACGTTAAATTATTGCAAAGTCTCAACCTACCGTGCTAATTAATCTATATTTGAACCCTTATTTTGGGTTTAATTAAAGCTGTTAAAAATATTAGCTATTTTTTTGTGTTGCATCTTATTGATAAATAATTTTTCAGATTTTTCAAGAACGAGAACGATTCTCTGCTTTGCAGCCAATTCTTTTTCGATCTTTTAAGTAAACATAATTAATTGGTTACTGTGTTCAAGAAATTCTCTGACACGCCTAATAGTCTTTGCAATGCTTCTAAGGTAAATATATTAGATTAAAAATTTAATAATTTATAAGTAGGAAAAATGTTTATATCTTATCTTATTTTATAACTTATATATATATATATATATATATATATATATATATATATATATATATATATATATATATATATATATATATATATATATATATATATATATATATATATATATATATATATATATATATATATGTGTGTGTGTGTGTGTATTAAACATTTCTAAAATATAATAAAGTAACTAATATAAGTCCACAATTAACGCTTCTTTGTTTATTAGTTTAGTTCAGTTTATTGTTTACCAAAACAGGTAACTGTACTTGCCTAAAACATTGGTGGTACACAGTACATTCATTATAAGATATAGTTTTAAAGTGAAATATATAGATTAAAATTACGCATCATGTACAATACATCAGAAAATTAAATTTGTGTAGCAAATAAATCAAGATACTACATACAAGACAAGGACACGCTCGGCTAAATTTGGCCTCCGCGAAATTCAAAATGAGCTTCTAAGCCAATTAGCGCCCGAGTTGAAGGTCACGTGATCAATATTGACCAATCACAATGCCGCTAAAATTTACATGGGACCAGTTGGTGTCGCTATCTTGTATGTAGTATCTTGAATAAATTATATTGAAATATTTGACTGAGGTTTAAACAGTAACTTGCATGTTGGTCTAATTATTATTTCGTCAGCGGTAAATATATAAAGTTAAAATCTGCACATCCTAAAAAAATGCATTTTTCAAAAACCAAATATATAATAAAGAATAAGTAGAAATTACTAAAAGATTTGCATGATTCTAAATATGATTCCAGTGTAAAGAATTTATATTTTCCATGTTTCTTAATAATTAATTAATAATTATCTATATATATATATATCATATTTTATTTTTATTAATTTAAAAATTATTTGTGTAGGATGAAATTACTGCTGCTATAAAAAGGTGTTTCACTGGACTTCACGCATCATAATGTTTCAATCTACAAATTTATTATTTTGATCCAACTAAGATACCTAGGGAAGCCCAGGAACCGAATCTGTTAAAAACCATCACGTTTGTGCGCAGTTGTCAACCTAGGATTTTGGTTAGGAGGTTCTACTTGTACTTCGCAAAATTTTGTCTTCAGACTTCACACAAAACTTTTACATTATAAAGGTAAGAACTTACAGATTTGCTTCCCAAAGTTTTATATATATTTTATTCTTACAAAAATATAATAATATTAAAATATTGAAAGAAATAAAAAAGGATGTGTATTCACTTTAAATTTTTTTATAAAATTTCATTTTGTTATATATGCATAATAATATGTAATTATGGTGTATAATTATTTTATAATTCTTATCTATTTCCTATTAAATTTATACATTGGCATTGTAGGAGAAAACCACAAATCTTTTAAGAAATTAAACAAAAACTAAAAAAGAAGATCGTTTTTCTATCAGAGTAATTTTGAATTTAATGAATATAAAACGTTAATTATTAAAATAGTTAATATTAGAGCAGTAATTTTAAACTAGTTTGAGCACAAGCTCGGGCCAAAATTTAAATTTTAAATCGTTTTTTTTTTCTAAATGGCAAAATTGGCTTATCTTTGTTACAAGATTTAAGCCTAAAAACCAGCTTTTTTAGTTGATGCGTGTCTTGTGAAAAAACCGCAGATTTAAAAAAAAATAATAAAAAAAAAATTTTGAAGTAGGCTAAGAAAAATAGATTGGATGTTTTTTAAACTGGTATTTTTGAAATATATAATTCCAAAATTATGTATACTGTATAATATAAAGTTGTCCATAAAGGTAATAAAAGACAAAAAGTGACTTTTAATGTACGAAATAAAAAAATGTTAATTTAACAATTTTATGGCTTTAAACAAGAACAAAATATCACATGATTATTTATTTTGCTGTTTAGAAAATCAATACTCAGAAATCCCATTTTATTATCTACACTTGCACCATCCTAAAGATCATGTAAAAATTTCATTTCTAAGTACTGACTAGATTTTTTGGAACTATTAAACCTCATTTCTCTCAACTTGGGTCCAGTGGTATAAGGAAACACGTCAAAATGGACTTCTAGTTAACGCCTCACATATCGCTGGCCGCGCGTCTAAATCGGAAAAAAGCAATTTTCAAGAACCGAACGAGTGGTACATATACACCTTTCACGGCCGCCGCGAGTGGCGAATAAGCTATGCTCACAGCACATGACATTCGCCACTCGCGGCGGCCGTGAACGGTGTATATTCACCACTCGCGCGGTTCATGAAATTTGCTTTTTCCCCATTTAGACGCGCGGCCAGCGATATGCAACATCTGTGAAATTACAAACTGAATGGCAGCGTTTATCCGCTGCTTTAGCTCTCGCGCGTCACATACTTGCGTCCTGAAGACCCTGACCTTGAGTTACTCCCAAAAAAAGTCTGACTGAGGAGGATCAGAAGTCTTGGGAGTCAATACTTGTCCATATCGACCAAAAGTCACCTTTCTAACAACACCTGATTCCTTTTATCATCAAAACATGACAAGACAAACCTTATTAGGTTTTCTATGTAAAAAAAAACAGGTTAAGATGGATCTATGATATTGACTCTGAGGTTTCCTGATCTTATCCCTTCGAAGAAATCCCTTTCTAGGGGTAACTAACTGTCGAGTTCTTAAAGACTCCAGGGCGTAACGTGAGAGAGCTGAGTTAGCGGAACACCGCCACCATCCAAAAAAAAATCCAATTCTAAATTCCGCGGATGCTGCAAAATATTTTACTCGAGCTGGAGGTTTACCTAGACGTCTGTCGTGCTACCATTGAGTTTACTAGACTTTATTGAACAATTAGTCTTAAGAGTGTATTGTCAGTACTCAAAAATTTGAATCTCTATGTTATTTTCAAATGGTGCAGATGTCGCAGATAAGGCACACCTTGAGTAAAGTGTTTAGATTCTACATTAAAGGCAGTAACACAATAAACAATATTGACATTGAAAATATTTACAAAATATTAAAGATAAGTACATACAAAAAAATAATAATTACTAAGTTAAGAAAAAAAACCTTTTAGTTGAACATGCATAAATAGTAAAAAAATAAGATAGATTAAAATATATTTATATATTATTTTATTATTGTCTCACATTTCATTGTAATTACATCAGAATTGAAATATGTTATCTACTTCAACGAAGATAATAATAACCTAATATGCTTTTTCTATACTAGAAACATTCTTAAGCCAGTCATAGGACTATTCCAATCTTAAACGTCTAAAAAAGTGGATAAGCGTAGGTTGAATGTATGTGATTAGCAGTGTTGCAACATCTTAAAACGAATTGAAATTAGTTTTTACTCCCTCTTTTAATAAAAATATGAATAAAATTGACATGCAATTCAAAGAAAGTGCGAAATGTTAATTATTATTTAATCTCACCTACGTACAAAGTTATGCCAGGTTTTTATGTGTTAATTTTTATTTTTGAATACTAACTGACAAACCGTAACCTAATTTCTTTAATCAAGGCTCAAAAACAGTCAAATATTACATTAAAATTCAATATTCTAATTGTTTAAACTGTAATCACACTTTAAAAATTTTTTATTCTCAATTTTCTCTTAGTTTTAATAAGTTTAACTTGATATTAAATATTTTTTGTATTTATTTTCGTTACAATAATAAAAAAATTATTTTATCATAGACTAACGTTAAGAAAAACGTAATTGTAGTTATTAAATCACTACTACTACATTTATAATAATTCTAATACTTCAAAGAAAATTTTGTCCTATAATATATATTTTAATTTACCTCTTTAATAATTATAACTACAACATATTAAGCCTATAGTATACGTAAAACACCCATTTTTATACAAAATCCTGCTTTTTTTTCAAACTACTTAAAAACAATTGACGATTGATAGGATTAGATGAAAAAAGCACCCTTCTCTTACCAAATTAATTCTATTAGAAATTAACTCCTGATTGTGGTCTAAATAAACGTCATAATTTAAATAACGGTCATTATTATATGACCGGCCTAATCTTCCGGATCAAATTCTTATATATAGATATAGAATAAGGTACCGAGGGCACATTTTGTTCATCTTATTTAAATTTACTGAATATACCGAGGTCTGTTTCCGGTAAAATTTCGACTTTTAAAAAAATTACACAAGTTAATATTTTTTTGCCTTCAAAACATCAAAAATCCCGGCAATTAAAGCCTGCAGAAGACGAACAGTAGTCGTTACCTTAAGTTATCTTCTAGCATCGTTGATCTATAATTTAAATAGGCATAGTAAATTTCACTGAAGACACGTTGTGAAGACATTTGTGTTGCAGGTCAGTTCTTGCTTTTGTTAGAATGAACCGCTAATAATGCTATTTTTGCCACGAAAATAATAAACAAATATTTATATTATCCATAAAGTCCGATAAAACCTTGCCATTTATCTAAGCATTTATAAAAATATTATAATATGTCAAAAGACTATTTATATAGGAATTCGAAGAAATTAAATTATGAACTGTATCTCCTGGTACATTGTTACCTATTACAAACTATATATATATTTTTTTTTCTATTAAATTTCATCATATTTATAACTGTAACTGTAAACAAAAATTAATAATCAAGTGTTTTTATTATCGCTTGGTCTGATAAATTGTTTTATGTAAGCATAAAGTTACCGTTGTGACTATAAATTACGCCTTTTAAATAATTAAAATGAAAAAATATTTTAGAATGATACAATTATTTGGTCCAAAAAGATTATTATTTTGACGCCCGATTTTCTGCTTATGCAAACCACACACTTCTTACTATTTAATGTGAAGAATACAAAAGTCAGACTTAATCAAACATTGTGCATAGTACATAATTTTTATTACATGCTTTCTTGCGGGTGGTAACATGTGAATAATAGAAAAATTAAACATGCTTTTGGGTGTCTCATATGTGTTTAATGAATTAAAAGGGCATGTTGTTAGGTCTGGACGATCACTTTAAACTTCATAATATATAAAAAGTCTATACAACACTATACACTTTGTGTCTTTTATTAACAACTGAACTGAACAACCTTTAAGACTTCATGTAAATCCGGTACATACAGTATATAATATATATAAAAAATTGTATTTTTAAATATTTTTTTGTTTTATTAAACACAAAAATAGTTTTTAAATACTTTTAAAATACCAAAAAAGTTTCAATAGATTAATTATAGTTAAAAATACACAGAAACAGATAGTTTTTTATATTAGGTAATTAGTAGTTATATTTTTATATTCAGTGGTATTGTTATGCAAATATAATTTTACTAAACATCCAAAGTAAATATTCACTAGTCATGCAAAGGTTTATGTAATAAAAATATCATAAAATAAAATTTTAAATACGGGATATCTAATTTAGATTTTTTTTCTTCCTGAACCAGACTAACAATTTAATATGAATACCATTTTAAATAATGCTAAATATAATGTCTACATGCAATTGTAACAAATAAAACACGTTTCAGTTTCTTAATTGATCATAATACCAATCGTTAAATATTAATTACAAAAATATTTATACAGGAATACAATTAATAAATTTGATAATAATGTCAGTCCTAGTAAAAACTTGAAGAATAATAAGCACTTTTTTTAGTTATAATATTATGTCATTTAAAATAATATTACATAATAAAATAATTATAAGAGTAACAGGCCCAATAAAGAATAGAAATGTTACTAATATAACATTTTTCTTATTTATTTTTTTTATCTTAATAAATGCAATTCGAGTTTTTTTTTTGTATTAATTAAAATACGTTATTTGTTATTTAAACACTTTTATTTAAACACTATTTTTTACTTTTCAACAAGAAAAAAGTTAAAAAACAAATCACCAGTGGTAAAAACAGTAATTCTTTGTAATCTATATATCAATTCTTCTGAATAAAAATGTTGTAGTAGAGTTTTTTTGCCATGCGACTATGAGCTCTATGAAAAAAAAAAAACAGGTAAGTTTCAAGATCACATCACAAAAAAACTCTACAATGCACGAAAAACTTGATTTGTTTATATTTTAGATTTTTGCGTACAAAAATACAGATGAAATATAAATAGAAAAATGTGCAAAACAGCAATTGATAACCTCAAATTGCAAGAAAAACTGTAAAAGCATTAAAAGAAGTTTTAATGTTCACTTTAAGAATTTTTTAAATATAAATGCAAAATCGTAAACATTTAATTACAGTCCCTAAAAATTTATTAAAAAAGTGCTTTTTTTTATTCCACTTTTTTATAATACTCTGGTGCCATAAATACGATTAAATAACTATCAAACTAAACTTATAAGGAAAATTAACAGTGATTCAGTCGATTATCTTTTTAAATTTTCATTTTATTTTATGCAATTTGTTGAATATGATACATGGTGGTTATTTATCTATGTTTATTATTTAACCTATTTTTTAGTTCAAACACATAACAATATTTTGTGCTTTCTAGTCAGACAATTAAATACAATGAAAAAATTTAAGAATAATAAGTTGTTATAAGTGTTTTTAAATTTCCTTATATATGGAATTATCTGACATGAACACACTTTTTTCTTTAATAAAAATTAAATATTTAAAAAAAAAATAGTAAAAATATGATAATTCAAAACTTTTAAGAACAGAATTAAATTAATTAACAGTAAAAATTTTGAGGTTTTAAATTGAAACAGCATGTTTTTAAATTTTGCTGTTTATATGCACTCAGGCATGCCAAAAAATATACACCTGTTGTTGCAGTAAAACCTTAAATTAAAGCTAATATTGCATGATGATCATTAATATAATCTTTTTTAAAATTTACATTGACATTTTTATTATTACAGGTATTTAATTTGCAATTTTTACTTAAATGAAAATATTTTCCGTATGTTTGCCTTGACTTTTAAATGTAATTTAAAAAACTATTTACAGGTGCAATTTTCCTCAACAAATCTGAAGTGATAATCATGGCGCCCAAGTACGATAGGCGTCCTGGTTCGACAGAAATCTCTGGTCATTTGTACGAAATCAAAGTTATGATGTTTCTTATCATGAAATCTATTATATCTGGTTTTAAATTTCAACTTGCAAGTAACATGGATTTGGCGGAAAACTTTGATGATATCGTAGTCAACTTTGACATCAATGGTCCTTTAAGCAAAACCAACTTTATTCAATTAAAGCACGTTACAAATCCTAAAAAAAAAAAAATTACTTATAATGATCTCTTATCATCTTCAAATTCAAATTTTAAATTATCTAAATATTTTAAAGCGTTCGAAAACATCAAGTCAGAGAAAGAAAAATTTAAGAATCTAGGCGTGGATGTTGAATCAGTTAACATCATTATTTATACAAACACAAGCATTGATAAAAACGCAATAGAAATGTTTGAGCAATGCAATACAGATGCTTCTTTGGATATTTTAAAATCTGCAAGTGGAAAAGCCTATAAATTTAAAAATGACAAATTTGAAAAATTAAAAAGTAAATTTTTGCAAAATACATCAAAGGAAGCAGACGAGTTTTTAGAAAAATTAATATTTATTGTTGATCAGCCTAATGAACTTGATGTAGAAAACTTAATTAAAGAAAAAGTAAAAGAAATTTTTGATTTACAAAGTGTTAATAATATATATTTAAATTTATATAAAAACTTTAAAGAATATTGGTTACCAAGTGGTGCAATAGATTTTCTCACTGTTACTTACAATCCTTTAAACAATTTCATCTCTAATTTTGTAAAAGAAAAACAGGAATGTTTAAATAAAAAATACAAGATTGATATTATTACAAAAAACATTGAAATTTCGAATGAATGTTCTTTCTTTTCTAATAAATCAAAAATTGTTAAATGTTTGGAATTACTTAATAAAAAACATAGCTTGTTAATTGTAGTCAAAGCTTTACAAATAATAAATAAATATGATCAAAATGGAGTGATATTTGTTAATAGTGACATAATGCAAGAAAGTGGCAAAACGCTTTTATATTACTTTGAAACATGTCAAGAGAACACATTTGTGTATTACGTAAATAAAGATGTAGATAACATCCAGTATATTGATACATTACAGGATATTGTTGCAAAAAACAGTAATAAAAAACTTATTATTATTAACAAATTCAACTCAGTTTTCGAAAACCAAACGTTATCTGCAGAGTCAATTGTTGGTAATATTCAATATCAAGACCTAAGCGAAGAATGTAAAAACAGAGTTCTTAACTCCGAAATTCAATTTCAAAGCCAAAAAGTTAGTGTTAGAGTTCTGTTTGGCAATGAAGCTAACAAATGTTTGCATGAAGATTTGCTTGCATCTATTTTGAACAATGAAATACCAAATATTGGAGAGTATAAAAATGAAATAAAAGAAGATAGGAATTATATTAATCGGAAGTTTGAACAATATAAAGAGGAAGAAAAAACTCGCGTAGATGAATGTGAAATTGTGCAGTATTGCCACGAAAAAAAACTAGTCATTATTTCTGGTATCGCAGGCATGGGAAAAACTAGATCCCTACAATTCCTTTCAAATTATGTTCACAAAAACTATTCTGGTTTATGGATTTTGAAAATTAATTTACAAGAACAAAGAAAAAAACTAAAATATATAAAAGAATTAAATGAAGATAGGCCAGTTATAAAAAAACTCTTGGAACTATTGCAATTTAAAAATGAATTAGACGAAAAAATATTTCAACTAATGTTTGAATGTGGAAGTGTTGCAGTGTTCTTAGATAGTTTTGAAGAGATAAGTCCAGATTTAGAAACTACAGTCATTGACATAGTGAAAGAACTTCAAGTCTCTAAGGTCAGACAAATCTACCTTACAACTCGTCCTCACTTGAAAAATTTAATTGAACAAGAGTTACAAACTAAGTGTTTTAACTTTGTTGAATTAAATTTCGATGAACAGGCAAATTTTTTCTGTAATGCTTGGCAAACAGGTAATAAAAGTGACGAAGTTAAAAAATCAAAAATGTTAGACATAGCAAAGAAATTGTTAAAAAAACTCTCAATACATAAAAACGATAAGTCATTAATGAGCGTACCGTTACATCTGAATATGATTGTAGATATGTATCAAGTTAAGGAATGGCAAGAACAATCAGAATTAGAATTGGAGAAAGTTACTATTTCTCTAACATTTTTGTATGAGTTATTTGTTAAAAGAAAAATAGAAGGATACTCGAAACATTTATTACGTAAGGACTTGCTACCTTCTGTGGAAAAGAGAGAAAAAGAAAACTACATAAAATCAAAAATCAAGGAACACCAATTAATTGCAATAGATCTCCTTTTTAATGAACAAATGCAAATTCTTCTGCTATCAGAAGCTAAAAGGACACAACTTAAAGAATTATTAGACGAATCAGATGTACATACGCGTTATGGCATCATTACAAAAGTTAGCTCTCAAAACTCCCAGTTCATTCACAGAACAATTGCTGAATATTTAGCAGCTGGATTTATTTGTAAGCAATTAAAAAACCAAAAAAGTCAAGCATATAATAATTTTTTTCTTACAGAAATATTAATGCTTGAAGAATTTCTTCAACTTCGAACTTTTATCAATAGCTTAATAGAGGTTAAGAATGACAATCAGGAATTCTTTAAGATAGAAGAAATTTGTAGTATTCAAACTACAGTTCGCAGACAAAAAGGTGAAAATGCTGAATTAGTATATATTGGTGAAACACCTCTTCACTTTGCAGCAAAGGAAGACAATCACTCTTTACTTAGATATCTGTTGACAAGATTGGAAAAAAATACTCCTAAAACTAAACGTATTTTAAACTGTTATCAAAATAACCTACATCCTAATTCACGCTACTTTGATAAATATCAAGTCTTGCATTTCTTAGGTTATGGTAGTTCTTGCAGACAGTCCATTGACTACTTGCATATTATTAAACAAGTGGAGTCATATGGTGCTGACCTAAACCAGAACACTATCAATGGTCACAGTATCATATACTTAGCAGCTGGCAATGAGCACGTCTTAAAATACTTACCTAAAAGTCACGATAGTGTTAATTACAAAAGTAGTCAACATGGGGACAATGTTTTACATAAAGCAGCTGAATTTGGAAATAAAACTTGTGTTCAAATTCTTGTAGAATACGGTGCAGATATCAATGTTAAAAACAAAGGGAAAAAAACAGCACTGCACCGTGCTACTGAACTAGGTAACCTTGACATCATAAAGTGTTTAGTAAAACATGAAGCGAATGTGAATGAAGAAGACAATAGGGGTCTAACAGTACTACACAAGGCTGCTTTGCATGATCGTCTTGACATTGTAACGTATTTAGTTCAACACAATGCAGATGTAAATGCCATTGCTAACGACGGTCAATCAGTACTTTTTAAAGCTGTTTGGAATGGTCATCTTAATATCGTGGAGTTTTTAGTTCAAAAAGGAGCAGAAGTGAATGTAAAAACTCTTAGCGGTGGCCTTTCAGCAATACACAGAGCTACTTTGCAAGGTCATCTTAAAATTGTGCAGTGTTTAGTTAAACATGGTGCTGATGTGAATGATACTACTAACAATGGTGAGTTAGCTCTACACATGGCTGCTAAGAAAGGCCACCTTAACATTTTGCAGTATTTAGAGAATTTTATTATAGATGTGAATATAAAAGATAAAGACGGTCACACAGCTCTTTATAAGGCTGTTTCAGAAGGTCACCATGACATTGCAAATTATTTGCTAAAACAATATGCAAATGTGGATGTCCAGTTAAATAATACAAAGCACATAATACCTAAGGCTACGTTGCAAAATGACTTAAAAGTAATAAAGTTTTTAGTTGAACGTAAAACAAACGTGAATATAACATGCAATTATGTGGACGCATTACTGTATAGCTCAGTCGATTATAATAATTTTGAAGCTATGAAATATTTAGTTGAACATGAAGCAGATTTAAATTATGAATTTAAAAAGAATCAAACAATTTTGCATAAGGTGGCAGCGACAGGTAATCTAGAGATAATTAAATATTTACTTGATAAAGGTGGAAATGTAAACGCACAGAATATTAAAGGTCACACATTACTTTACATTGCTGCTAAGCATGGACATCTACACGTTGTGAAGTTTTTAGTTGAAGACGCAAAAGCTAAATTAAATGTAAAGTCTAAGAGAGGTCACACAGAGTTCCACCGTGCAGCAATAAAAGGTCATCTAAATATCATGAACTTTCTATTAAAATTTGCAGACGTCAACGATAAGAGTAATGACGGTTACACAGTGCTTTACTCAGCTGCATGGCGAGGTGACGTAGAGATAGTGAAGTTTTTAATTGATAATGGTGCAACAGTAAATGTCAAAACTATAAGTGGTTACACTGAAATTTTTGTTGCTACACAGAGAGGTCACCTTCACATTGTTAAGTTTTTAGTTCAAAATTCAAGTGAATGCTTAAAAATTGTAAATAACGAAAATGAAACAATTCTGCATAAAACTGCATTTAATGGGCAGTATGACATTGTAAAATATTTAGTTGACGAAACTGATATTGATGTTAATTGTCTTAATAAAAATGGGCAAACAGCACTAGATTTAGCTGCATCGAAAGGTCACCTTAACATTGTGCAGTGTTTAGAAAAAAAAAGAATGTAATTATTGTAAATAAAAAATAAAAAACGTCAAACAAAACAAAAAAAACTTGCTAAAAAGTAGAGTTTATGTTTAATATAAATGTTTAAGGGCTGTAAGCTGAAACCATTAGTTAAACCTTAGTTATCTTTTTTTAATTGTTGCAACAATCAAAATAACAACCTAAATATGGTTTAACTAGTTAGTTAGCGTTGCAGCTTACGGGGGTAAGTTGTATATTTAACAAAAAATATTAGATGATCTTTGTCTTCTTCCTCGGACTTACTGAGTGTACAGCATAAAATAGGAAGTTGATAATAATTATTAAATATTATATATATATGTAAAAAATTTATTTAATACAGAATATCTGCAATATTCAAATATAAACTAATGTAAATATATGTTAAGTGTAATGTATTAGGATTCTTACCAGTAGTATATTATTATAACTTTAAAATATGTATATTCTTTGTATAAAAATAATGTTGCTGTAAATATTGTACTTTTGTATAACATTTTGTTTTAGAATATTAAACGTTTAGGTATGTAAATATTTAGTTAAATTTTATGAATATTTCCTCCAATATTTATTTTATATAAGTTGAATTTGTTTATCGCTGGACGCGCGTCTAAATGGTAAAAAAGCACCTTTCATGAACCACGCGAGTGGTGAATATACACCTTTCACGGCCGCCGTGAGTGGCAAATAAGCTATACTCAGAGTACAGCACATGATATAGATCACTCGCTATGGCCGTGAAAGGCGGTGCTTGTCTACCTTGCGAGGTTCATGAAAATTGTATTTTTTACCATTTAGACGCGCGGCCAGCCATATGTTAGATTTAATTGTACTGTTCATATATTATTTTCAATATAACATATCTTTAAATTCGCCTCATTATTGTTTTATATTTAGAAATATTTGAAATATTGAACCAAAATTAAAATCATATATAAGAAATATCATAATTGTTTTCTGTCTTAAGAATTTCTTTTATGTTTATATGTGTTTTTTATATTTGAAAAGTTGCATTTATTGTCAATTTTTATTATTATAGGAAATATGTATGTATGTATATATGTGATGTATCATGTTAAATGCATGTAAATATAAATAAATAATGTATATGAATATAAAAAATTACCTGCATTTGTCTACACTTGAAAATACTTAAAGTCATGTTAAAACCCACGTAAAACAACCTGGTGTTTTTTAATGAATAAACACGATGAAATAAGATCGTTTAAATTGATGATAGATTTAACTATAATATGTTTCTGTAGGCCTTTCACGAGAAAGCCTAAAAATGCAACTTGGGTGAATATATTCAGATTTCTGACGACAGAAACATAATAAATTTATTTAAAAAAAAGTATACGCGTTGCATAATTAGAAATGTTATGATCACTGCTATGGAGTTACATCTGTTTTTTAAGACAAACTAAAATTATTTTTGTACGTCCCGTCAAGTGTTTTGTGATATAAATGCTTATGTTTTCTTCTTTTCTATGCCGTTAATTATATTTGGTTCCCTTCATAATAAATAATAATCAAAAATTATAATTTATGTATACAAAAAAAACATATTGCATAATTATTAATTAAATTAAATATATATTTATAAATATATAAATTGTTAATGTTTTACTTTTTTTCCTATTTAACTTAAAGTATATTATTAGTACTATTAATTAATAATATATAATTTTGGTATAATTGTTCACATTATGATAGAAATATTATTTTATATCCATAATTATAGAAATTCGTAAGATAATATAATTGTATTTTTAGATGTATATGTTGTAAGCACATTGTGTTTAATAAATAAATAAGTTATTATTGTAAAAAAATATTGTTTGACTTTTCTAATGTTGTTAAAAATAAAATTTTAAAGTAACATGAAGCACATAATTATTTTAGTCAATGCCTTATTTAAAAACTTTTAACTTATAAGAAATTTAATGAAAAAAAAAAGTAAAAAAGAAATTAAAAATTAATTAAATTTTTTTAAAAAGATACAAAATGTTACAAAGTTTAATTTGAATTTTACAAAAATTAATTCAAATTACTTAGCTGTATATATAATAAGTAAGTTTAGCTCATAATATAAAAACAATTATTGAAAATTTTGCCTAATTTTAGTTTTAATGATTGCTTATGTTTACTTGAAATACGGAAAAGGAAACCACGTGACGATAAAAGTGGATGTTAGCTCAGACCTATATTGCTTCTGGCACTAACTCTTCCTTTACTTTTACGGTCACGTTTATTTCTCTTCCAGTCACTTTTTGTTCCACATTTTGAGTAAACAACTTTGAGTAAATATGTAAGCAATCATGCTCTCTGCTACACTACATTTTTTTTTATTCTAAATTATGTTTGATTTACTAATTTTACAAGTTTAAAATATTAAAAAATAAATTTTCAGCAGCTTTTTTAACTGTAAACAGATTAATACATAAAAATAAAAAAAATTATTAACTTCAATTGCACATTTTTTATAATTTATTTTAATTATTTTTTATACTAAAATTTATAATATTTATAGATTTTTTTTATATAGTTTAAATTTAAATATTGTTAACACAATTTAAAATAAACTGCAACTAATGAATAAAAAAAACTAAAATTTAATTCAATAATATGCAGATATTATATTTGCCTCTTTAGTGCAGTTAGTATACAAGATATTATGCAAAGTTTATATTGGCTTAAGTGCAGTTAGTATTCAAGATATTATGCAAAGTTTATATTTGCCTCATTAGTGCAGTTAGTATACAAGATATAATGCACAATTTATATTGGCCTCATTAGTGCAGTTAGTGTACAAGATATTATGCAAAGTTTATATTGGCCTCATTAGTGCAGTTAGTGTACAAGATATTATGCAAAGTTTATATTGGCCTCATTAGTGCAGTTAGTGTACAAGATATTATGCAAAGTTTATATTTGCCTCATTAGTGCAGTTAGTATACAAGATATAATGCACAATTTATATTGGCCTCATTAGTGCAGTTAGTGTACAAGATATTATGCAAAGTTTATATTGGCCTCATTAGTGCAGTTAGTATACAAGATATTATGCAAAGTTTATATTGGCCTCATTAGTGCAGTTAGTGTACAAGATATTATGCAAAGTTTATATTTGCCTCATTAGTGCAGTTAGTATACAAGATATTATGCAAAGTTTATATTTGCCTCATTAGTGCAGTTAGTGTACAAGATATTATGCAAAGTTTATATTGGCCTCATTAGTGCAGTTAGTGTACAAGATATTATGCAAAGTTTATATTGGCCTCATTAGTGCAGTTAGTATTCAAGATATTATGCAAAGTTTATATTTGCCTCATTAGTGCAGTTAGTATACAAGATATAATGCACAATTTATATTGGCCTCATTAGTGCAGTTAGTGTACAAGATATTATGCAAAGTTTATATTGGCCTCATTAGTGCAGTTAGTGTACAAGATATTATGCAAAGTTTATATTGGCCTCATTAGTGCAGTTAGTGTACAAGATATTATGCAAAGTTTATATTGGCCTCATTAGTGCAGTTAGTGTACAAGATGTTATGCAAAGTTTATATTGGCCTCATTAGTGAAGTTAGTATACAAGATATTATGCAAAGTTTATATTGGCCTCATTAGTGCAGTTAGTATACAAGATATTATGCAAAGTTTATATTTGCCTCATTAGTGCAGTTAGTGTACAAGATATTATGCAAAGTTTATATTGGCCTCATTAGTGCAGTTAGTGTACAAGATATTATGCAAAGTTTATATTGGCCTTATTAGTGCAGTTAGTATACAAGATATTATGCAAAGTTTATATTGACCTCATTAGTGAAGTTAGTATACAAGATATTATGCAAAGTTTATATTTGCCTCATTAGTGCAGTTAGTGTACAAGATATTATGCAAAGTTTATATTTGCCTCATTAGTGCAGTTAGTATACAAGATATTATGCAAAGTTTATATTTGCCTCATTAGTGCAGTTAGTGTACAAGATATTATGCAAAGTTTATATTGGCCTCATTAGTGCAGTTAGTGTACAAGATATTATGCAAAGTTTATATTGGCCTCATTAGTGCAGTTAGTATTCAAGATATTATGCAAAGTTTATATTTGCCTCATTAGTGCAGTTAGTATACAAGATATAATGCACAATTTATATTGGCCTCATTAGTGCAGTTAGTGTACAAGATATTATGCAAAGTTTATATTGGCCTCATTAGTGCAGTTAGTGTACAAGATATTATGCAAAGTTTATATTGGCCTCATTAGTGCAGTTAGTGTACAAGATATTATGCAAAGTTTATATTGGCCTCATTAGTGCAGTTAGTGTACAAGATGTTATGCAAAGTTTATATTGGCCTCATTAGTGAAGTTAGTATACAAGATATTATGCAAAGTTTATATTTGCCTCATTAGTGCAGTTAGTGTACAAGATATTATGCAAAGTTTATATTGGCCTCATTAGTGCAGTTAGTGTACAAGATATTATGCAAAGTTTATATTGGCCTTATTAGTGCAGTTAGTATACAAGATATTATGCAAAGTTTATATTGACCTCATTAGTGAAGTTAGTATACAAGATATTATGCAAAGTTTATATTTGCCTCATTAGTGCAGTTAGTGTACAAGATATTATGCAAAGTTTATATTTGCCTCATTAGTGCAGTTAGTATACAAGATATTATGCAAAGTTTATATTTGCCTCATTAGTGCAGTTAGTGTACAAGATATTATGCAAAGTTTATATTGGCCTCATTAGTGCAGTTAGTGTACAAGATATTATGCAAAGTTTATATTGGCCTCATTAGTGCAGTTAGTATTCAAGATATTATGCAAAGTTTATATTTGCCTCATTAGTGCAGTTAGTATACAAGATATAATGCACAATTTATATTGGCCTCATTAGTGCAGTTAGTGTACAAGATATTATGCAAAGTTTATATTGGCCTCATTAGTGCAGTTAGTGTACAAGATATTATGCAAAGTTTATATTGGCCTCATTAGTGCAGTTAGTGTACAAGATATTATGCAAAGTTTATATTGGCCTCATTAGTGCAGTTAGTGTACAAGATGTTATGCAAAGTTTATATTGGCCTCATTAGTGAAGTTAGTATACAAGATATTATGCAAAGTTTATATTGGCCTCATTAGTGCAGTTAGTATACAAGATATTATGCAAAGTTTATATTTGCCTCATTAGTGCAGTTAGTGTACAAGATATTATGCAAAGTTTATATTGGCCTCATTAGTGCAGTTAGTGTACAAGATATTATGCAAAGTTTATATTGGCCTTATTAGTGCAGTTAGTATACAAGATATTATGCAAAGTTTATATTGACCTCATTAGTGAAGTTAGTATACAAGATATTATGCAAAGTTTATATTTGCCTCATTAGTGCAGTTAGTATACAAGATATTATGCAAAGTTTATATTGGCCTCATTAGTGCAGTTAGTATACAAGATATTATGCAAAGTTTATATTTGCCTCATTAGTGCAGTTAGTATACAAGATATTATGCAAAGTTTATATTGGCCTCATTAGTGCAGTTAGTATACAAGATATTATGCAAAGTTTATATTTGCCTCATTAGTGCAGTTAGTGTACAAGATATTATGGAAAGTTTACATTTGCCTCATTAGTGCAGTTAGTATACAAGATATTATGCAAAGTTTATATTTGCCTCATTAGTGCAGTTAGTATACAAGATATTATGCAAAGTTTATATTGGCCTCATTAGTGCAGTTAGTATACAAGATATTATGGAAAGTTTACATTTGCCTCATTAGTGCAGTTAGTATACAAGATATTATGCAAAGTTTATATTTGCCTCATTAGTGCAGTTATTATAGATTTTGATATTAGGCATATTTATATTTGCCTCATTATAGTGCAGTTAGTATACAAGATATTATGCAACAATTATATTGGCCTCATTAGTGCAGTTAGTATACAAGATATTATGCAAAGTTTATATTGGCCTTATTAGTGCAGTTAGTATACAAGATATTATGCAAAGTTTATATTGACCTCATTAGTGAAGTTAGTATACAAGATATTATGCAAAGTTTATATTTGCCTCATTAGTGCAGTTAGTATACAAGATATTATGCAAAGTTTATATTGGCCTCATTAGTGCAGTTAGTATACAAGATATTATGCAAAGTTTATATTTGCCTCATTAGTGCAGTTAGTATACAAGATATTATGCAAAGTTTATATTGGCCTCATTAGTGCAGTTAGTATACAAGATATTATGCAAAGTTTATATTTGCCTCATTAGTGCAGTTAGTGTACAAGATATTATGGAAAGTTTACATTTGCCTCATTAGTGCAGTTAGTATACAAGATATTATGCAAAGTTTATATTTGCCTCATTAGTGCAGTTAGTATACAAGATATTATGCAAAGTTTATATTGGCCTCATTAGTGCAGTTAGTATACAAGATATTATGGAAAGTTTACATTTGCCTCATTAGTGCAGTTAGTATACAAGATATTATGCAAAGTTTATATTTGCCTCATTAGTGCAGTTATTATAGATTTTGATATTAGGCATATTTATATTTGCCTCATTATAGTGCAGTTAGTATACAAGATATTATGCAACAATTATATTGGCCTCATTAGTGCAGTTAGTATACAAGATATTATGCAAAGTTTATATTTGCCTCATTAGTGCAGTTAGTATTCAAGATATTATGCAAAGTTTATATTTGCCTCATTAGTGCAGTAAGTATACAAGATATTATGCAAATCTTATATTGGCCTCATTAGTGCAGTTAGTGTACAAGATATTATGCAAAGTTTATATTGGCCTCATTAGTGCAGTTAGTGTACAAGATATTATGCAAAGTTTATATTTGCCTCATTAGTGCAGTTAGTATTCAAGATATTATGCAAAGTTTATATTTGCCTCATTAGTGCAGTTAGTGTACAAGATATTATGCAAAGTTTATATTTGCCTCATTAGTGCAGTTAGTGTACAAGATATTATGCAAAGTTTATATTGGCCTCATTAGTGCAGTTAGTGTACAAGATATTATGCACAATTTATATTGGCCTCATTAGTGCAGTTAGTATACAAGGTATTATGCACAATTTATATTTGCCTCATTAGTGCAGTTAGTATACAAGATATTATGCAAAGTTTATATTTGCCTCATTAGTGCAGTTAGTATACAAGATATTATGCAAAGTTTATATTGGCTTAAGTGCAGTTAGTATTCAAGGTATTATGCAAAGTTTATATTTGCCTCATTAGTGCAGTTAGTGTACAAGATATTATGCAAAGTTTATATTGGCCTCATTAGTGCAGTTAGTGTACAAGATATTATGCACAATTTATATTGGCCTCATTAGTGCAGTTAGTATACAAGATATTATGCACAATTTATATTTGCCTCATTAGTGCAGTTAGTATACAAGATATTATGCAAAGTTTATATTTGCCTCATTAGTGCAGTTATTATAGATTTTGATATTAGGCATATATATTTATATTTGCCTCATTATAGTGCAGTTAGTATACAAGATATTATGCAAAGTTTATATTGGCCTCATTAGTGCAGTTAGTATACAAGATATTATGCAAAGTTTATATTGGCCTCATAAAGTGCAGTTAGTGTACAAGATATTATGCAAAGTTTATATTTGCCTCATTAGTGCAGTTAGTGTACAAGATATTATGCAAAGTTTTTATATTTGCCTCATTAGTGCAGTTAGTATACAAGATATTATGCAAAGTTTATATTGGCCTCATTAGTGCAGTTAGTATACAAGATATTATGGAAAGTTTACATTTGCCTCATTAGTGCAGTTAGTATACAAGATATTATGCAAAGTTTATATTTGCCTCATTAGTGCAGTTATTATAGATTTTGATATTAGGCATATTTATATTTGCCTCATTATAGTGCAGTTAGTATACAAGATATTATGCAACAATTATATTGGCCTCATTAGTGCAGTTAGTATACAAGATATTATGCAAAGTTTATATTTGCCTCATTAGTGCAGTTAGTATTCAAGATATTATGCAAAGTTTATATTTGCCTCATTAGTGCAGTAAGTATACAAGATATTATGCAAATCTTATATTGGCCTCATTAGTGCAGTTAGTGTACAAGATATTATGCAAAGTTTATATTTGCCTCATTAGTGCAGTTAGTGTACAAGATATTATGCAAAGTTTATATTGGCCTCATTAGTGCAGTTAGTGTACAAGATATTATGCACAATTTATATTGGCCTCATTAGTGCAGTTAGTATACAAGGTATTATGCACAATTTATATTTGCCTCATTAGTGCAGTTAGTATACAAGATATTATGCAAAGTTTATATTTGCCTCATTAGTGCAGTTAGTATACAAGATATTATGCAAAGTTTATATTTGCCTCATTAGTGCAGTTAGTATACAAGATATTATGCAAAGTTTATATTTGCCTCATTAGTGCAGTAAGTATATATAGATTAAGATATTAGGCATATTTATATTTGCCTCATTATAGTGCAGTTAGTATACAAGATATTATGCAAAGTTTATATTTGCCTCATTAGTGCAGTAAGTATACAAGATATTATGCAAAGTTTATATTTGCCTCATTAGTGCAGTAAGTATATATAGATTAAGATATTAGGCATATTTATATTTGCCTCATTATAGTGCAGTTAGTATACAAGATATTATGCAAAGTTTATATTTGCCTCATTAGTGCAGTAAGTATACAAGATATTATGCAAAGTTTATATTTGCCTCATTAGTGCAGTAAGTATATATAGATTAAGATATTAGGCATATTTATATTTGCCTCATTATAGTGCAGTTAGTATACAACTACAAGATAACAAGATGTACAACCTGGCTTTTATCTGCAGGTAAGTTAATTATTTTGCAAGTTGTGGATTTCTATATAATAGTTACATATTTTACCACGAGATGAATTAGGTAGCGTTACTTAGAAAACTTTAACAGAGAAGTGACACTCATAAAAGTTAGGCAGATCCGCAAACACTCATTTCCTTAAAATTGGCAACGCTGCAGACAAATTTACTATAAAGCGTGCTCTTTCATTGGCGCCTTGATTTGGCCACTTCTGGCCATGCACTTCTAGCCTCTGATTGGTGCTTCAAAATGCAACGTTGCCAAGTCAAAATGTTTGAGTGTTGCAGTCTGCCTAAAACATGGAGATGTCGCTTCTCTGTTTAAATTCTCTAGGCTATAAAGTAACAAGATATATATTACATATACATACAAGATATCGACACTATCTGGTTCCATGTTTAGCGGCGTTGTGATTGGTTAATTATGATCACGTGACCTTCAACTCGGGTGTTGATTGGCTTAGACGCTTATTTTGAATTTCGCGGCGGCACAAATTAGCCAAACGTGTTCTTATCTTGTATGTATAGTGTCTTTTGTCAAAGAACTTTAATAGAGAAGGGACATATATCTTCAAATTGCAAATTGAAGCACCAATCAGATGCCAGAAGTGGCCAATTCAAGGCGCCTATGAGTGAACGCGCTTTAGTAATATCATCTGCAGCTTTTCCAAGTTTAAAGAAATGAGTGTTGCAGGTCTGCCTAACTTGTTGGGATGTCACTTCTCTCGTATAGTTCTCTAGCCTAAGTAACAAAAGATACACGGAGAAATTGATCTTCCCGCGAGAACAAAGAGTGGTTAAAATTAATGCGAAGCATGCGAAACATATACATCCCATAACAAGAAATAAAAGCAATACCCCAAATATTGATCATAATAATGGAACAACTGTTTTAAATCTGACTTTAAGCAATTTCTTTCACATTCACTTCCTCCCTACTTACTACACATACGCAGTACATTAAAATGGAAGCCGATGTAAGCAAAATCACTTATAGGGTAGTTTCATTCATATGTTAAAGTTGACGCCATAAGTGAGTACTAAATAACATTGGCAAGTATAGGAAAATTGCACATTTTGCCAGTTTAAAAATACTTGGCAATATTTTTGAGAGCATTGATGTTGTTAACAGGTAAATTAGCACCTCAAGTATGCAAGAATGATCAAAAAATAGCTAATAATTTACCACCAAAAAATAGTCAAAAACTACGTTTGTCCTATGCTGAGCAATGTTATTCATTGATAAAGAAAAGCATCGCAAAGCGCTCAGAATGACGTCATGCGTACACACCCTATAGTCGGCCTAAAAACAGTTGTTCCTATTTCTTAAAGTCAATAAAGTTCAACCAATTAACCTGATGTTGTTGTTGCGATAATCTCAATTTGCCTAATAATCAATAATTTGCGCGACTTCAGTAGCTTCCTTATATTACCCTTGTTTCTGATAAATCAACGCAATACCACCCAAAGCTTGCATTGTGTCACGACTCTTATCTCCCGATATCTCCTTCCCTAAAGCATAAGTTTCATTTAACACAGATAACGCCTCATCTAATTGCAATGTATTATCAATCGTCACAAAATATCTTTACTTTTTAAAGAAGCATTTACATGACTAATTTATCTAATTATTTGTCATTAAGAGTGTTAATTATTTAGTCCTGTTAAAGTAAACGTCATAAGTGAGTACTAAATAACACTGGCCAGTATAGGAAAATGACACATTTTGCCCGGTTTAAAATACTTGGCAATATTTTTGAGAGCATTGATGTTGTTAACAGGTTGAATTAGTACCTCAAGTATGTGAGTAAAATAATAATGACCAAAAAGTTGCGAAATTAATAAATTAAATAGACAAAAACTAGGTTTGTCCTATGCTGAGCAATGTTATACATTGCTCAAGAAGAGTATGTAAAAGCATTCAGAATGACGTCATGCGTACACACCCTATAGTTGCAATTTGTGACGCTAATTTATTACTGAAAAATATTTTCAAATTATATTTATAATATATCAAATTGAGTACATTTTTAGAGAATTATTTCAAAACTTTTGTAATATACACGTAGTTTTTTTCACGCTTTTTTTAAATTATATTTATTTATACATTTTATTTAATTACTTAATATTTTAATTAAAAAAATATACCAGAAGAAAACATAAGCACTTATATCATAAAACACTTGATGGGACTTGCATAAAAATCTTTAGTTTGTCTCAAAAAACACGCAAAAAAAAAAAAAAAAAAAAAAAGCAACGCAACGCAAATCAAACATGTAAATCCATCTTTATATATAATTTGATGATAAAAAACCAAAGCAGCCATGCAGAGATTAAATAATATAGTATCAGTAATCCATGACAGCTGTCGTGAACTTAAAAAGGTCATTTAAATAAATAATTATAACACTAAATATTATTTACGTTGACTTTTTCCTTATTATGATAAATTATAATTAAATGTATTTATGTTATACATTAAATGATTAGGCTAGCGAGGGTGAATTCACATGACGTCATATTGATTGCGCTTCAACGCCATACTTGATCAATGAGTAACACTGCTCAGCATAGCACAAACGTGATTTTTGGCAATTTTCTTTGGAAGATTAAAGTTCTTACTTTTTGTGTTATTATTATTTTTCTCCCATACTTTGAGATACAAAATTCAATCTATTAACAACATCAATGCTCTCAATAAATTGTTAAGTATTTTTAAACTGTCAAAATGTGTCATTTTCCTATGTGGCTCATGTTGAGTAATGTTCACATATGGCGCCGACTGAAACATGAATGCATAAATATGATGGTCAAATATTATAACACCTGATTGTGCGTGCAACTGATGCGTATATATCAGAAGCTACGTTACGTATATTTAGATGGGTATGTACCGAAACGAAATGAATAACTTTCAATTTTAGTAATGCATTTCAGTGTAAAGTTGTGAAATTTTATGATTTCGTTGCGGTACAGTATACCGCGAAAATAATATCCCCCTGTGTTCTCCCTGTCACTTTCCGTTGCCCAACATTGGCTGATCCTATATACCTGTAATGTAGTGTAGTTATGAATTTTTTCAAAATGCAGTGTTGCATAATTTTGCAACAGCGATGCCAAACGTAAACGAAAGCAACAAAATGCATAATTTTTCTTCGGCAAAAGTGATTAAAAGTTGAAAAAGAATAAAAATGAATGTTCAATGTTTAATACTATGCATTAACATTATAGCAATATAATTAAAATAATATTTCCGATTTTGAATATAAACTTTATTTTTTTTTTAGTATTTTCCTAGCTGCCAGTTTTTGAATATGCGACTCTCGCTCTCAAGGCACGGACTTCATTCATTCATTTTTCATTAATTCTTTCTTTCTGTGTAATTCTTTTTATAAATAATCTAAAATAAAAATGATAGAAAAGTCCGTGCCTTGCTATTGCTTTGAGAGCGAGAGTCGCAGATTAAAAAACTCTCAGCTAAGGAAATACTAATCTTAAACATTAAATAAATTTTACAAATTTAATAAATCGGACAGTTTTTAAGTATAAGCAAATAAAATTAAAAATTACGTAAAAATAAACAAAATTTAGACAAAATGCGTAATCATTATTAAAAAGTAAGCTATTTATCATAAAACCAATAGAAAAATACAAGTTTAGCATTATAGCCATTCAAGGTTGAAGAGTTATGTAAATTTTTCAACTAAAGCCACTTTTACGTTAGAATATATTTTTACATATTTCATTTTCCGTTTTGTACTTATTTTGGTAAAGAGGAGATTCAAATGTTCGTATATTAAGAGAACCTTAATATATACCGTAGTTCTGATGGAACTTCAAAAATATATTATAATAACATATAACAATAGTTCTTAGGAAAGGTAGTAAATTTGAGAATTACGCTTAAATTAATTTACTTTAAACAAAATGCGTATTAATTATTAAAAAGTAAGAAGTAAGCTAATACCCATAAAAAACAAGAGCTGTAAAAAACTCGAAATTCCTTTAGACCGAGTTGAAAAACCTTTGACCAGATTGACTCGAAACTCGGTTTCAGCTTGAAATCAAGTTACAAAACTCGAAAACGAGCCAAAACTCAAAATCAAGCTAAAACTCGAAAAAACGAGGTTTGAGCTAAAGCTCGAACACGAGTTTTTCGAGCCCAAATACAAAAGCTCGTTATTATTATTTTTTTTACATAATTACCTCTTTTTTCAATGATAACTTCGTAAATTGATTGACATAAATGCTAAATTTTATTTTTAAATGTTCCAGTATGGTCAAATATTTAAATTTTGGTACGACAATGTGCACTAGTTGATCTAATGGTATTTTTTATGCATTTGCAACATGCCAACATGAAGTCATATAGACCAATGTCCATCTTAATATATATATTTTTTTTTTCTTTTTTTTTTTTTTAATTTGAGTTTTTACTACTATATAGGTATTTGCATTTAAATTAAACAATAATGCCTGCAGCACAATTAACTTTACTATTTACTGTTGTTTGAGTTGTGAGGACAATGACATCCTGTCAAAACACTTATAGCATCTTGATTTTCGCAAAAAAAAAAAAAAAAAAAAAAAAAAAAAAAAAAAAAAAAAAAAGTTTTGGACCGATTTTAACTCAATAGCTCATGTATTTTGACGACGCGTTTACCGTCTCATCGCGAGCTGGCTCGTTTTCGAGCTGAAAACTCGAAAAAGCTCAAAACCCGGTTTGTTTGGTTTGTCGAAACCGAATACTCGAAAGTGTTGGACCGAATTCAAGTTCAGCTCGGTTTAAATTTAAAGCTCTATATATATAAAAACAAAAAACAATGGCATGATAGATATTAAAATTTCAGATTTGTAGTACACTATGTTATGTATATAATATATTTTTAACTTAAATGCATTTTACCATTGTTGCATATTTTATCTAGTAACAAGCTTTATTGACCCAGCCCGACTTTGAAAAAAAAAACAAAAAAAAAAGCAAGGTTTAAGTTTTGTATTTTAAGAAAATCTTAATAATAATACAGTAAATTGTTGAGAAACCTAAACATGAATTGTAAAAAACAAAACAATAGTTTTCATTCAAGTTAAAACAATTCAAAATTACTGGAAATTATTAAATGTAATCAAATTATGTGTTATTTATTGAAAAAGTAAGTTATTTCATTTTTTTTTTTTTTTTTTTTTTTTAGCATGGTAGCCTTTAAAATTAAAGATTGTTATCATGTATATTTCTTAATTAAAGTCATTATCGGAACCTAATTCGTGTTTTTAACACATTCTTAATTTCAATCTACGTATATTTTTCAACGGAATAAACCAGAAGAAAACATTGTCATTTATATAACAAAACACTTGATGGGATTTACATAAATAACTTTGGTTTGTCTCAAAACCCAATTGTAGCTTCGTAGCAGTGATAAAAAAATTTAAATTTATCCAACTAGCACAAAATTTTCATACTAATTTTTGAATGTTTCTGACATCAGAAATATGAATAGTCACGCAAATTGCATACTTTACAGTATTTTTACCCTCTTTCTCGTGGAGCTACATTAACATTTTGGTAAAATTTTTCATTATATATTTTGAAGATCCCAATTCGTGTTTATTCATCAAAAATTATTTGCTTTTTTATGTGGTCTGTGCCTTTAAGCACTAAGCAGTAACCAGACGGAGTATTTTTTTTATTATTACTTGATGAACAGCAGTAGAGATGTTAATATTTAAAATTAACGATACAAAAAAAAGCAGCTAATATAAAATTTACGTAAAAATTATTGAAATTTAAAGCCATAGACCACATAAAACAACATGAGCTTTTTAATGAAGAAACATGAAAAGGGATCTTTAAAACTGATGATAATTTTTACCAGAATGTTAATGTAGCCCCACGAGAGAGCGTGAAAATACTGTAAAGTATGCAATTTGCGTGAAAATTCATGTTTATGACGTCAGAAACATGCAAAAATTAGTATGAAAATGTTGTGCGGGTTGCATAAATTGAATTTTCTGATCACTGCTACAAGGTCACGGTTGGGTTTCGTGACAAACTAATGTTATTTATGTAAATCCTATCAAATGTTTTGTGATTTAAATGCTAATGTTTTTCTCTGGTCTATTCCTTTAACAAAAACGCGTAATAAAAATATTGAACAAAAAAATAAGCTATGTTCCATAACAACTCACAGAAGAAAAACAAGTTTTAGCATGATAGATAATAAAATTAATGATTTGTACGAGGTATATTTTTTTTGGGACTACAAAAACTTTTTTTAAGTGTTGTATATAAATCACATTAAAAAGAAAACGTTGCAACTTTATGATGACATTTGAAAGTTAACAGTAACAGCTACCTATATGATAACATTTTCAACATCAGATAAGAGAGTAAATAATTATTAAAATTAAGATGGGTTTTATTGGACCAACACTTGAAAAAATCATAATTTTAAATCTAGCATGGTGATACCCCCTAATTTTTTTATGCTTATTATTATAAATTATGCGTATAAAATTTTGTTTATATTTGAAAATAATTGCAATATATAGTGTGTATGCATTCATGTAAAAGTCGACGCCATGCTGGATAACTCCATTACATGGGTGGCATAGGACAAAAAATCATTTTTGCCATTTTAAAAACACTAAGCAATATTTTTTAGAGCATTGATGTTGTATTATGTTGAATTAGTATCTCAAGTATGTGAGAAAAATAATAATTACAAAAAAATAACCGATTTTCCAAAGAAAATTGGCTTAAATAAAGTTTGTCCTATGTTGAGCAGTGTTATTCACTACTCCAGTATGGCCTCCAAGCGCAATAAATATGACGTCAGCCTATAACGATGCAATATCAGACCAAAAATTTTAAACTTACTTTGATTATTAATTAAAAAAGTTGAACATTTTTAATTATTGACATTCGTTTTTAAGATTATTTTATTGTTTTAAAACAATAAATAATAAATACTCGTACATACATCTATGATAAAAATTTTAAACCTCTACATGATCATCAGTCGATAAGAGAGAAAATATTGAATAAAATTAACATGGGCTCTTATGGGACTAAAATATTACAAAAATTATAATTTAAAATGTAGCCTCGTGACCATGCACCCAAAATATTTACATGTTTGAAGATATATCCTAATTAATTTATCACTGCAGTGCAAATTTTAATTTTTTTTTAAATTATTACAAGTTTTTGGTCAAATCCCGTGTAGTGCCTGACTTCCCGCCCTAAATAATTAGAAAGTTATATTTAGTTCAAACTTCTGAAAATTTCCCTCTGAAAAACTACAAAACTATAATAGTTGTCCCCCCTGCAAATTTTTAGTAACATCTCTAAATTTACTTACAACATTTGTATGTTGGCTAATCTGAAATTAAGTACAAAAAATCTGAAACAAAAACGTCTTATATATAATAGCAACCCACACGCGACACGCCCGCCGCGGCGCCGCCAAGGTCACACTTTCTTCATCTCGAGCATGACCCCGAGTATAGAGACAGTTTTAGTGCTAACATGCCAATGTGCGTCGTTATGATGTTATCAACTTAATCAGGTAATTAGCGTCTTAATAAACATTAACTTTGCAACAAAACTGTTGTACTTATAAATCAAGTACTTTATTGAAATACATTATTTAATATTTAAATATAGTTAAGAAAAAGTCTTACTTACGCCACGTACATATATAACGTAATAATTAAGTTGGACAGAAATACAAACCATGGTGGGAGATATGGACATTTTATATTTTTGTTCAATACAATTATTTATAAAGTGATTTGTATGTAAATACGTTGTGATATTTACAAATTAATATAAACATAAATATGCGTACATGGTTTACTTATCAATATTTATATACTATAAATTTTCTTTGTCCTTGCAAGCCCTCGCACTAGATGGCGGGTCTATACACTCTGGTGTTTTATGAAAGCTTGATAAAATAACCTAAAAAGTCTGACCCCACCTCAAAAAAAGATATTAGGCTACGTATGCGCATGACGTCATATTTAATTTGCTTGGACGCCATACTGGAGTAATGAGCAACATCAACAAACTAAGTTGTTTTTTTATTATTTTTATTTATTTTTTATTTTTTTTTACCGAAGGAACTAGGGTACCGACGTTGGATAAAACTTTGGAATATTTGCAGTGGTGGCAAGATGTTTCGGAAGCGGTAAAATTTTCCTAACACTTGAGATCCCATGGCTCCGTAATGCAAAATTCATTTTGGGAGCAATTAGGTACATTTAATAATCCTGATTAGGTTAAAGATCAATTTGAAATTATTGAACGTGGCGGAATCAAATTTAAAATCTTATGACGCGGTAGGAACATACAAAATTGTTCTCAATGCGTTAAGATAAAAATTGAAATTACGCAATGCGTTAAATTTCGGAACAGTAATCTAATTATTTGTATAGAAATATCACAAAATAAATATAAATTAAAAAAAAAAAAAAAAAAAATCTAACAATAATTACACCTGCTGTATTGTTATAGATTTATAATTTTTATTATCGTCATTATTTGCTTTTATTTAATTGAATTAAAATTAATTATTTATATTCATATACCCTGGCAAAAGTTATCCACGGATATTCAATGTTTCCCATGGATAATGTCTGGTTTCCCATGGATATTTATATATTTCCCATGGATATTAGTATTTCCCACGTGGACTTTATTTCTATCCATGGGAAATTGAATATCCATGGACAGATTTTAATATTTCCCACGTTGTTTATAATTCCCATGGATAGTTTAAGTATTTCCCATGGATAGTTTTATGTGTCCATGGGAATTATTTAAACGTGGCGGCATGACGAATATGACGATCTAAGCTCATTTACACAGTCCGAGTGTAAAAAATTAAAAAGTGCATAAGAATAAAAAGTGTTTATTTTTTAATCTTCAACTAGAATCAATGAAAAAATTTTTTCGTTTTTTTAAATTTTCTTCCCAAAAAGTGGGTTTATTTCAAAAAGTTACCAACCCGTAAAAAATTTTATCGCGTTTTTCGATGTAACTCAATTTTTAATACCCCAAAAAGTCATTCTAAATTGTTGATTAAGAGCATATATTAACAAATAACCAATATAGATTGATAGTTTAAAAAAAATGCATGATAAAGTGAATATCCACTGACAGAAAAATTATCCATGGGGATTTCAACATTTTCCCCATGGATAGTTTCTATCCATGGAAAAAAAACTATCCACGGGCAATTTGTCCATGGACAATAATTTCCCATGGATAGAAACTATCCATGGGGAAAATGTTGAAATCCCCATGGATAATTTATTATCCATGGTTACACTTTTGCCAGGGTAAATTTTGTTATTTTAGTTTCACAATTTTAATAATATATATATAGACAAATATTCAACAAATTATTATGTCAAGTTAATAAGATAGCTCATGATCTATTTTCTCTTTGAATCTCCACTATATATTCTCTCTCTCTCTCTGCCTTTTTTATTCCATAAATAATCATCAGTCACCATTATTTTTTTTTAATTTCATGCATTTACTAATAAAATTTTACATTTTAAAGATAAATTATTGCTATAATTAAAGAAATTGACCAGAGAAAAACATAATAATTTATATCACAAAACACTTGTTGGGATTTACATAAATAACTTTAGTTTGTCTCAAATCCCAACTGTAGCTCCGTAGCAGTGATCAGAAAATTCGATTTATGCAACCCGCACAACATTTTTCATACTAATTTTTGCATGTTTCTGACGTCATAAACATGAATTTTCATGCAAATTGCATACTTTACAGTTTTATTTTCATGCTCTCTTGTGGGGCTACATTAACATTATGGTAAAAATTGACATCAGTTTTAAAGATCCCACTGCGTGTTTATTCATTAAAAAACACGTGTTGTTTTATGTGGTCTATGGCTTTAAGTTGGTGCTAATTTTCTAAGAATCAAATCTATGATTAAAATTGAAATTATATAATTGTTTATTTTACATTTCTATATTCCTAACGAAATTATAAAATTAGTGTGTTTATAATTATTTTCCCGTGTAATTTTGAAGTCAGAAAGAAATGTTATTGATGTGTATATTTTTTTGATTCCTTTTTAATTCACTGCATTTTTATTCCAAATTGCACAAAAGTTTTTAATTTAAAATTTTTTACGATTTTTATAAGTTTATAATAAATATATTATTGTAATTAACATTTTAATCATATTTTGTAGTCATATTATATTAAGCCTATAAGACATGTTTATAATAATTAAATATACAAATATTTGACTCACTATTATCAGTTAAAAAAGGGATCAACCAATTAATGTGTTTATATTGTTGGTTAACCGATAATAGACAACTTGCATGCCGTTTTTTTATGGTTTAAAAAATTCTTCAAGAAAAATAAATAATATTGGTGCATATAAAACTTTTTAAAAAATGCTCCTTCATATTTAAAATAATTTTTGAAATTCCAATTTTATTTGAAGTAAAGACGGTGGCCATTACGCCGAAAGACGGTTCACGTTTATTTTGCTTTCTAAGTATTGAAATCGTTTAAACAAGTTCGTAGCAACTGAAGAATTTTTTTCAACGGCCGAATTTTTTAAAGCGATACACAACCCTAAAAATAAGTAATTTTTATTCTTCTCTAAAATGATTCAAAAGAAATTAGTTGTTTATTTGAGTTTTCTAGTCCGCGGGATAAGCGAGCCCCGCAAGGGTAACGATAGAGTACACGCCCCTCTACTATGAGGGTCAAAAATATCTATCCCTGCTTGACTTACCTGCAAAGCTAACCTAAGAAGGTGATTATATTTTTTACTCACACAGTAAAGGAAATCTCTGACGTCAGAGATTTTCTCTTTACCCTCGCGGGGCTCGCTTATCCCGCGGACTAGAAAACTCAAATAAATGACTAATTTCTATTGAATCATTTTAGAGAAGAATAAAAATTACTTATTTTTAGGGTTGCGTATCGCTTTAAAAAGCTCTGTTGGAGAAAACACAGTTTTTAAAAAATTCGGCCGTTGAAAAAAATTCTTCACTTAATGCGAACTTGTTTGAAATATTTCAACAATTAAAAAGCAAAATAAACGCGAACCGTCTTTCGGCGTAATGGCCGCCGTCTTTACTTCAAATTAAATTTGAATTTCAAAAATAATTTTAAATATATGAAGGAGTGTTTTTTAAGAAGTTTAATATGCACCAATATTATTTATTTTTCCTAAAGATTTTTTAGGACCATAAAAAAAAACGGCATGCAAGTTGTCTATTGTTATTGAGATTCACTTTCCTTTACAGAACAAGATAAGCTATAGTGTGTATATAAACTTCTGTCTCTTGCTTTCTCTATCTCTCTCTCTTTCTTTTTCTCTTGCATAAAACTCTCAAAACTGATCACATCATTAATATACAAATTACTTTCGTCTTTTTTGTAAGTTACAATTGTAGTCTAAAACACATGCATTAAAGCAGTTATATTACGCGGCTAGCTATAATGTATTGATATGAGAATCATATTAATACTATTTATTTAAATTTTTAACTACTAAGATCGTGGATGCTTTTCAAAGAAAGTTAAGGATAAATAAAGACACAAATTTAGGATCCGTAAGAAAACTTCACTATTTCCACATCAAAGTAGAAATTGTTATAATTTTTACATATTAGAAAATTATTATACACTTTCTTGATGTCAAATATTAATATAACTATTATTATTAATTGAAGATAAATGATAAACAATGATATATATATATATATATATATATATATATATATATATATATATATATATATATATATATATATATATATATATATATATATATATATATATATATATATATATATATATATATATATATATATATATATATATATATATATATATATATATATATATATATATATATATATATATATATATATATATATATATATATATATATATATATATATATATATATATATATATATATATATATATATATATATAACGAATAAAGTTCATATAATTATTACTTATTAACTATTAATTTTATCTCAATCATTGATACAAAATCGACAGTTTAATTCTATGATAATAAGTATTATCTCGGAACACGACTCCTAAGTAAAATCGACACTTGCTAATCAAAGAATGAAAGTCCCTCATTCCTTTTCCGGCCAAGTATTTATACTCTAGCCCCCACTCTTGTGAGGGTGCCTCTCAACACTGACATCCTTCCCATCCATCCAAACACGTGTCTTTTTGCAGGCGTCAGTGTTCTTCTAAATAATATTAATTATCATAGAACAAGGAAAATAGTATTAAAATCTAGCTGACACTACTGTTTTATATATATTATGTATTAATATTTATAGTGATAATAACACGTGTCAGATTTTCTGTCAAAATTAGTATACAAAAAACTCATGACATCATCATAAAACATGAAACAGAGTATTTCATTCACTAGTGCAACTTATATTATAATAACATAAAATATAAGGAAATAAAACTAAAATTATATATAAGAATATTCGATGGCATTTCTGACTGCCTCAGCATGTAGATTAGTCGAATAAATTTACATTAAAAAGAAAAAACTTTCCGATAATAAACTTATTTTTACTGAATAAGTCAAATGACATGTGATTAAGTACATTAAAGTTACTATATTTTAATATTTATTCATGTAATTTTAAATATGAAAAATTATTTTCTTAACAAATAAAAATGAGTATTTAAACACAACTTTAAAACACAACTTTTCTCCTTTTTATAATTTAAGGTTTTTATTCAATGAAGCTTTCTAACGAAATGACGGATGGTTCAAAATTTGAACTTGAGCGAATTACGGCAACAGTGTCGTGCGGGGACCAGATTCAAATAAAAGCAATGGAGAGCATAGGAGCGCGTATTGATTTTGATTTAATTAAAATAGAAAAAGGTAAAAAGTCGCAGTTTTCGGTCGTGGTCTGATTAGATGAACATCTTAGCTTTCGATTGATATGATTTTGGCTCTAAAAAATTAATTCTTTTTAATTAAAATAATACCTTATGAATAGTGCTGATATAAAAATTGTTGTCATTCGCATTTAAAATGAACTAGAATCATGAAAATTGTTACAAAGGTAGATCAATACCCTATGTCATTAATTATTAAAAGTTTAATTACCTAACCCACCCCTAAAGGGTGTAAAAGGGGTAGTTAAACCCCGAAAAATAAACTAATCCGATTTCAAAAAATTTAACGTCGTTGGGTGGGGTAAAGTAACCCGCCTAAGAAGACTGTGATATTAGTTTTTGTTAATTTCAACCCCTAACTGACCTAAGGGGTAGTTTATCCTCCAAATTGCATGATTTCGAATTTGTAGGTTTTCAACAAACAAAACGTTGTTTCCGGGGTTTCTGGACTTGCTGAAGACAATAGTGCACTCAAAAAATTTCTAGCTTCAACCCCTAAAGAGCAAGGGGTGGTTTTAACCCAAATTTCCTATTAAACCAAAATAATAAATAAAATTGTCATTTCCGGTGAAAAGCAAAGTGCTAAAAATATAAATGGTAGTTTCAAATTTTTATCTTCCACCCTTAACATGCTAGGGCGTAGTTTTCACCCTTAAATTAAATTTAAATAAAATCAGGCAATCTAAGTGTCTTTTCTAAGGTAAAAAAATATGCTGAAGACAATATTGAGGTTTAAAAAAATTCTATCTCCAACCCCTAGCGCACTAATAAGGGATTTTCACCCTTATTTTTGGAATAATTAATATAGACTATAAAGGTGTCGATTTAGGTGTTAAAAATTCTTCTGAAGACGATGGTGACACTTAGAATTTTTTATCTACAATCCCTAACTCAGGTTTATTTTCAATTGTTAGCACTTAGAGAAATATTGACTAGAGAGTATTTTTAATGGCACCATTGAGTCCAGCCTTTACCCTGGGATTTTCGAAATTATAAGTTTAAATTCCCTAACTTTATTGGTTGAGAAGATATAAGGTTTTTAAGTTTCATTAAACAATGTGCCAACAATTGATTGAGACCTGCCAACAACTGAGTCTCTACTATATATACGAGTAATGAAAATAAGTATAGATATTGTGTAAAAGAAATACGCTTGTAGTGTGTGGCAAGAAAAGAAAAAGAAAAAAGTAAAGAAATGGCAATACATTAGTAACAAATCATAAAATAAAAATTGTCAAAATACAGTATAAAATATATTCTCAATAATCTGTTATGCTACATATATATTCAATGCAACTACCTCTGAACAAATTTTAAAGATTTGTAACAAAATTATGAAATTGAGTGTGTATTTGAATATGATTTAAAACCATGGAAAATTTTTTTTTGTGTTCTGTTTTTAATTCTGCTAAGTAAAATTAGTAGAAATAAGAGATTTTATATTTGCAATTTTCAGTTCTAATTTTCACAATTTATTTAAATTTATACATTTAGCACAAATGAGAAAAGGAATATAATATATTCAATTTTAATCTTTAGATTTTGAAGTTTTCTCTTCTAATATAAGTGTAAAATTTGTTAGCTACCCCTCGCATCATACAAAGTTTGTTTTGCTTTTTTCCTCCTCTTTGTAATCGCGCATCCCTTGTTTCACTTTTTTCTAACCGTAGACACACGACCTCTCTTATACCTAATTTCTTGAAAATTGTGAAACGCGGTCAATGTATTTCTTATGGACAGAAGTAATTTTAGTTATGAATATTTCATAGTTACAATAATTGCGATAAAAATGTTTAAATTATTTTCCTAAATTTCCTAATAAATTTAAGATCGTCTATAAAAAAATTAGCTTTATTGTACAATGGATAACTTTTGTATTATTTTAGTATGAAAATAGGGCCTGCTTGACTTGGCTAGACCTTAGGTGCAAAAAATTTGTCTGGCATCTTAACGGTTAAATTACTTTTAATAATTAGTAAGAATATAAATTTTGTATTCGTTATTTAGATTAATTGATTAATGCTTTTAAAATAGGTTATTGATCATTTTGTTGTACTGTATTTTAAGATAAATATATCAATAAACTTTAATAATTATAAATAATTTATTTACTGGTTCTGTCTTTTAATTTTTTTTATATAATTTATAATAATAATTTTTTATTACTTTCAGGTCTCTTACGGAAAGGTTTTATTAGTAAAAACAAATAAACGTTACCATGGAGTCTGACAGATATGTAAAGCGCGGTGCCACATGCGCTATCAAAGGTCAGTGGTACGAAATCAAGTTGATCATGCTGATTATTATACAAGCAATAATCTCTGGATTCAAATTTAAACTTGCAAGCAACATGGAAATTGCGGGAGACTTTGATGATATTGTTGTTAACTTTGAGCTAAATGGCAAGGAAAGTAAAAGTGTCTTAATTCAAGCTAAACATGTGGACAATCCTGATAAAATGAATGACCAAGGAAAATATTTACACAGAATATCATTAGACAACCTAAAAGAATCTGGAGTTAAAGAAAAAAATAAATTACAACATTCTAAAGGAAAATTTAGTTTGAAAAAGTATTTTACTTCATTTAAGAAAATCATGGCCTATGAGCAAAACTTCAATTCATATGGTTTCAACGTCAAGGATGCAGAATTTGTTATTTACACGAACACTGACATTGATTACAAAGCAAGAGATTACTTTAACAGATGTGAACCAAGTGCTGTGTTAGATGTCTTGATATCTGGTGATAGGTGTGTATATAAAATTAAACCAGAAAAATATGAAGAACTTTGTGAGTTCTTGACAAATGACAATGCAAATAGTGAAGCACGTCAATTTTTACAAAACTTTACATTTTTGATAAAGCAACAAAATCATTCCAGCGTTCAAAATAAAATAAAAAACTGCATTTCATGTAGATTTAATGAGTTCAATGAAGTTGATATTGATACAAACTATCTGAAGTCATTTGAAGAATATAAATCATGTTGGTCACAAGAAAATGACAGTTCGTTTCTGAGTGATAGAAACGATTATTTTAAACAATATTCTATGGAGTTTATGAACCAAAGAATGAATGCTGTTAAGCAGAGCATTGAGGTCGATATAATCCAAAAAGGTATAAAAATGTCAAACGAATGTTTGAGTAATCTTGCTAAAAACATTTTTTCGTGTAAATATTTCGAACTTTTAACAAACAGTGAAACAGCTTTGCTAAGTGTTGCTAAAGTTTTACAAGTTTTAAATTACTGTAATATAAGTGACTTTATGTTCGTAGATAGTGAGTTAATGAAAAATAGTGGTCAAAAGATTCTGTGTAATTTTAAAAATAGTTTAACATTTAATAAAATAGTATTTTTCATAAAAAGTGATAAAGATGGTAAACAAATATTTGAAAATTTCAAAACAATTATTGACCAAAATGATAAAAAAACAATTATTTGTGTAAACAGTTTTGATTCAATTTTGACAACAGATCAACCTGACGCATTGTCAATAAATGATTCAGTTCAATTGAAAGACTTAAGCTTGGAATGTCAGCAACATGTTCTTCAAAGTAAAATTAGTTTTCAAAATAGAGATATTTCAATTGAAGAACTATTCGGTGACAGTTACAGTGAGTGCATACATGAAGAATTACTTGCGATGGTATTGCAACAAAGATCAGTTACAATTGGAACCTTTGTGAAAGAAAATGAAAATATTGCTAATTATACACATCGTTGTTTTAAGAAAGACTTAATAAACAATTTAATTAAAGAGGAAACTAAAAATGTTTGTGATTATTTAAAGCGTCGTTTTATAACTAGTTCTGACGGACACATAAATAAAGATCAAATGAAAATAGATTCCATTAAAATACAAAGAAGCTCTCATAAAGACATCACTAAAGATATCAATTTTGTTAAATCTTGCAATTCAGAAACAAAATTAAAAACACATTTATATATGAACAATAGTATACGTAAGATCAAAGAAAATTGTATAAATCTAAAACACAGTTACGACGACGATGAAAACATAAGTATTGATGAATTGAAAAGTGTTTGCAATTATTTAGAGAATATATTTCTAACAGGCATGGCTTGCAATATAAGTGAAAACCATTTTAAAATACTATTGAAGAAAATACAACATATATTGGTCAAAGACTCTAATAGCAACAAGAATAAAGATGAAATAAAAATAGTTTGCAAATATGTAGAGCAAATATCAAAATACTACACAGGAAAAACTATAGGTGAACAAGATATCGTGCTTGACTGCAACAATGAAACCTTAGTGGTAATCTCAGATATTGCTGGCATGGGAAAAACAGTAGTCCTAAAATCTCTTGCAAACATAGTAAATCTAATATATCCTTACTTACACATTCTTCAAATTGATTTGCTAGAAAAATCAAAAGAATTATATGAATTAAAAATTCCAAATGAAAATGTTGCTATTACTGAAAAGATTATAAATGCAATGTCATTTTCATCAAGAATTGAAAAAATGACACTTCAAGCAATGTTAGATTGTGGTAGGGTTGCTGTTTTCATGGATGGCTTTGACGAAATAAGTCCAGATTACGAGAAGATAGTCATTGACTTGGTCAAAGAACTTCAAGATAAGAATGTAAGGCAAATATATCTTACAACACGTCCTCACATGTGCAAGTATATTCAAGAAAATTTAAAAGTCAGCAGTTATAAATTTGTAGAGTTTAACAAAGATGAGCAAGCAAATTTTATCTGCAATACTTGGCTTGAAAATAAAAATAGTGACAAACTTAGTTACGAAGAAATGTTGAAACTAGCACATCAGTTTATTGAAAAAATATCATTTCACAATTCAAAGAATAATTTAGGAATTTGTGAAATTCCTTTGCAGCTAAATATGCTTTTAGATAAGTTTCCAGCCTACAATGATGACGTAAAATCTGTATTAACAGATAAATGTTTCACATTTAGCCATGCATTACTGTATCAATCTTTTATAGAGAAAAAAATTCGACTGTATTGCACTGAGAAATTAAAAATGGAAAAAACGCATTCTAGATTTAAAAAAGCAGTAGCAGAAATAATTAAAACTTCAATTCCAATACATCAATTATTTGCTATATTGCTTCTTTTTAAACAAAGTGAACAAAACATATTGTTATCGGCTAAAGAAATTAAAAACCTTGAAACAGAGATAATAAGCAAACATGATGTAACCCAGTACGGAATTATTACAAATATTAGTAAAGTAAACTGTCAGTTTATCCACAGAACATTTGCTGAATACTTTGTTGCTTTGTTTCTAATTGATAAATTAAAAACAGAATGCACCAATCAACAATTGATTACATTATTTACTTCTAAAATATTAGTTGAAGACGAATTATTGATGATTAGAAATTTCATGAACTACATGCTTGAGAAAGAGATGACGTATCAAGAAATATTAAATCTTGATAAGTTCCTCAGCTTGCAAACAGTGGATTCTGAAGACTATATTCAAACTTCACTTCATGTCGCAGCTTTAGAAACCAATTACCAAATTATCAGATATCTTTTGTCAGGATTGAAGCCTAATGCACCGGAAACATTGCGAATTCTCAATAATTATGGGATTAAAAACAAAAAAATTCAAGAAATAGAAAATGGTTATCAAAATACTCACACAATTCTTCAAATTTTAGCACAAAAAAGTACGGAAAGATTCTTTTCAAATGACTTAAATATAATTAAACTTCTTGTGTCATATGGAGCAGATGTAAAAAAATTGACTAAAGATGGGGATACTGTGTTATATCTAGCAGCTGGAAATGAACACGTCCTTCAATATTTAGTTTTGTTGGGAGAAGATGTTAATTTTAAAAGTAGTGCAGAAGAAAAGTATATTTTGCATAAAGCGACATATCTTGGTAATGACACATGTGTGAAAATTCTTATTGAATCTGGTGCAGATTTTAATGTTGAAGATACTAACGGTAATTCAAGTCTTCAAATTGCAGCTCAATACTGCAAAGTATGCACTGTGAAATATTTAGTTGATATTGGATTAAATGTGAACCACAAGAATAATAATGATGAATCAGTACTGCACTATGCTACATACAAAGGTCACCTTGACATTGTGAAGTATTTAATAGAACATGTTAGTGCTGATGTGAATGACAAAGACAATGATGGTGAGTCAGTACTGCACTATGCTGCAGCCGCAGGTCACCTTGACATTGTGAAGTATTTAAAAGAACATGTTAGTGCTGATGTGAATGACAAGAGCAATAATGGTATGTCAGTACTGCAATTTGCTGCAGCACAAGGTCACCTTAATATTGTGAAGTATTTAATAGAAAATGTTAGTGCTGATGTGAATGACAAGAGCAATGATGGTCGGTCAGTACTGCACTTTGCTGCAAGCAAAGGTCACCTTGATATTGTGAAGTATTTAATAGAACATGTTAGTGCTGATGTGAATGACAAGGAAAATAATGGTTGGTCAGTACTGCACTTTGCTGCAAGCAAAGGTCACCTTGATATTGTGAAGTATTTAATAGAACATGTTAAGGCTGATGTGAATGACAAAGACAATGATGGTGTGTCAGTACTGCACTATGCTGCAGACACAGGTCACTTTGATATTGTTAAGTATTTAATAGAACATGTTAGTGCTGATGTGAATGACAAAGACAATAATGGTGTGTCAGTACTGATCTATGCTGCATACAAAGGTCACCTTGATATTGTTAAGTATTTAATAGAACATGTTAGTGCTGATGTGAATTACAAAGACAATGATGGACGGTCAGTACTTCACTATGCTGCAGCACTAGGTCACCTTGATATTGTGAAGTATTTAATAGAACATGTTAGTGCTGATGTGAATGACAAGAGCAATAATGGTTGGTCAGTACTGCACTTAGCTGCAGACAAATGTCACCTTGACATTGTGAAGTATTTAATAGAACATGTTAGTGCTGATGTGAATAACAAAGACAATGATGGTGTGTCAGTACTGCACTATGCTGCATACAAAGGTCACCTTGACATTGTGAAGTATTTAATAGAACATGTTAGTGCTGATGTGAATGACAAAGACAATAATGGTTTGTCAGTACTGCACTTTGCTGCAGCACTAGGTCGCCTTGATATTGTGAAGTATTTAATAGAACATGTTAGTGCTGATGTGAATGAAAAAGACAATGATGGTGTGTCAGTACTGCACTATGCTGCAGACAAACGTCACCTTGACATTGTTAAGTATTTAATAGAACATGCTAGTGCTGATGTGACTGACAAGAGCAATAATGGTTTGTCAGTACTGCACTATGCTGCAGCCGCAGGTCACCTTGATATTGTGCAGTATTTAATAGCACACGTTAGTGCTGATGTGAATGACAAGAGCAATAATGGTTGGTCAGTACTGCACTATGCTGCACACAAAGGTCACCTTCATATTGTGAAGTATTTAATAGAACATGTTAGTGCTGATGTGAATAACAAGAGCAATAATGGTTGGTCAGTACTGCACTTTGCTGCAGCACTAGGTCACCTTGATATTGTGAAGTATTTAATAGAACATGTTAGTGCTGATGTGAATGACAAAGACAATGATGGTGTGTCAGTACTGCACTATGCTGCAGACAAAGGTCACCTTGACATTGTTAAGTATTTAATAGAACATGCTAGTGCTGATGTGACTGACAAGAGCAATAATGGTTTGTCAGTACTGCACTATGCTGCAGCCGCAGGTCACCTTGATATTGTGAAGTATTTAATAGCACACGTTAGTGCTGATGTGAATGACAAGAGCAATAATGGTTGGTCAGTACTGCACTATGCTGCACACAAAGGTCACCTTCATATTGTGAAGTATCTAATAGAACATGCTAGTGCTGATGTGACTGACAAGAGCAATAATGGTTTTTCAGTACTGCACTATGCTGCAGACAAAGGTCACCTTCATATTGTGAAGTATTTAATAGAACATGTTAGTGCTGATGTGAATGACAAGGAAAATAATGGTTGGTCAGTACTGCACTATGCTGCAGTTGCAGGGTACCTTGATATTGTGAAGTATTTAATAGAACATGTTAGTGCTGATGTGAATGACAAAGACAATAATGGTTTGACAGTACTGCACTATGCTGCAGCCGCAGGTCACCTTGATATTGTGAAGTATTTAATAGAACATGCTAGTGCTGATGTGACTGAAAAGAGCAATAATGGTCGGTCAGTACTGCACTTTGCTGCAAGCAATGGTCACCTTGATATTGTGAAGTATTTAATAGAACATGTTAGTGCTGATGTGAATGACAAAAACAATGATGGTGTGTCAGTACTGCACTATGCTGCAGACAAAGGTCACCTTGATATTGTTAAGTATTTAATAGAACATGCTAGTGCTGATGTGACTGACAAGAGCAATAATGGTTTGTCAGTACTGCACTATGCTGCAGTTGCAGGGTACCTTGATATTGTGAAGTATTTAATAGAACATGTTAGTGCTGATGTGAATGACAAAGACAATAATGGTTTGCCAGTACTGCACTATGCTGCAGCCGCAGGTCACCTTGATATTGTGAAGTATTTAATAGAACATGTTAGTGCTGATGTGAATGACAAAGACAATAATGGTTTGTCAGTACTACACTATGCTGCAGACAAAGGTCACCTTGATATTGTGAAGTATTTAATAGCACACGTTGGTGCTGATGTGAATGACAAGGAAAATAATGGTCGGTCAGTACTGCACTATGCTGCATTCACAGGTCACCTTGATATTGTTAAGTATTTAATAGAACATGTTAGTGCTGATGTGAATGACAAAGACAATGATGGTTGGTCAGTACTGCAATGTGCCTCAGCCACAGGTCACCTTGATATTGTTAAGTATTTAATAGAATATGTTAGTGCTGATGTGAATGACAAGAGCAATAATGGTTAGTCAGTACTGCAATGTGCTGCAGCCACAGGTCACCTTGATATTGTTAAGTATTTAATAGAACATGTTAGTGCTGATGTGAATGACAAAGACAATGATGGTTGGTCAGTACTGCACTATGCTGCAGACAATTGTCACCTTGACATTGTGAAGTATTTAATAGAACATGTTAGTGCTGATGTGAATAACAAGAGCAATAATGGTTGGTCAGAACTGCACTTTGCTGCAGCCGCAGGTCACCTTGATTATGTGAAAAATTTAATAGAACATGTTAGTGCTGATGTGAATGACAAAGGCAATAATGGTTTGTCAGTACTGCACTTTGCTGCTGACACAGGTCACCTTGACATTGTTAAGTATTTAATAGAACATGCTAGTGCTGATGTGACTGACAAAGGCAATAATGGTCGGTCAGTACTGCACTTTGCTGCAAGCAAAGGTCACCTTGATATTGTGAAGTATTTAATAGAACATGTTAGTGCTGATGTGACTGACAAGAGCAATAAAGGTTTGTCAGTACTGCACTATGCTGCACACAAAGGTCACCTTCATATTGTGAAGTATCTAATAGAACATGCTAGTGCTGATGTGACTGACAAGAGCAATAATGGTTTTTCAGTACTGCACTATGCTGCAGACAAAGGTCACCTTCATATTGTGAAGTATTTAATAGAACATGTTAGTGCTGATGTGAATGACAAAGACAATGATGGTGTGTCAGTACTGCACTATGCTGCAGAAAAAGATCACCTTGACATTGTTAAGTATTTAATAGAACATGCTAGTGCTGATGTGACTGACAAGAGCAATAATGGTTTGTCAGTACTGCACTATGCTGCAGTTGCAGGGTACCTTGATATTGTGAAGTATTTAATAGAACATGTTAGTGCTGATGTGAATGACAAAGACAATAATGGTTTGACAGTACTGCACTATGCTGCAGCCGCAGGTCACCTTGATATTGTGAAGTATTTAATAGAACATGCTAGTGCTGATGTGACTAACAAGAGCAATAATGGTCGGTCAGTACTGCACTTTGCTGCAAGCAATGGTCACCTTGATATTGTGAAGTATTTAATAGAACATGTTAGTGCTGATGTGAATGACAAAAACTATGATGGTGTGTCAGTACTGCACTATGCTGCAGACAAAGGTCACCTTGACATTGTTAAGTATTTAATAGAACATGCTAGTGCTGATGTGACTGACAAAGACAATGATGGTTGGTCAGTACTGCACTATGCTGCAGTTGCAGGGTACCTTGATATTGTGAAGTATTTAATAGAACATGTTAGTGCTGATGTGAATGACAAAGACAATGATGGTTGCTCAGTACTGCACTCTGCTGCAGCACTAGGTCACCTTGACATTGTGAAGTATTTAATAGAACATGTTAGTGCTGATGTGAATGACAAAGACAATGATGGTTGGTCAGTACTGCACTTTGCTGCAGACCAAGGTCCTCTTGACATTGTACAATATTTAGTAGAACATGCTAGTGCTCATGTGAATGAAAAGGACAATCATAATAATACAGCTTTGCATATAGCTGCATCACGAGGTCACCTTTACATTGTAAAATATTTAGTAGAACAAGCTAGTGCTGATGTAAATGTCAAGGATAATGATGGTAAATCAGTACTGTCCTATGCTGCACACGAAGGTCATCTTGACATTGTGAAATATTTAGTAGAACATACAAGTGCAGATTTGAATAATAAAAACAATGATGGTAGGTCAGTAGTACATTGTGCTACATTAGAAGGTCACCTTGAGATTGTGAAGTATTTAGTAGAACATGCTAGAGCTGGTGTTAATGATGTGGACAATAATGGTGAGTCCTTACTGCAATGTGCCTTATCTAAAGGACACCTTGAGGTTGTAACATATTTAACTGCACTTGACGCAGATATGAGCATCAATTAATCAATTTAACAAATCAATACAAAGCGAAAAACAAAACAAAATAGCTCACATTAATTTATATGTAGAGAAAAAAAAAGAAATATAGATAGTTTTACAATTATAACGTGAAATATATAATTTTTTATTGAACCCCTATAATTTTCAATTGTAAATGTAAATATGATAAGAATCAAAGTATTAGTAAATATTTTGTTTGATTATTATATTTTCTTATAATAATTTTATTTATTAACTATATAAGTATATATTTGCATAAATTAATTATTTCTATGTAAAACCCTTGTATAAATACCCGAATAAAAAAGATTCAGTTCTACTTGAATTCTTTTTTTAAAAATAAATATTCATTTGGAAGCGCTTCTAAATAATTTTTTTGTTGCAAAAAAGACACCATTTAGAACTGTTTTTATTTTTATTCATTTTTATTTATTTTTATTTTTTTAGAACTCTTTTGGAACTTTATTCCCACGGTAATTATATTGACAGCCCCTGATGCATTCTATTTGAGTTCTTTTAAATAAAATAAAAACAGTTCTTTTTAAGTTCTTTTTAAATAAAATAAGACATTTCTATTTCAGTTCTTTTCTTATTATATTTTATTTATTATTATTTTGATACAACCCCCTCCCTGCCTTCTATATAATGTAGTCAAATGTATTTAAGCTCGTGTAGCTCGTGCTCGTGCCACATGCCCAGCGGAACGAATCTGATCTTAGAATCAACTTTCGATTTCCTGTCGTTTGGCGCTAATTTGGAGGCTCTATCTTTAATAGGTTCCGAGAAAATCGTACTTTTTATACCAGATTTCAGGTTAAAGGGGTGAAGGAGGCGGAATATCAAAATTCTGACGAGTTACTCCAGATAGATCTCGACGAGATATAATCGTGTCCAAAATATGAAACTAAACGTTTGAAAATTGGAGATGTGGCAGCTCCAAAACCATTTTGAAGAGTCATTTTTCCCTTATAACTTCAGTATTTTTTGTCCGATTTGAATAAAATTAAACATGTAGCCTTCCCTTAAGACCAGAAAGAATTTATTCTTAAAAAAAAAGTTGATAAGTTTTCTGTTCCTACACAAAAAGCAAAAAACCAGCAAACATTTCTTTTAAGATAATTTTTTTTACTGCATACAGTCTGCAAAAATTTATTTTAAATCGCATTAAAAAAATTAAATAATTTTTGCATTAATTGATGAAATTAATTATCAATCAATTTTTTAAAATTCGCGCATTTATAATAAAAAAATTAAATGAATGGAATTTATTTAGAAATCATTTTTATAAAATGTTTTTGTGGAACTCTTTTGGAATTCATTTTATTTATAAAGAACTCAAAAAGAATTGTTAGAAAATTTTCAAAATAAAATTAACTATTTTAGAACTCTTATAGAATTCATCATGATTTATAGACCTCATTTTCAAAATAAAAAAGAACTCAAAAAGAACTGGATTGAAAAATATTATTTAATATTATTTTTAAAAATTCAATTGGAATCGTTTTGCAAATAAAAAATTCATTTAGAACTGTTAGCAAAATTAATAATAAATAAAAAAAACTTTTTGGAATTCATTATAAAAATAGATGTTATTTAGAACTGTTTCATTTAATTTATTTTTATTTATTTAATTTTAGAGAATTCATATAGAACTGTAAAATATAAAAAGAAATTAAATAGAACGGTGCTTAAAAATTCTATTTAATGTTAGAACTGTTTAGAACTGCTTTTTTATTAAAAACAACGTAAAAGAATTCAAATTTATTGAAAAAACCCCAAAAGAATTCATTTAAAATTTATTTAGAACTGGAATATTTTTATGCGGGTATGTACAAAAAAATTACCTAAATAAAAGCTATTTTTTACCTAATAACCTAAATTATAAATATATGTATTATTTACATAAGTGATGTTATATATAGATATTTGCATAATTAAGTAGTGAATATTTTATAATAGTTATCAATACATGATGTATTAAGATGTATTTTCTAAATTGTATTTATATATTATAATAATTTTCTTTTCAGTTATGTTTATAATTATTGTTCTGTTGTCGTTATACTAATAAATTATTACTTTTGTTAATAAGGCTATAGTCACTATATTGCTTCATTTTGTACTGTATACAGACTGGTTGTATAACCTTGCGCTTTGTCGCCATGTTTGTAGTGCCTAATACATTGTCCAGCATAGCGTAAACACATCATTTTTCTTAACTTTTCATATAAAAAGTGTTTATTTACACCGAATTTTTTTTTCTCACATTCTTATAGATATTACTGAAAGCTATTATTCAAAGATATCTTTGAAGGGTTGGAACTTTTTTTGCTATAAAAAAAATAAAAATTTTACCTAAAATATGCTGACGTATGTATTTCTGACCATCAAATAAGAATTCCTGTAATATGCGTGATATGTGTGCAATCGGTGCCTTGTTATGTTTTGCTTCATGACTTTAATTAAGTTATGAAAATTTAAAGCCATAGACCATAATATGTTCTTTGTAATAATTAAACACAAATATGATTCTCAAATTTGATGACAATTTTCGTCACAATGTAAATGTGGCCTCACAACAAACATATGTAAAGTTTGCAATTTGTGTAAATATTTCAGTTTGTGACGTCACAAACAGACAAAAATTATTGTTGTGTGGGTTGTATATTTTAAATTTTTTTTATGACCGCTGCAGTTGAGATTTGAAACGAACTATAAAATAAATTATGTTATTTATCTAATTTCTAATTTCCTCTTTTCTTATTTCATGATTTCTCATTTGAATGGTTTGTCTATAAGTTGATTTACATAATTAATATAATGGGGAAGCCCTTAAATTATTAAAATACTATTTTTTTCTAATTAAATTAAATGTAAATTGTTATTTTTACTAACAAATTATTTTTTCTTGAATTTTAAGTGCCATTGATTAACATGCGTAAAACCCATGTTTTACGTTTACGGCCGTAACTCCCGTAAAAGTGCGTATGGGGACGTAAAAATTTAGTAGTAAACCTTTGGTTGAGAGCTCATCTTCCACTCCAAGTCTCAGCTGCAAACTCGTGTCATGATAGAATACCCCCTCCCTTGTTAGTAAAAAATGATGATAAATTTATTAAAACTACTTCACTTAATATTTCCGCAATGTAAGTTTCTAACGATGTATGTTATGTCTGATAATTTTGTCATTTCATGTAAATATATTTTTTGTATACATCGCCTGATCTGCAATTACATAACATATTACTGAACTTATAAACACAATAAACAAATTGTCAACACAAATATTGCATGGTTTTTTGTTTTATTTAATTATCATATATGTACTTAAATTTAATATAACAACAATTAACTACTACATTTTAGTTAAAATTATATTTAACTGTTTTTTTTTTTTTAGCTATTTTGAAACACATTTTTAGCTTAGATATTTTTTGTTATATCTTAAAAATATACTTTTGTTAAAAAAGCTAAATAAATTATAATTCACTTAGTTTTTTTAACCGGTTCAAAAATTATACACGTTAAAATTAATATTGAAACACAAATTTCTATTTATTAAAATTATTTTAGTTTTTATATATTTGTAAATAAAATGGCGATGTTCATATTTTAACATGGATTTAAATATTAATAACATTTGAAATGATAAGAAAATTAAAAAGATCCAGCAAAGTATTTTTAAGAAATAAAGAATATGAATAAACAAAAAACTTCAGATAATTAGGACAAGGCACTGGCAAAGGTCATGAGGTCGATCACTGGCAAGGGTCATATCATCTTCATTAGTGTTATGTTAGTTTTGGCCTGGTATATATAGGGCTTACCATGTTAAATTGAGGGCTTTAAAGTTTTTATTTCGCGATTCAGAAATTATTAAAAAAAAAAAAAAAAAATTATATCGCATATCATTATAAAGTAAAAAGAACAAAGAAAAGGGGTGAAAAAGGTGCTCAAAAATGACTCTAAATGAGGGTCTGGGTTCCCCTAGAAATTTCAGTTTCTTATTCTTAGTATTTCAAATATGGCAATAAAATAATTTCAATTTGATCCATATATTCTTAAAAACTCAGATTTGAGAAAGTTGAAATTTTTGGCGGAACCCAGACCCTCATTTGGAGTCAAATTTGAGCCTATTTTTCACCTTGCTCCTTTCATTAGAGCTCGTTCACGTCCTAAATACTTTTTAAGCTGTACTTTTTACTTTATGGTAATGTGTGAGATTAACGTGTGTTAATATTTATAAAGCGAGAAATTAAAAAATTAAAACCTCCAATTTCACATGGTAAGCCCTATACCAGGCCAGTATATTAACATAAAACTAATGATGCCCCTTGCCAGTAACAAGTGATGACTATGTGAAGTTGCCTAATACTAAAATTGTTAGAACACGTTGAACATGAATATCATAGCTAAATATCGACGTTGATTTGGCCGGAGTCTTTCATTTCTACAGTGTAGCAGCTAGGTAAGTGACGAGCGTCGATGTGCAACACAAAATATTTATACATAATTAATAAAAGTAGTAAATATTGGATAATGATAATAGTAATATTCAGGACTGGGCTGGCTATAAGACTTACCAGGCGATCGCCTGGTCAGCCCCTGATAATCACGTGTTTACCGGGCCCCCTGGCGGGGCTCGAGATATAAAAATATTTAGAATAAAAAACAAAGAGAAAAAAAAAAAGGCTTTTATTCTAAAAATTTTGGTGGATTAGATTGGGGCATATCAATAATCAGCATTAATTGAATTTTAATCAATTAATATTTTCTTATAAAAAGAACTTATTTAGCACTAGAATTAAAACACATTGCAATGTACTGTAACACGTATAAAAATGAAAAACAATATTTTAAACAGAGGGCATTGAGGGGTGTAAATCCCAGGGCACGCTAGCTAGGTGTGAGGCCTCAGGATGAAGTCTTGGTATAAAAGGGGGAAAAAAATCAAACTTTGAAAGAAAAAAATATATTGAATGTCAATTTCCAATATCAACCAATGTTATTTAGTACTCACTTATGACGTCGACTTTAAACAGTAAGTTCAGAGGTTACAAGACGTCTTCTTCAATGTTAGATAATGACAACAACTGTTCATAAACTGACATATGATGACACAATGACCTTCAGTAGCCCCGCAAACTTGAGATCATCCTGCGAGATATGCAAATTGTCCAGTATCTTTTACGTCATAGTTACGGCTTTACTGTAGAAAATGTTGTAGCAGGTTGCATATCTCACAGGATGATCACAAGTTTGCGGGGCTACTGAAGGACTTTGGGTCATCATATGTCAGTTTATGTGCAGTTCTTGTCATTATCTAACATTGAAGAAGTCGTCTTGTAACCTCTGAACTCACTCTTTAACATGAATGAAACCACCCTATATGAACAGCATTCACATTATATGCAGAGTGAAGTTAGTTTCTAGGTCGACATACCAAAACTAACGTAAACAAATGTCTTGCACTGCTAGCTGCTTTGCATTGTACAGTATAACAGATTTCTAATAAAATAGTTTTGATTTGAGCTGCTCCTAAAATAAGAGGAGTTTTTTTTTCTATGTTTAAATCTAATTTTTGTTTCATAATAAAAATACAAATAACAAATCACCAATTTCTTACAAAGCATTTTATTTTAAATTTCCACATTTTTTATATATCAAGCTGCCAAAAACACAATGAATATAAAAAGCGAGAAAATAATTATATATAGCATAATTATGATATTCAAAATTACAAAAACATATTTTCAACAACTATCTCCATTTATCCTGAACTTTTTGTTTAAAACAGATCGTAAAATATTTCACAGCAAAATTGTAGCAAAATGTAAGACTTAATCATTAATTAAATTTGACAGATCAAATTATTGTAACTGGAGTTCAGTGCGAGTATTTTTCAAATGCATCTTCTAAAAGGACGTCTTAAAAATTATTAATTTTCTCCTTAGCTGTAATTAGTGAGTGGCGGTTATCCCGGTACAGCGCGCGGGGAAAGTTAAGGGTCCCCTAATTTAACATACGTAAAAAAACAAAAAAACAAAAACATTGTTAACTTTTTTTTTTTTTTTTTTTCCGATTTTTGAGAAAACTACTGCACCGATTTTCCAAGATATTTAAGTGAAAAATTCTTTTACGTCTTTTAAGGCTTTTTTTTTATTATTATTATTTTTGTTTACACTGTAAACATGCAATCATTAACAAACACATGCCTTCATAACTAAATAATACAATAAAAAAAAAAAAAAAATGGTGCCTTATGGAGTTTCTAAAATATCACTGTTAAAATAATTACTTATATAAAACTTATTTCATTACTCTAAAGATATCAATGTAAAATTACATAAGAATGATTTTTACTAAAAAAAAAAAAAAAAAAAAAAAAAAAAAAAAAAAATATTTGAGATGAATTATATAAAAAGTAATTTAAGTCTTAAAATTTTGCTTACAAATTTAAAAAAAAAAGTCAAATATTATTTTACAAAACACTTACATTAAATGTAGAAAGAAAAAAGTCCAGGATGATAGTTTATATTTCTCACTTTTATTTTTATAAATTTATTTATTGTTTTAAATTTTTAACCCGTACGAAAATTTTTACAGTCTCGAGACCTCTCGAGATAGGCTCGCGACATCTCTCATCTCCTGAAAGACTCTTTCTTTGTCTCTTGCGTCTTTCTAGTTAGTCTCTCACTGTCTTCGGCAATCTCCATGGTGACGCCATGCGTCTCTGCACCGTCTCTACTCATCTTTCCTTTAAAGCTCGTCCAGCCCGCATTTCGAGGCATCTTTTCGGGTCTCTGCGTTTGTCTCTCACTGTCTCGAGACGTCTCTGTGTACATTGCGTTTGTCACTTATCATCTCGAGACGTCTCTTATGTACATTGCGTTTGTCTCTCACCATCTCGAGACGTCTCTCGAGCTGTGTACATTGCGTTTGTCTCTCACCATCTCGAGACGTCTCTCGAGCTGTGTCCATTGCGTTTGTCTCTCACCATCTCGAGACGTCTCTCTGTGTACATTGCGTTTGTCTCTCAATATCTCGAGACGTCTCTCTGTGTACATTGCGTTTGTCTCTCACCATCTCGAGACGTCTCTCTGTGTACATTGCGTTTGTCTCGAGGCGTCTCTCATTTTACATGACATTTTACTCTCATCATCTCGAGACGTCTCTATGTGTATACATTATTTGCGTTTGTCTCTCATCATCTCGAGACGTCTCTCTGTGTACATTACGTTTTTCTCTCATCATCTCGCAACGTCTTCTGTGTGTACAATTGCGTTGTCTCTCACCATCTCGAGACGTCTCTCTCATTATGTGCATTTTGCGTTTGTCTCGAGACGTCACTCTGTACACTTGGCATTTGTCTCACCATCATGGTGTTCAAAACGTCTCATAACGTCAAAAACACCACACAAAGTAGCCAAGACAACAAGAGATGCATAGAAAAAAAAGTGCCCGAGATGCCAAGAGTCGACAGATGCAAAGACGGCCTGAGATGCCAAGAGACAGATGCAAAGACGGTCAGAGATGCCTGGAGACAGATGCAAAGATGTCCCGAGATGCCAAGAGACAAATGCAAAGACGGCCAGAGATGCCTAGAGACAGATGCAAAGACGGCCCGAGATGCCAAGAGACAGATGCAAAGACGGCCAGAGATGCCTAGAGACAGATGCAAAGATGGCCCGAGATGCCAAGAGACAGATACAAAGACGGCCCGAGATGCCAAGAGACAGATGCAAAGACAGTCCGAGATGCCAAGAGACAGATGCAAAGACGGCCCGAGATGCCAAGAGACAGATGCAAAGACGGCCCGAGATGCCAAGGCGACAGATGCAAAGACGGCCAGAGATGCCAAGAGACGTATGCATGTGACAGTTACAGATTTTAAAAATTGCCGCGAGTTTAATGCGCATTTTGTTTGTGCATTACAGTATTTCAGCCATTTTGATAATAGGTGTGTTATTCTAGAAGAACGAAGCCATGTTCATATGTCGCTCCTTATTTTTGTTGTTTTGTGTGTTAATCTATTATTTATTGACGTGCAAGGTGTTGTAAAATGTTATTTAAAAGGTAAATAATATCATTTGTATCGTTCAATTATAAAATGTTATCATTTTAAGCTAAATATTGAACTTTTTGTTTCATGATCAACGGATGCATATGGATGCCCATCTATAAAAACAAGCCTAATTTGCAGGTAAAGTGCAGTTCTGTTACATGTAAAGGTAAATTTTATTGTTTGATTATTAAATTTCGCATTGTAGCACAAGATTACCTATTTGATATTAACACATGTGGCTTGAAATTGTTGTATATGAACATTATTGAATGACAATTTCAATGATTTTATAATAACGGTCATTCAGAGACGCTAAAAGACGTCTTTTTTTTAACTATTGGTGTCTAATTTTTTTAAATTTTTTATTTACAATTATTATTAATTGCTTAAATTATTACCTTATCAGAATCTTTTGCCAGACTCATGTAAGCATGTTTTATATCTTTAAAAAGCTTTTTTAACATATAAAAAAGATTCACCTGAATTATAAAAGAGACGCCAAAAGACGTCTCTTATGTTAGAGGCGTCTTTTCTCTATTTGCCATCTTTTAGCGTCTCGATTCATTTGAAATTTGATTTACAAAACAGTTATGTGTTTATTCTTGTATCCTAATGTTTTGCCAGGTAAATAGGATCTTTTCTAGGGTCACTTTTTTCTTCTTTTTTAGTTATAAAAGACAGAGCAAAAAAAAAAATAATAATAATAAAAGACAAAGTAATATAAGGGTGTATATCTTTTTTTATTGTCATCTTTTATCGCCTAATTTATTTAAAATTAACTTTTAATATTTCTTTTATTCTTGTTTCAATATTAATCGGGCTATTATATGGGACTAAGAAAATGTTTTGAGTCATCATATGTGAGTCAATGAACACACTTCATTAATATAACTAGTATTAAAAAAATTCATGATAACCCATAACTTCAAATTTAGGGATTAACCAACGTAACTATATATGGCTCTTTTTTTCCTTTTTTCCTTTTTTTTTTTGGGACAATTCTTGTTTACTCTTTTTTTTTTTGACAAAATTAGCATAAGTTAGCATTGTTGTCAATAGTTTGTGTATCAAAATTATCTAAATTATTTAAAACAAAAAAGGTTTTGCTATATGTCTGAGCTTATAACCTTGAATAATTAACGCAGCCACTGAAAACAAGCAAAAAAGACGGCCAGAGACGCCAGAGAGACGCACGCAAAAGATTGCCATGGACGCCAGGAGTCACAAGAAAAGACGACCAGAGACGCCAGAGAGACGCTCGCTAAAGATTGCCAGAGACGCCAGGAGACACAAGAAAAGACGACCATAGAGACGCCAGAGAGACGCTCGCTAAAGATTGCCAGAGACGCCAGGAGACACAAGAAAAGACGACCAGAGACGCCAGAGAGACGCTCACTAAAGATTCCCAGAGACGCCAGGAGACACAAGAAAAGACGCCCAGAGACGCCAGAGAGACGCTCACTAAAGATTCCCAGAGACGCCAGGAGACACAAGAAAAGACGACCAGAGACGCCAGAGAGACGCTCGCTAAAGATTGCCAAGAGACAACCCGAGGCGCCAGAGAGACGCACGCAAAAGATTGCCAGAGACGCCAAGAGATGCAGCACGAGCTTCATTGACGAGCTAAAAGACGTCTCGAGGCGCATGTTTTTTGCCGTTCCGAGAGTCTCGAAAGACGGTCTTTCGAGACTCTCTCAGAGACGCTCAAATTTTCGTACGGGAATAATTAAAGAAAAAAATAAATTATTAATTAAATATAACAAAAAGTTACTAGAAATATTACTTATTAATATAATTATGTGCATCTTACAAACATCTTATGTGGGGAAGGGAGGGGTGAACAGAGGAAGGAGGGGTGAGGGGTTGCTGTATAAATAGTAAATATGGTAATTAAATTGGTCTAAAACAATGTAGGTCAATAATTTGACTTCACGAATGTAGAAAATAAGAACAACAATCAGCAATTTGTTTGATTTTTTTTTAATTGAGTATTTTGATAGAGCTTTCTATTTTTTTATATATACATTTTTTTAAGTTTAAATTATCATGGTTAAAAGAATTGTGATTCTCTTTTCTGATCCTGAAAACAATTTTTTTTTAATTGTTAAAAATATTTTTTTATTAATTTATTTTTCTTTTCATGTTAGACTCATGTTTTCATGTTATTATTTTTTCCTTTTTTTAAACAAATCTTGAAAAATGATTTTTTTTTTTAAAGAAAATATTTACTGACAAAAAAAAAAAAAAAAAATCGTAAATTTATGCAAGTCACACAAATGAACATTAAGTCAGTCAAAATTGACGACTTTGATGATACAAAAATTAGTTCAATTTCCAGTGTTTATCTCAGATGTACACATTCATAAATAGAGGGGGACAACAACATTTTGACTTGAGTTTCACTGAAAAATATCAAGTTACTCGTTATGCTAAAATTTACGACTTAAAAAAAAAAAAAAAAAAAAAATCTCATAACAAAAAAAAAATTAATAATTTTATATAAAAAAGCAAAAAAAAAAATAATAATAATAATAAGAATAAAATAAATAAATAAAAAGAAGAAGAAAAGACTAACAGTAATAAAGAATAGTTATGTAATTGTAAATAAAGCTCAATCAAAAATTAATAAAACGACAAAATTTTGTAATTTTGTGATGAATGATTTTATAAGTGTACATTCCTAAATTTAAACTCAAATTCTCGTATTACAAATTTTATTTTAATACCAAGAAAGTTAATGAAATCATACAAGACGTCATCATGAATTACAATTTTTTAAATATATTTATGAAGTTTCTTTGTTTAGTAAAAAAAAAAAAAAAAAAAAAAAAAAAAGATTAGCCTATACAGCAAGTGTGGTACAATATAAATTACAAATTTTACATTTTGTATTTTTCTTGTCTTTTTTTTCCATATTTATGACAAGGCTGGATGTAGGCTCTAGAAAAACTTAAGAAGTTCATCAAAAAAATTGCTTTAAATAACACTTAATACCTGGTCGTACATTTTGCTAAGTCATATTTGTAGATTTTAAGATTCAGTTTCTTAATTAAATTGTCTTGACAAGCTTGGAAATTTGTTTATTATTTGAAATAAAAATGTTTTTTAAATATAACTGATACAAAAAAAAAGAAAAAAAAAAAGAAAAAAAAAAAAAAAAAAAAAGAAAAGAAAAAAGAAAGAAAAAAAAAAAGATATGTTTTTTCTTATACTATGAAGTTTGTTAATAAATTTGAAAATATATTCTGAAATCTTAAAATCTTTCTTAAATAAAAGACAATTTAAACAAAGAATATATTTACTTCAACTTCAAAAACTTATCATCTTAAATAAGGCTTCGAATTTATTTTTTAATGCAATTTTTTTCTATTTGTTATCAATTTTTTTTAAAAACTTAAATTTGATCATTATAAAAATTTTGTTTCTTGAAAATAATTAAATGCTGATGATTTAAATTAAAAAATTTAAGTTCCAAGAAAAAAAAAAAAAAAAAAAAAGGCTTCTTGAGCTTCAGAAAATTCTAAAATAAATATTTTTTTGAAAAAACAAAGACTGCATGAGCATTTTATTTTTATTATTTATATTTATATATTGCACAACTTTGGTGTTATTTTTAGAATTACCATATTGAAAAATTATAAAAACAATTTTTATAATTGCTCTTGAAAATAATAATAAAGAAAAGAAAGGAAACAAATAATAAATAGAACGAAAAAAAAAAAAAATAAACCTCAAAATATACTGTAGAAAAATGTAAACACGACAGAACTGTATTATTGATCCTAATATTACCACGTAACTGGGCACATTCAGTGTTTTTGAAGTCATTTATTTGTTTACTGTCTTATATAATTGAGATATAACTTAAGTAAGTAAGGTGGGGTAGAGAAGATTACTAGGGGGGGGGGGGGTACAGTGTACTGGGTACTGGGTACAGGATAGAGGGTACAGTGTACAGTGTACAGGGTACTGGGTACTGGGTACAGGGTACAGGGTACTGGGTACAGGGTACAGGGTACTGGGTACAGTGTACAGTGTACAGTGTACAGGGTACAGGGTACTGGGTACAGGGTACAGGGTACAGGGTACTGGGTACAGGGTACAGGGTACAGTGTACAGGGTACTGGGTACAGGGTACAGGGTATTGGGTACAGGGTACAGGGTACAGGGTACAGGGTACAGGGTAAGATTAGTGCAAGTTAGAAAGTCTTACGATGCAAAGCCCTCTGACCGTCTTCTTCAAATTCACGTTTTGAGACCCACATTTTCTTGAATGTATCGAGGGAGGCTAAAATTGAACCTCCAATCCACGTCGAGTATAAGCGTTCTTGTGGCGCAGATATCTGGAGACATGAGAGACAAACCATCATTAGCACTTCAACAACGAGAGAGAGAGAGAGAGTGAGTGAGTGAGAGAGAGAGAGAGAGAGAGAGAGAGAGAGAGAGAGAGAGAGAGAGAGAGAGAGAGAGAGAGAGAGAGAGAGAGCAAAGGTGTGCACGATGCACCAGACAGACGACTGGTCAATTAGGCAAGTATATTTTGGTGCTGACACATACCCACACATACCTACCTACCAGTGATATAAGAAGACAGAGAAATGCCGCAGTAATACCTAGTATGCTTTCTCCTACATATTTCAAAGTCCTATATAAAACACACTATCAGAAATACTCACCCTAATTTTAATATCTTTGGGAGCAACTTTGCGCATCTCTCCAAGCAATCTATCACCAAAACCCTGCAACAAAAACAACACACAAATCATTAGCAATCACAAACACAAATCAATAGAAACACAAATTCAATCATTTCCACACAATTTGTGAGGATTAGGATTTTTTGGGTTTGGTTTCTTTTGTTTGCTAAAAAGTTGCTAAAAATTGTCAAAAAGGTGACAACTTTTTGAAAGTAGGTGAAAGGAGGTGGAAAGGTGCAAAATAAAAAGGCAGAAGAAGCGGGAAAAAATAATAAAAGTTTTTATTTTTTTTATTTTTTTTTTTTTTTTGCTTTTTAAATGTTTCTAACGTACTTTATTATCTTATTTTTTAAAAGCTTCATTTTAATCTGAATAACTGGATCATTTTTCTTCTATTTGGCGGCTGTGGCCTAATGGGAACTGTCTCAGTATTTACCTACCCGTCCTGGGAACCACATAAACCTTGGAGAAGACAGGCGATACTGCATGGTCAGTTACCTGAACAGTATCTCCCGAATGCTCCAAAGTGCGTGCAGTCAGCGTATATGCCACCACTTATCAGGATAAGCCACGCCCTCCCCAGGTGGGAAGTGAACCGTGGATCTCCCAAGCAGTAGGCAGCAACGCTAACCACTACACGTTGGGCTCGGTGTAAGTCAATCACAAGAACTGCACATAAACTGACATATGATGACCCAAAGCCCTTCAGTAGCCCCGCAAACTTGTGATCATCCTGCGAGATATGCAACCTGCTACAACTTTTTCTACAGTAAAGCCGTAACTATGACGTAAAAGATACGGGACAAGTTGTATATCTCGCAGGATGATCACAAGTTTGCAGGGCTACTGAAGGACTTTGGGTCATCATATGTCAGTTTATGTACAGTTCTTGTCATTATCTAACATTGAAGAAGCCGTCTTGTAACCTCGATCTGAACTTACTGTTTAAAGACGTAGAACACCTTGAACAAAAAACTTGCCTAATATCCTAACATACCCAAATATCAACATTATTTTCGCCGGAGTCATTGATTTCTAATTTATTTTCCATTTACAAAATGTCAGTTGCGGGTTTACTACGTCACAGCTCACGTGGTCCACGCGCGCGGAAACAGACGAGCTGTGACGTAGTAAACCCACAACTGACATTTTGTATGTAAAATAAATTAGAAATCAATGACTCCGGCCAAAATAATGTTGATATTTGGGTATGTTAGGATATTAGGCAAGTTTTTTGTTCAAGGTGTTCTACGCCTTTAAGATAAATTAATTATGTGTAAAATACATAAATGTTTATTTTTAAAAATAGAAAAAAAAATTAAAATAATATAATAAAAAAGTTTAGTACTGTTTTACTTCCCTTTCCTTTCCTTTTTTTTTTTTTTTTTTTTTTAATTAAAAAATATTTTTGGGCAATAAATATTAAACATTTGCAATTAAATTTAAAATATCAATTTAGATGAAGTCAATCGAAAAAAAAAAAAACTCCAAAACTCCAAAACTCTGAAGCCACACAGGTATGTATAGCATAATGTATAGTATGTATGTATAGCATATGTATATGTATATAGCATATGTATAGCATAGTATAGTAATGTATAGCATAAATAATGCTGAATTTGAGCTAGCATAATTATTGCTTATTTATTTTCATCTGTGCATTTGAAAGTTAACAGTAACAGCTACCTATGATAATTTTTTTATAATTTGTGATCATCAGATAAGACAGAATATAAATATTGATTTTTTTTTCTCTTATAAGAAAAAAAAAAAAAAAAAAAAAAAAAAAAAAAGTCATATTTTTGTTATTCTGAGAGCCGATCAAAAACGTGGTTAAAATTTACGACATTAAAATAATTTTTAAAATTTCAGTGACTGCAGAGTCTATAGGATGTATGAGGATGACGTCATATTTAATACATGGCGGCCATACTGGAGTAGTGAATAACATTGCTCAGTATAGGACAAACTTTGTTTTAGCCAATTTTTGTTTGGAAAAGTTGATAATATATAAAAGATTTGATAGAAACACATAGATAGATTAAGATAAATTGTAGAATGGGAGATGGTGTGAGCTTACACATATAGAGACGAGAGGTAGAGAAAATATTCTAACCCAGGACGAAATAACATTTTATGTGGATGTAAAGTGGCTCATATTGCTCTGTACTTGGTTTAGACGGCGTGAGTATTGCGCATAGCACAGCACTGTCATTTTCAGCACCTCGTATCTCTAGCCATGGACAGCTGTTTCGTCCTTACTGGGACTTGATCATCAGCATGGCGAGGAGAGAGAAGCCTCATGCCTCCTTGAAGGCTGCAAGAGAACTGAGTGCCTGACTGACATGCAAGCCAAAATTCCCTTATTTAATTAATGAAGCTCGCTTTGTACAGAGCAATATGAGCCACTTTACATCCACATAAAATGTTATTTCGTCCTGGGTTAGAATATTTTCTCTACCTCTCGTCTCTATATGTGTAAGCTCACACCATCTCCCATTCTACAATTTATCTTAATCTATCTATGTGTTTCTATCAAATCTTTTATATATTATCAACTTTTCCAAACAAAAATTGGCTAAAACAAAGTTTGTCCTATACTGAGCAATGTTATTCACTACTCCAGTATGGCCGCCATGTATTAAATATGACGTCATCCTCATACACCCTATAGACTCTGCAGTCACTGAAATTTTAAAAATTATTTTAATGTCGTAAATTTTAACCACGTTTTTGATTGGCTCTCAGAATAACAAAAATATGACTTTTTTTTTTTTTTTTTGCTTATAAGAGAAAAAAAATCAATATTTATATTCTGTCTTATCTGATGATCACAAATTATAAAAAAATTATCATAGGTAGCTGTTACTGTTAACTTTCAAATGCACAGATGAAAATAAATAAGCAATAATTATGCTAGCTCAAATTCAGCATTATTTATGTTTATTATTTAGTTAATCTATCTATGTGTTTCTATCAAATCTTTTATATATTATCAACTATTGCACAGACGATTTTTCACTAATACGTATTTATTTGTTTGGAAATCAGTTAAATTTTTGTTCATGTTATTTTTCTCACATACTTGAGATACTAATTCAACATATTTACAACATCAATGCTCTCAAAAATATTGCATAGTGTTTGTAAACTAACAAAATAAGTTATTTTCCTATGTCACCCATGTTATTGAGTTATCCAACATGGGGTCAACTTGACCACCAGAGCTATAGTGTCTAACCAACGCTAGCTAGACACAGGTACGTACCTTGAAAAGTGTTGATCCACCTGAGAGCACGATATTCTGATATAAAACTTGTCGTAGGTCGAGATCTGACTTCTGAATTGCAAACAGTAAAACTTCATGTAATCCTTCGTATTCCTCTCCTATCAGGTCAGGCCGGAACAACACTTCAGGGGCTCGGAACCTCGCAGGTCCAATCTGAAACATGAATATGAATACAGTATGGTTAGATATTGATTTGTATACAAGTTAGCAGCTTCAGTAGCCAGTGCAATGTAATCCTGGTGACGAGCTGATTACATTGAACTGGCTACTGAAGCTGCTAACATCAATCAATATTGATTTGTATACAAGTTAGCAGCTTCAGTAGCCAGTGCAATGTAATCCTGGTGACGAGCTGATTACATTGAACTGGCTACTGAAGCTGCTAACATCAATCAATATTGATTTGTATACAAGTTAGCAGCTTCAGTAGCCAGTGCAATGTAATCCTGGTGACGAGCTGATTACATTGAACTGGCTACTGAAGCTGCTAACATCAATCAATATTGATTTGTATACAAGTTAGCAGCTTCAGTAGCCAGTGCAATGTAATCCTGGTGACGAGCTGATTACATTGAACTGGCTACTGAAGCTGCTAACATCAATCAATATTGATTTGTATACAAGTTAGCAGCTTCAGTAGCCAGTGCAATGTAATCCTGGTGACGAGCTGATTACATTGAACTGGCTACTGAAGCTGCTAACATCAATCAATATTGATTTGTATACAAGTTAGCAGCTTCAGTAGCCAGTGCAATGTAATATGTAGTTTTTATTTTTTATATAACATGTGCTTCTATATTTATATAATAATAATTAATAATAATAGGGTAATAATAATAACACATGAAGAAAAAATAAAAAAAATAAAACTGCTAAGGCTGCGTTCGTAAACAGATCCGTCCACCTCCGGGAGGTAGCTCAGATCTCAGCTCTGGGATCTCAAATCCGTTGACTAAAAAAACGCTCGACAGAGCTTGGGCACCTCTGCCGCTAGATTCCGCCACTTTCCGGCGCCCGCTATGCATGCTTTGCATGGAGATCCCGCCAGCTACGTCTCAGCAACGAAGCTGAAGGTAACGTAAGGCAACGACTGCGAATTTCGTTCGTCTTTTCCGAATTTGCCCGATCGACGAGATCCATTTCCGGTAAAATTTCATTTTTTCAAAAAAAATTACACACGATAATATTTTCCCGCCATCAAAACGTGAAAAATACCGGAAATAAAGATTTAAATCTTGCAGCAGACGCACGAAATGCGCAGTCGATGCCTTACGTTATCTTTAGCTTCGTTGCGTCTCAGAACTCCGAGCTGCAGAGCTGTCTCTTGGACTGCCGCAGAGGATGCGCGCGCATAGCTCTGCGGCAGATCTGCGCTCACGGGAGCAATAAAAAAACACTCGGGAGGTGGCGGGAGCTAGATCCGTGGCAGGCGGAGCTGTTTGTGAATGCAGCCTAAGTAATTGCAGAGGTTTCAATTTAAAATGCATTCTTTTGAAGAAATTAAAATGACCCTTTTTTCCCTACAATACTGAATTTTTTTGAGTAGGCTACTTACTTGTTAGCCTTAAAGCTGGAAAAAACCATGTGCTTTTTATTAGCTAAATCAATTAGTATTGTTATGAAAAATTTATATTCACAAAAGAAAAAGTTCTCACAAAATTATTTAGCCTTGTTTTTCCCTCTTCTATTTGGTATGATTTCTTTCTAAAGAGGGAAATGGTTGTCGGCACCATAGCAAAAACAAAGGTTTTTCAGCAAGTTTGAACTTTACAACTTTATAACTGGAGAACTATTGGTCATCACATAGTGACACTTAACCAAAATATAAATTAGTTATCTAGTAATAAAATGGCAGAGTGAGCACAATAAATTTTGAAAATAAATGCACTAATTAAGGTATTAAAAAATATCATTAATTCAAGAAAATCTCCCACCTCTTCTTACAATACCAACTAGGGTGAAAGATGAGATGAAGGGTGGGAGAAATAAGAAGATAAATGAGCACACATGTGTGAGCGCGCCACCGTCTTGTGTCTTCCGCAGGGTGCCGCTTTGTGTCTTGAAAGAGAAAGTAAATTTTCATCCCCAATGTAAGAATGCATGTAAGGTTTATTTTATATATTATTTTTCTATAAAAATGATCCATGCGTGATTTTCAAGTTAAAATTTTGAGATATAAGACAAACAAGACAAATTACCCTCCCACGATATGTTTTTCCATATTTATATAAGTTATGCTTGTAAGCTCAATTATCCGTGACTAACCTGCAGCAGGGGGTAAAAGTTCACTTAAAAGCAAAATTCTCTGTTTCCCTCTTTCGCTTAATCAAATGATATCATAAAATGTGTTTAAATATTTTGTTGAGATTTTTTATTTTGTGAATATAAAACTTTCATAACAATACCAATTGATTTAGCTAATAAAAACAACATGGTTTTTTCCAACTTTAAAATTGCACACAGAGACACCCTGGCTTTTTAGAACCTACCAGGTACAAACACAATTTCACAAGTTGTCAAAATCTGATGCCACGATTTCTTCTAATTTAAATTTTAAATTAAAGTCCGAACGTTGCTTGGCCACAACGATCAGCTGACTTTTATACTTCGATTCATGTAAGTTGTTAGCTTTAATCAGCACTCACTCAGCCACATTTTATGGTCAAAATGACAAACAGGTATTGCCTTGTATCAAGCAGCAATAACTGTTAATGTAGTTTTGGACACCAAACAGCGTGAGACGGTTCTGAAGATACGTAAAGTGGAGTATATAAGGGGGCGTGGCAAACTTGCATTTAATTTTTTAATTAAAAGGAAAGGTGCAACAGATCCATACGACATTTACAATTATTTTAATAAATAGTTTAGTACTAAATAGTGGATTAAACACAACTTCACAAAATTTAGTGTCTTCTGTGCCCTTTTAAATCTCTTGTCAAGTTACTTTTTTATCATTTAGAATACTAGATTGATAATTACTAGAGACCGGATTTGCTGGTACTCTCGACTTTTTTTCTGTTAGTTTTAGGTAACTTTTAACCAAAAATGAGTACGAATTGGACAATTTGCAGTCGTTTAAGCGTTACCAATTTTCAACATTTTTACCATTTTTACCATTTTTTAAAAAAAAGTACCATTTTTTACCAATTTTTACCATTTTTCAGAAAAAAAATCAACATTTTTATACCATTTTTTTCAAAAAACATCAAAAAGTTAAAAAAAAAAAAAAAAAAAAAAAAAAAAAACGACGAAAAAACGAAACGAAGTATTAGAAGACGTAATTGCTTTGATTTTTATTTCGTTTATACTTTATAACATTTTTTTTTAATTTATAAATAATAAATTGGTAAAGATATAGTACTAAATAATCGTTCTGTAAAAAAAAAAAAAAAAAAACTCCAATTCACTCTATTAATACCTTCTATTGTAGTATATCTCCTATATACATATTTCATTATACATACATATTAAGGGCACGCAATTAAGGGTTTACGAAGAATAAAAAAAAACTATATAAATAAAAAAAAATAATAAAAAAAATCCGCTTATAGTTTTTAATTTTTCGGGTTTAATTTTCTTATTGATTTTTTAGTAAAAAAAAGCTACAACAGTAAATCCTCGATATAGCGAAATTTCATTATAGCGAAGTAATTTCACCAGTCCCGCTGAAATTTACAAGTATAAAAGCATAAATAAAACCCGTTATAACGAACTTTCGTTAAAGCAAAGTCAAAAAAATAAAATTTTAGCCAAAAATAGGCAATGAATCCAAATTTTCGTCGATTCATTGCGTCCTCTCTTACGACAATTCTTCTAGAAACGCGTGCGATAAAATAAAAATAAAATAATAAATAAATTTGAATAAGTAAATGCAATCTCGATCGAATATCTAAAACTACGTGAATTTTTGTTGTAATAAGAAGTTTCAATAATGCCAAAAATTTAAGTTTCTATCACTGTGCAAACTGCAAAGTATTTTGTAATTATTTTTGTTCTCATTTGTTTATGAATACGAGATTGCTGTCGACGTAAACAAATAAATTTAGCAAATTCAATAAAAAAAAAAAAAAAAAACGTTCAACTCCTCATATTTATGTAGTATTTAAAAAAAAATCTTTCATTTCGCGCAAAATTTATGTATCTATCAAATATTACGGTCCACATTTATTTCTTTAATTTTTACTTTTTATTTCATAAAGTTGCATACTTTACAGGCGCGCAGTATGTATTTATTTATTTTTTTTTTCCCCACTGCGAGATAATTTTCTAGAATTGTATTAATCTATGTAACTTTTTTATTATTGTAGCGCGTCTTTCTTTCAAACAGCTTATAAAACACTTATTTTAATATGCTTTAGTGGTGCAAATTGTAAGTTATAAAAATTGTTCTTTGGTTTTTACTTTGGCTAAAGTGATCGGTTTAATTGTTTTAGCTCAAAACAAAAATGATCTTAAAAAAATAGAAGCAAAAGCAATTAAATAATAAGTTTCAAAATATCAAGCTTATTTTTTTATTTTTCTATCTGTCCAAATATAAAATCTTGCTACCAAAAAAAAAAAAAAAAAAAACGACAGAAACTGCTTATTAACAGTTTTTACGCTAATTTAAACGTTTTACCATTTTCACCATTTTTACCATTTTTTTCGATTTTTATACCATTTTTTACCATTTTAGTACCATTTTTAGGCCCAAAATGTTACCATTTTTGTTACCATTTTTCAAAAAAAAAGTAACATTAAATCCGGTCTCTAATAATTACCATACCTTATTATCCATGAATTAGACACCAACACCTGGATTTTGTATTTATTGTCATTTTGACTGTTATATCACGTATCTGACGTCACAATGTACAGATGGGGCCGTGGTAGGGGTAAAGAACTTGAGGGAGGGGCTTAAATTTATCACGTGACCAAAGCGGTGATTGTGATTGGCGGCGGTACACTGTGACGTCAGATACGTGAAATAACTGTTAAAAATAAAATAAATACAAAATCAACATGTTGGTGTCTAATTCATGTATAATAAGGTATGGTAATTATCAGTCTAGTATTCTAAATGATAAAAAAGTAACTTGACAAGGGATTTGAAACTTTTTTTGTTTTGTTACCTCAGTAAGCTACAGTAAAAACTTCAGTATAAATTTGACCCCTAGTCCCAATTACTAAATAAATTAGAAAGTCTTCACGTTTAATTAATTTTCAATTCAACATGCTTTAATATGTACTAATTATTTTCTAAAAAAAATAAAAAAATAAAAATAAATAAAAAAAACTTTTTTTTACCCTATAAATTTTGGGTAAAAAAAAGAGGGAAATAAATAAAGAAAAGAAAAAAAAAAGGGGGGGGGTGTCCTTACCTCCAGTGAAGAGCCATCAGGCAGTTGATATTGCACTCTCTCTGTCTCGACGCCTTCTTCTTTGTGAGGGTTCTTAGCCAGGTAACACGCCTTCTCTTTGATTGTACGTACAATCTCAAACTCTGCTGTCGTACGGAAGTTCACACCTTCCTTGCGTAGCAGCATTCTGAACAAGCAAAAGTAACGTAAGTTGATCTCGTAACATGGCAAACATAAAAACATGTTAGACGTCATTCTGAGAGCTTTTCAATGTTCTTCTTGAGTAATGAATAACATTGCTCAGCATAGGACAAACCTAGTTTTTGACTATTTTCTTTGGTAAATTAGCAATTTTTTGGTCACTAATATATTTCTCACATACTTGAGATACTAATTCAACCTGTTAACAACACCAATGCTCTCAAAAATATTGCTAAGTATTTTTAAACTGGCAAAATGTGCAATTTTCCTATACTGGTCCAAGTTATTTAGTACTCACTTATGACGTCGACTTTGACATGAATGAAAACACCCTATAGGAATATGTATGTAAATGCAACAAGGTAGCTAAGATGCTCTGCTATCTCTACCTTAAGTCTACTTCCTGACCTAACTACATGTTCTTTTACTGCAATTAAATCCCTTGTCAAGTTACTTTTTTATCATTTAGAATACTAAATTGATAATTACCATACCTTATTATCCATGAATTAGACAACAACATGTTGATTTTGTATTTATTTTCATTTTGACTGTTATTTCACGTATCTGACGTCACAATGTACAGATGGGGCCGTGATAGGGGTAAAGAACTTGAGGGAGGGGCTTAAATTTATCACGTGACCAGAGCGGTGACTGTGATTGGCGGCGGTACATTGTGACGTCAGATACGTGAAATAACAGTCAAAATGAAAATAAATGCAAAATCAACGTGGTAGTGTCTAATTCCTGGATAATAAGGTATGGTAATTATCAATCTAGTATTCTAAATGATAAAAAAGTAAGTTGACAAGGGATTTAAGGCATCATGATTGGGTTCTTGGAAAAAATAATTGTAGTTTTGGAAATCTCATTAAATACTTTATGAAATAAAAGAGCATGTTGTCTGTTCTGGTCTGGGGGGGGGGGGGGGGGGTCCAACAATGAGTCCGCAGTTCATATTTTAGTTTTTAATGTATTTTTATTTTGAATTTGATATATTGAAAGAAAAGGATAGGAGAAAACCAGCGCTGGCCTTACCATAGTGAAGATAGTCCCATAGTTCGGTGAAAATCTTGCTAGCACAGATATAAAATAAAATAACTAACACATTGGAATATATCTGTGCTAGCAAGATTTTCACCAAACTATGGGACTCTCTTCACTATGGTAAGGCCCTTGCTGGTTTTCTCCTATCCTTTTCTTTCAATATATCAAACCTAACCGCGACGGTTTATTTTCCTTAGTATACATATTATTTTGAATTTCTAATTTTTTTTAAATAAGTACTGTAACAAAAAAAAAAAAAATAAAAAACATAAACATCTTATTAAAAAATTTGTATACTTTTTTTATCATTGTAAATGTATAAATAATTATATTGTTTCTTTAAAGACAAACATGTGACGCTAAAATTTGATGGGGAGAAACCAAATGAGAGTTGGCGCCAGGCAGCAGCGTCAACTGAAAATCTTAAATGGCAATAGTGGATTAAAAAAATATATATATCATGCCATATATTGTCTCAAGCCGTTATGAACGGCCCTATGCATGCTAGGCGTGCAAGGCTATGAGCACTTTTATGCATGTATAATTAATTAGGAGTTAAAGGAGGCGGGGGGTACAAGCACAGCAATATATTACATAACAATAAGTATAACTCAATAGTTACAAACGTTTCGCCTTCCCAAAGGCTCCTCGGTGTAACGGGAAGAGTAACACAGTCACGCTAGAGATGATGCTCACACCACATCTGCTAGCAGACTGTTCAGTGGTCTGCAAATTTACTGAACTTTTATACCCAGTGGCCCCGCAGCCTCACGCGCCGATTGGTTAATAGCCTTGCACGCCTAGCGTGCATAGGGCCGTGTATAACGGCTTGAGACAATATATGGCATGATCAGTGGCGTAGCCAGGGGGGGGGGGGGGGTTGGGGGTTCAAACCCCCCCCCCCCCCCTGTGGATTTGGAAAATAGACACAAAAATTAAAAAGTGAACAGAAATTTTGCAACAAAAATAGTATTTTAGGAGAAAAAATCGTAAAAAATTTCTCGCTTCGCTCGAATATGTTTATTATTATTATTATTTTACTAATATTACATTCCTCACTGATATAAAGTATAGCGGTAGACACTATATATGACTTTAAGGTACCAAATATTTTGTAGTACTAACCAAACAATTAACTAGATTTTTCATTAAATATTTTAAATTTTCTGTTTTCCATGAAAATAAAAATTATAAGTAAAAACTTCGTTGTTTTCTAGCATAGAATGGGTATATAAAAATAAATAAACGATGTGATTTCAAAAGCGCAGTGTTGGGGTCGAACACCATTTCAGTCGAACTCGAACTGATCACGAACACTTAAAATTCTTTCGAACACGATCCAAACACGAACATTTCAAACTTTTTGCAAGGTCAAACACATCACGAACTGTTCGATCGAAATGTTCGTAAGTGTTCGACTAGGTTATTTTAAAAAAAATACTATACAAATAAAAAAAAAAAATTGTTTTTATTTTTTATTAAAACATATTTATATGTATATAATTATTGGAAATGGTTGAAAATCCTTTTATTTTACATAAAATACACCAATTTTTCATATTAAATTTTTAACTAGTTCAAAACTTTTAACATGTAAAACTTAATTGCAAAAGTGTTCGACTTCGTGTTTGAAATTTCGAACAATCAGTAGTGAAAATGGTGTTCGTCGAACACGAACACCTCTAAAAATCCAAACGAACTCGCAAACGAACTGTTCGAGTACGTGTGCTGTTCGAAAAATGTTCGACGTCGCACTCGAACACCCCAAGACTGCAAAGCGTACACAGAAACAAAACTTTCAAACTATACTAGTAAAGGAAGTTTTCAAAATATATTAAGTTTATTCTAGTCCATATCCGATGATTTTTAGCCAATTAGCCAATTTCAGAAAAAAAAAACTAAAAAGAAGTCAAATTTGTATTGCAAAACTTGTGTATAAGAGTTGCTGAAATTCTCTTTAGTTTTGACTGATTTTTCTTTTATTGTAAAACAATAAATTACCTGACGGTATACTTTTGAACTTAAAAAAAAAAAAAAAAAAAAAAAAAAAAAAAAAAAAAAGGTATTGAAAAATGATTTGAAGCTTAAAATTATATTAAGGTTGTAATTTTGTATTCCTGAATTCATCTTTTAACAATAATGGAAGTATTTTCTGTCAGTAAAGTTTAATGATATATATTTTTTAAGTTTTTGTGTACTTCGGATTGCGGTCATCAGGTGTTTTACATTCTGCGGGCTGCGTAAATACAGTGCTATATAAAATGAAATACAAAGAATACAGCAATTAATAATTTTTAGTTAATTTTAAAATATTTTGTTTATAGAATTCTTTAAAAAAAAATGCACCCTTAAAAATATTTTGAGCATCAAAACATTGGTTTAATGATATATCCGCATTGCTTCAACAGAGTGGCTTAATTAGGCATTATATTTATAGCTTTGCTCTGCATTTCATTTTTATTGTTATGATTTTTTTTTTTTTTTTTTTTTTGCTTGTCATATTGTGTTATTGTGCTACCACTCGATATTCCCAGTCAAAATTGACTAAATAGTTAAAAATATCAAGTATTGTCTCTAAAATAAAATATTAATAATGTAGCAAATAAAATAGTAGTTTTATAATTTTGTATGTCAGAAGCAAATCCACATTTTGGCACGTCAAAATCTCAAACTTAAATTTTACTTATTTAAAATTAAATGCATAGTAAATAAATACATAAATTTCATCAAAAAAGGGGCGTGGCCTCAAAAAATTTTGCGCCTGCGGCGGGCTTTTGGGGGCTTCGCCCCGACTGCTTTAGTCCTCAACCCCCCCTGTGGTAAAATCCTGGCTACGCCACTGGGCATGATATATATATTTTTTAATCCACTATCGCCATTTGGTATTTTCAGTTGACGCTGCTGCCTGCCGCCAACTCTCATTTGGTTTCTCCCTATCAAATTGTAGCGTCACATGTTTGTCCTTACCGCGATGGTACCTTTCCTTTTCCTAAATACAATTGTTTCTATAAAGTGGCGTTTTTAAAAACAGCATTTTTTTTATTTTTTTATTATTATTATGTAAATTTTGCCAATTGTTTCTAAATGTTTTGTAGATGTGAACCTTGGCAGGCAGATGTAGCTTTGTTTTTGTATACTGATTCTAGGAGACAAATGAAACATTTCTTTTCTTTTTTTAAATTTTTAAATAAATTCGGTACCAAACAGTCAAATGAGAGCTTACAGAACACCCCTTCTGGAGAGTTGCTTAAAAAAAATTATATACCCTACCTATAAAAAAAAAAAAAAAAAAAAAAAAACTCCTAGGTAATTATGCTCAATGCAGTAAGACTGATGCGTCTTCATAGATAGCTCCCCAAGTCCTGATATTTACGTACCTGAGATATCTAGTGACGTCTCTACCTGCTACGTCCACTCTCATGATGCTGTGAGGCATGGCAAAGCCCTCGTAGATTGGAACTGCGTGAGTCACGCCATCTCCTGAGTCAAGCACCACGCCTGTCGTTCTACCTGTGGCGTACCTGACAAAACAAACCAGGGTCAGTATATAGACAGACAGACAGACATACAGACAGACAGACAGACAGACAGACAGACAGACAGACAGACAGACAGACAGACAGACAGACAGACAGACAGACAGACAGACAGACAGACAGACAGACAGACAGACAGACAGACAGACAGACAGACAGACAGACAGACAGACAGACAGACAGACAGACACAGTGAAGCACCACTCCTGTTGTTCTACCTGTGGCGTACCTGACAAAACAAACCAGGGTCAATATGATAAACAAATGATCGTCACAATGATATATCGACAGGTTGCACTCATATTTATGGCCCACCATATTGTGGGTCAGGAATACATAGGCCAGCATAGGAAAAACATCATTTTTATATTTTTAATAGCAAAAGAAGCTTCAAAGCTCAATCAAAGCCTTATTTGTAGCTCTTAATAAGCTACAAAAATATCACAAAAGTTTGTTCAGTTCCAATGAACTCTTTTTATGTTAAAAATTAGTAGAAATTATGTTTCCCCTATGCTGGACAATGTATTAGGCACCACAAACATGGCGACAAAGCACAAGGATGTGCAAGGGGGCTATAATAAAAAAATGGGGGGGGGGGGGGTGATAGCTGATCATCGTTTGCTTGCTTTCTCCATTACTATTACATTTCAAATTTTGACATGAGATTTTTTTTTTAAGTTCTTCTTCTTTTCCCTTCCTGCTACATAGTAATAGTTTAGCTTTGTTTGTAACCTCATCAGGGTTTCAAAAAAGCTTGCAGGTAGTGAGTGGGTTTTATTTAAAAAAAAAAAAAAAAAATTAAACCACTATTTTTTTTTTAAGACATGTAAACCTTATTTTTTTTAAATGTTGTTTAAAAAGCAATTCATATTATTTTTTCAATATTTTTTTACATTTATATTTTGTATAAAATTAAAAATAAACAAGAACTTTTTATATTGGGACCATCATAATTCATAATTGTTGCACTGAAAAAAAAAAAAAAAAAAGCAAGCTTTCAGTTTTCCTTTATCTTGCTACACTTTGAAAGCAGCTCTGTGATTGGCTTGCAATTTCATATCGTGCTACCTTGATAACTTGATAATTAAATCCCTTGTCAAGTTACTTTTTTATCATTTAGAATACTAGACTGATAATTACCATACCTTATTATCCAGGAATTAGACACCAACATGTTGATTTTGTATTTATTTTCATTTTGACTGTTATATCACGTATCTGACGTCACAATGTACCGCCGCCAATCACAGTAGCCGCTTTGGTCACGTGATAAATTTAAGCCCCTCCCTCAAGTTCTTTACCCCTATCACGGCCCCATCTGTACATTGTGACGTCAGATACGTGAAATAACAGTCAAAAGAAAAATAAATGAAAATAAATACAAAATCCAGGTGTCAAATTCATGGATAATAAGGTATGGTAATTATTAATCTAGTATGAAGTATTAAGATCGGCTATGAAGTAGCGTGAAAATACTCACAGACTGAGTACTGCTTGCATGGAGACATAGAGTGCAGGCACATTCAAGTAGTCTGTGTGACACAATGACTGCTAAACTAGACTATATGTAGGTAATACTGTACTGTACCATACTGTACTATATGTAGGTAATACTTACAGACTGAGCACTGCTTGCATGGAGACATAGAGTGCAGGCACATTCAAGTAGTCTGTGTGACACAATGACTGCTAAACTAGACTATATATATGTAGGTAATACTGTACTGTACCATACTGTACTATATGTAGGTAATACTTACAGACTGAGCACTGCTTGCATGGAGACATAGAGTGCAGGCACATTCAAGTAGTCTGTGTGACACAATGACTGCTAAACTAGACTACATATATGTAGGTAATACTGTACTGTACCATACTGTACTATATGTAGGTAATACTTACAGACTGAGCACTGCTTGCATGGAGACATAGAGTGCAGGCACATTCAAGTAGTCTGTGTGACACAATGACTGCTAAACTAGACTATATATATGTAGGTAATACTGTACTGTACCATACTGTACTATATGTAGGTAATACTTACAGACTGAGCACTGCTTGCATGGAGACATAGAGTGCAGGCACATTCAAGTAGTCTGTGTGACACAATGACTGCTAAACTAGACTATATATATGTAGGTAATACTGTACTGTACCATACTGTACTATATGTAGGTAATACTTACAGACTGAGTACTGCTTGCATGGAGACATAGAGTGCAGGCACATTCAAGTAGTCTGTGTGACACAATGACTGCTAAACTAGACTATATGTAGGTAATACTGTACTGTACCATACTGTACTATATGTAGGTAATACTTACAGACTGAGTACTGCTTGCATGGAGACATAGAGTGCAGGCACATTCAAGTAGTCTGTGTGACACAATGACTGCTAAACTAGACTATATATATGTAGGTAATACTGTACTGTACCATACTGTACTATATGTAGGTAATACTTACAGACTGAGTACTGCTTGCATGGAGACATAGAGTGCAGGCACATTCAAGTAGTCTGTGTGACACAATGACTGCTAAACTAGACTACATATATGTAGGTAATACTGTACTGTACCATACTGTACTATATGTAGGTAATACTTACAGACTGAGCACTGCTTGCATGGAGACATAGAGTGCAGGCACATTCAAGTAGTCTGTGTGACACAATGACTGCTAAACTAGACTATATATATGTAGGTAATACTGTACTGTACCATACTGTACTATATGTAGGTAATACTTACAGACTGAGCACTGCTTGCATGGAGACATAGAGTGCAGGCACATTCAAGTAGTCTGTGTGACACAATGACTGCTAAACTAGACTATATATATGTAGGTAATACTGTACTGTACCATACTGTACTATATGTAGGTAATACTTACAGACTGAGTACTGCTTGCATGGAGACATAGAGTGCAGGCACATTCAAGTAGTCTGTGTGACACAATGACTGCTAAACTAGACTATATATATGTAGGTAATACTGTACTGTACCATACTGTACTATATGTAGGTAATACTTACAGACTGAGTACTGCTTGCATGGAGACATAGAGTGCAGGCACATTCAAGTAGTCTGTGTGACACAATGACTGCTAAACTAGACTATATGTAGGTAATACTGTACTGTACCATACTGTACTATATGTAGGTAATACTTACAGACTGAGTACTGCTTGCATGGAGACATAGAGTGCAGGCACATTCAAGTAGTCTGTGTGACACAATGACTGCTAAACTAGACTATATATATGTAGGTAATACTGTACTGTACCATACTGTACTATATGTAGGTAATACTTACAGACTGAGTACTGCTTGCATGGAGACATAGAGTGCAGGCACATTCAAGTAGTCTGTGTGACACAATGACTGCTAAACTAGACTATATGTAGGTAATACTGTACTGTACCATACTGTACTATATGTAGGTAATACTTACAGACTGAGCACTGCTTGCATGGAGACATAGAGTGCAGGCACATTCAAGTAGTCTGTGTGACACAATGACTGCTAAACTAGACTATATATATGTAGGTAATACTGTACTGTACCATACTGTACTATATGTAGGTAATACTTACAGACTGAGTACTGCTTGCATGGAGACATAGAGTGCAGGCACATTCAAGTAGTCTGTGTGACACAATGACTGCTAAACTAGACTATATATATGTAGGTAATACTGTACTGTACCATACTGTACTATATGTAGGTAATACTTACAGACTGAGCACTGCTTGCATGGAGACATAGAGTGCAGGCACATTCAAGTAGTCTGTGTGACACAATGACTGCTAAACTAGACTATATATATGTAGGTAATACTGTACTGTACCATACTGTACTATATGTAGGTAATACTTACAGACTGAGCACTGCTTGCATGGAGACATAGAGTGCAGGCACATTCAAGTAGTCTGTGTGACACAATGACTGCTAAACTAGACTACATATATGTAGGTAATACTGTACTGTACCATACTGTACTATATGTAGGTAATACTTACAGACTGAGCACTGCTTGCATGGAGACATAGAGTGCAGGCACATTCAAGTAGTCTGTGTGACACAATGACTGCTAAACTAGACTATATATATGTAGGTAATACTGTACTGTACCATACTGTACTATATGTAGGTAATACTTACAGACTGAGCACTGCTTGCATGGAGACATAGAGTGCAGGCACATTCAAGTAGTCTGTGTGACACAATGACTGCTAAACTAGACTATATATATGTAGGTAATACTGTACTGTACCATACTGTACTATATGTAGGTAATACTTACAGACTGAGTACTGCTTGCATGGAGACATAGAGTGCAGGCACATTCAAGTAGTCTGTGTGACACAATGACTGCTAAACTAGACTATATATATGTAGGTAATACTGTACTGTACCATACTGTACTATATGTAGGTAATACTTACAGACTGAGTACTGCTTGCATGGAGACATAGAGTGCAGGCACATTCAAGTAGTCTGTGTGACACAATGACTGCTAAACTAGACTATATGTAGGTAATACTGTACTGTACCATACTGTACTATATGTAGGTAATACTTACAGACTGAGCACTGCTTGCATGGAGACATAGAGTGCAGGCACATTCAAGTAGTCTGTGTGACACAATGACTGCTAAACTAGACTATATGTAGGTAATACTGTACTGTACCATACTGTACTATATGTAGGTAATACTTACAGACTGAGCACTGCTTGCATGGAGACATAGAGTGCAGGCACATTCAAGTAGTCTGTGTGACACAATGACTGCTAAACTAGACTATATATATGTAGGTAATACTGTACTGTACCATACTGTACTATATGTAGGTAATACTTACAGACTGAGTACTGCTTGCATGGAGACATAGAGTGCAGGCACATTCAAGTAGTCTGTGTGACACAATGACTGCTAAACTAGACTATATATATGTAGGTAATACTGTACTGTACCATACTGTACTATATGTAGGTAATACTTACAGACTGAGTACTGCTTGCATGGAGACATAGAGTGCAGGCACATTCAAGTAGTCTGTGTGACACAATGACTGCTAAACTAGACTATATGTAGGTAATACTGTACTGTACCATACTGTACTATATGTAGGTAATACTTACAGACTAAGCACTGCTTGCATGGAGACATAGAGTGCAGGCACATTCAAGTAGTCTGTGTGACACAATGACTGCTAAACTAGACTATATGTAGGTAATACTGTACTGTACCATACTGTACTATATGTAGGTAATACTTACAGACTGAGCACTGCTTGCATGGAGACATAGAGTGCAGGCACATTCAAGTAGTCTGTGTGACACAATGACTGCTAAACTAGACTATATATATGTAGGTAATACTGTACTGTACCATACTGTACTATATGTAGGTAATACTTACAGACTGAGTACTGCTTGCATGGAGACATAGAGTGCAGGCACATTCAAGTAGTCTGTGTGACACAATGACTGCTAAACTAGACTATATATATGTAGGTAATACTGTACTGTACCATACTGTACTATATGTAGGTAATACTTACAGACTGAGTACTGCTTGCATGGAGACATAGAGTGCAGGCACATTCAAGTAGTCTGTGTGACACAATGACTGCTAAACTAGACTACATATATGTAGGTAATACTGTACTGTACCATACTGTACTATATGTAGGTAATACTTACAGACTAAGCACTGCTTGCATGGAGACATAGAGTGCAGGCACATTCAAGGTTTCAAAGAAAATCTCCGCAGCTTTCTCTCTGTTACGTCTGGGGTTGAGAGGAGCCTCAGTAAGCAGCACAGGATGCTGGAACATCACATCATCATTATTACAAATATAATCTGAGCCAGTCCAGCTCAAATCCCTTGTCAACTTACTTTTTTATCATTTAGAATACTAGATTGATAATTACCATACCTTAGTATCCATGAATTAGACACCAACATGTTGATTTTGTATTTATTTTGACTGTTATTTCACGTATCTGACGTCACAATGTACCGATGGGGTCGTGATAGGGGTAAAGAACTTGAGGGAGGGGCCTTAATTTATCACGTGACCAGAGCGGTGACTGTGATTGGCGGCGGTACATTGTGACGTCAGATACGTGAAATAACAGTCAAAATGAAAATAAATACAAAATCAACATGTTGGTGTCTAATTCATGGATAATAAGGTATGGTAATTATCAATCTAGTATTCTAAATGATAAAAAAGTAACTTGACAAGGGATTTAAGCTTGAAAAACGAGCCAAAGTTAGGAAACATTGTTATTTGAGCTTAAGTTTGAAAATGAGCTTCGGAGCTGATGAAGAAAAAAGCTTCATTTACATTTTTATTACAAAAAAGCTGTTTGAAGGATAAAAGAAATAAAAGAAATAATTTTTAATACTGTAATATTTTAAACAGCTTATTTTACATGATACAATTCTAGAAACATCATGCATGATTAACATGTTAAGTGTTGTAGTCAGATGGCTTGTATCTCAAATTATAAAAATAAAACTGACAAACTTTATGATGACATTTGAAAGTTAACAGTAACAGCTACCTTTGATAACATTGTCACAATCACATAAGACACAAAATAATTATTGAAATTAACATGCGCTCTTATGGCACTAAAACTTCAAAAAATCATAATTTAAAATCTAGCATGGGGACCACCCATTTTTTTTTTTTACATTTTTTGAAGATACCTTATGTTAATGTACTGTATCACTGGGCAAAATTTCACGTTTTTTTTTTTTTTTTTTTTTTTTTTTTTTTTTTACAATTTTTTAGTCAAATCCCACAGTACCTGATTTCTCGACTTAAACAAAGATAACGACCCCTCTTTCTGTGCTTTCTTTAAAGATTTTATTTTTAGCTTCATTTATTTTCAATAAATGTTTTTTCATGGGTTCAACTCAAAATAGCTCGTTTTTGAGCTGAAAGCTCAAAACCCAGGGTGAACATTTAAAAAAAATACGAGCGCCCAAAGATTTTGGTCCGGGCAGGTGTGGGAACTAATTTAAATTTACAACTCTAAAGGTCTGTCCGCAATGACGCGTAATTTACGCAACTCACAATAGGACAAACAATGTTATTTGGATTCTTACGTGAAAGTTACGTGAATTTACACGTCATTGTGCACAGACCATAATATAAAAACATAGAAACCCCACTATAACAAATATTATATAACAACCCTCTTCAGAAATAAGGAATTGTGTGTGTACGCATGACGTCACTCTGAGTGCTTTTCGATGCTCTTCTTGAGCAATGAACAACGTTACTCAGCATAGGACAAACCTAGTTTTTGGCTATTTTATTTAGAAAATTAGCTATTTTTTGTTATTATTATTTTTCTTGCTAAATTATGTAATTCAACCTGTTAACAACATCAATGCTCTCAAAAATATTGCCAAGTATTTTTAAACTGGCAATATGTGTCATTTTCCTATACTGGCCAATGTTATTTAGTACTCACTTATGACGTCGACTTTAACATGAATGACACCACAGTATGAATATACTGCCAGATTCTCTTCATAACATTCCAATCTGTTACAATTCTGTATTTCTTATTTATTTATAAAAAAAAGATATAAAAACCCCACTATAACAAACATTTTATAACAAACCTCTTCAGAAAACGCTCCCAGCTGATCCTTGCTATTAACTATAGTAAAGGAACAATAGTTTTGAGGCCTACTATAAGCAATCTCACTCACATCCGTTTCCGTTTTGGATGTGACCAAAACTGCTTATCCTCTTCAGTGCCAATATACAATGAGTTGTACATCAAAAAAAGTGACAAAAAATATTTAAAACATAAAAAAAAATAGAGATAAAAATATGAAAATGCTGCCAGAAAAAAAGCCAGTAAAATTTCGCGTTTTTTAGAGCTATTTTGAGTGGGTAGGGGGCATGTGAAAGTAAGAAAAAGCAAAAAAAAAAAAAAAAAAAAAAAGAAAAAGACAAAAAAAAAAATACATAAAAAAAAAAATTAAAACAAAAACGACAAAAGAGTCATATTTTTGTTATTCTGAGAGCCGCACAAAACTGTGGTTAAAATTTACGACACTGAAATATTGTTTACAAGGGTCTGGGACTGAGGAGGTTATAGTAGGCCTATTGTTCCTTTATCAGAACTTTATTGCTAGATTCTCTCCACATCGTTCCAGTCTGTTATGATTCTGTATTTCTTATTTACTGTATATAAAAACCCCACTATAACAAATATAGTATAACAAACCTCTTCAGAAAATGCTCCCAGCTGATCCTTGCTATAAATATACTGCCAGATTCTCTCCATATCATTCCAGTCTGTTATGATTCTGTATTTCTTATTTACTGTATATAAAAACCCCACTATAACAAATATAGTATAACAAACCTCTTCAGAAAATGCTCCCAGCTGATCCTTGCTATAAATATACTGCCAGATTCTCTCCATATCATTCCAGTCTGTTATGATTCTGTATTTCTTATTTATTTATAGGGTGTTTTCATTGATGTTAAAGTCGACGTCATAAGTGAGTACTAAATAACATTGGCCAATATGAGAAAATGGCACATTTTGCCAGTTTAAAAATACTTGGCAATATTTTTGAGAGCATTGATGTTGTTAACAGGTTGAATTAGTACCTCAAGTATGTGAGAAAAATAATAATGACCAAAAAATAGCTCATTTTGCAAAGAAAATACTGTAGCCAAAAACTTGGTTTGTCCTATGCTGAGCAATGTTATTCATGGCTCAAGAAGAGCATTGAAAATCACTCAGAATGACGTCATGTTCACACACCCTATATATATAAAAAAAGATAAAAACCCCACTACAACAAATATTATATAACAAACCTCTTCAGAAAATGCTCCCAGCTGATCCTTGCTATAAATATACTGCCAGATTCTCTCCATATCGTTCCAGTCTGTTACGATGCCGTGTTCCATAGGATATCTAATACTGAGCAGTCCTCGATGTTCTTCTGCCTTGGGGCCTACGAAGACGTCGCCCTCCAGCGCACCAGCCATCACTCTGACATGTTTGGGACGTCCAATACTGCAAGTTTATTGATATGTACGTCAAAACAATGAAACTAAAACAACAAAACTGCAGCATAAACAGCAGAGAAATAAAGTCACTAAATAGTGAGGTCATGTGTGTACATACTGTATTTTATTGATATGTACGTCAAAACAATGAGACTAAAACAACAAAACTGTAGCATAAACAGCAGAGAGATAAAGTCACTAAATAGTGAGGTCATGTGTGTACTGTTTTATTTTTTACATAACTTCAAGCTGCAAATTATTTTAATAAAGTTACAGAGAGAGAGAGAGAGAGAGAGAGAGAGGGAGAGAGAGAGAGAGAGAGAGAGAGAGAGAGAGAGAGAGAGAGAGAGAGAGAGAGAGAGAGAGAGAAAAGCACTTATATTAATGAGTAATAAAGGAACAACTGTTTTAAAGGCGTAGAACACCTTGAACAAAAAAGTTGCGTAATATCCTAACAAACCTGAATATCATTGTTGATTTGGCAGGAGTCATTGATTTCTAAATTATTTTACATTCACAAAATGACGGCAATGCCGCTGCCGGTCACAGCTCGCCTGGTCCACGGGCAAGTAAACCGGCAAGCTGTGACGTCAGTGACCGGCAGCGGCATTTTGTGAATGGAAAGTAAATTAGAAATCAATGACTCCTGCCAAATCAACATTGATTTTCAGGTTTGTTAGGATATTATGCAACTTTTCTGTTCAAGGTGTTCTACGCCTTTAAGGCTGACCACAAGCAATTTCGCTTACATCCGCTTCTGTTTCGATGTATGTACTGCACATGTGTAGTACACTTAAGGCTCTCATAAATGTAACATCAAAGACGATGCCGCTTTTTAAGTAACAGGGTAGATATGCGTAGTCAGGTAAGAGCAGCGTTGCCACCTGCTTTTTTCTTGCTTTTGCTAAGTGAGAAAGTGATTGACATCTCACTTCATTATTTTTACTCTTCTTTGTATTTGCGACCATGAAAACCACATAACAAAACTAAATAACTTAAGTGAAAATAGCTTTTAAGACACAATAGCAAAATATTTCGTGCTTTACAAATAATATGCAGGTTTTGTTATCTGAAGTGAGACGTCAATCACTTTCACACTTAGCAAAAGCAAGAAAAGAGCAGCTGGCAACGCTGCTCTTACCTGACTACGCATCACTACGCTTTTACTTAAAAAGCAGCATCGTCTTTGATGTTAACTTTACGAGAGCCTTCAGTGCATCAAAACAAAAGAGGATGTGACCAAAATTGCTTATAGTCAGGATAAAAACAGTTGTTCCTTTATTACTTAAGCTCAAGACAGCGTTCCTTTCTTATCTCAATTCTTATCCCACCCCTAGCTGCGATAGCGTCCTTAAAGTTAGCATTGTTCAAATTTTATCGCTGCGCTAAGAAAATTGCTAAGAAAGGACGGCTGTCCTGGGCTTTAATTGCTAAATCAAGATGAAAGGTTATGTCAACTGGAAACATCGCCATTTCTTGGGTTCTAATCAAGGTATGTACAGTACAGTATAAGGCGTAGAACACCTTGAACAAAAAACTTGCCTAATACCCTAACATACCCAAATATCAACATTATTTTGGCCGGAGTCATTGATTTCTAATTTATTTCCCATTTACAAAATGTCAGTTGTGGGTTTACTACGTCACAGCTCGCCTGGTCCACGCGCGTGGAAACAGACGAGCTGTGACGTAGTAAACCCACAACTGACATTTTGTATGTAAAATAAATTAGAAATCAATGACTCCGGCTAAAATAATGTTGATATTTGGGTATGTTAGGATATTAGGCAAGTTTTTTGTTCAAGGTGTTCTACGTCTATAGGATAAAATTTAACATGAATTGATTTTAGCAATAATATGATTACGTATATAATTTTGGTATTTATGGTTGGATAATTATTTCAACAAAAGTGGTGCTTTTTTTTAGCCAGGGTGTTATACATGTTCATGTTTTTTTTTTTTTTTTTTTTTCTTTTTTCTTTTTTTTAAGAAAAGGGTAATATTTATAGTATATGTATACATATTTGGAGCTTTTACACTCTTATTTACCACTTTTAAAAATGATTCAAAGGGTTAAATAAAAGGAAAACGAATTTGGAAAAGAGAATGAGAAATAAAAACGATTAAAACTGAGAAATTGTTTTTCAAAATCTCGATCATACTTACTAATTTGGGAAGCGACATTTTGGGATTTGATCTCCAGCAAAACCAGCTTTTATCACACCAGAGCCCTGCAAATATTTAAATTTAATTAATTAGTCATATTTTTACATAAAAACATTAAAATAAAATTAACATTAAAAAGGGGTTATTGACGGCGTTTTTCAGGGTCAAATTTTTTAAACATGCATCCATTGAAAATTATCAGCCACATTTTTATAATTTAACTCAATAAAATTACATTTATAATTAACTTTAAGTAAAGTTCTATAAAATACGGTTATATTAGTAATATTAAATCTGGTATTTTAATTAAATTTTTGTTAAATATCGTAAAAAAATATTCGTCATCAAAAAATTGTGTGATGGGCGTGCACGGTGGACGAGAAATGTCATTGACCTTTTGAGTACAATCTAGACTTAAATAATTATTGTGTTTGGTGTCGTTAGAAGCGTAATTAAATATTGTTTACGTTAATTACTTTAATTATCACTTTTACTTACATTATCGATAACTACAGGTTGATTAATGATCACATCGTACGGCTCCATTTTTGACGTCAGAATCACCTGTCCATACCAACTTAATTGACGATTAAATCAACTTTTGTAAACTACCATTAAATAATTATGATTATTAATTAAAATATTTATAATATTCATTTTATGAATTATTAAAGCAATTTTAAAATTTTAACAGCAATTTTTGAAAAATAAAAGTTTTAAAAATTAAGTTGGTACTTTTTTGTTTACATTTTCATTTCAAAATTTTTAGAAAAATGTCAGAATCAGAGAATAACTTTGGAAAAATATATTTTGCAGTTATTGCAGGACTTTTTGCTGCATTTGGAAGTTTATTTGGGAAAGTAGTTGGTATTTTTGATGCTGAAATGATGTTATTTTTGGGAAATTATTTTTATTTCGTGCGTGAAAATGAAGTGGTAAGTTTGTTGTTGATCGCCGTGCGCACTCTGATTTTCGAACTAACATGCATGGCATGTTCTCTTCTCTTATTTTGTCTTATTTTAACATGTATAAAAGAATGTAAATACATTAGGATGTTTCTATATTTAATTTGCAACCAGCGAGGGCCTTATACCATATAGTAGAGA